>JAOANR010000010.1:12120704-12720704 GCA_030278955.1 Hygrophila difformis | reverse complement strand
TATCCCCCTATAAACCCCTGCACGCATGCCCTTGCTCAGTACTTGTGCTGACCCCTTTGCTTTGTCTGTTTTATAGATCCTGCCGGAGGTACTGGAGCATGACTGGGTTTGAGGGTATTGAGAGATCACATAGATAGGACTTTTATGTCTATCTTTACGTGGTTATGTGATACTATGAGACTAGGTTGGTATGCTGTTTGAGAGGCTTGCAGTCTGGATGAGCTGCTGGAATGTTTATTTGATTATTATGGTGGAACCTCCTATGTGCTTATGTGTTTTATTTGTTTTAGTTTCCGCATTAAACTGGATTAATCAGATGATCACTTTAGGTTTACTCAGTCTTGTACTAGCTGTTTTAAATTAGCTGGCCACTAGTTTAGGATAGTTAGTACAGGGGTAATGCTTGCGAAAATTATATTTGAATTTTCGGGGCATTACAGAGTGGTATCAGAGCCTGTGTGCTCTTTTATCTTATTAAAACTTGTGTAGACATAGGTGGTGAGCTGTGTGTGAGGTACATATAGCATAGAATTGCATTTTTACTATATCTGATTATTTCTACGGACACCAGGTTAATTCACAGTTGAGGAACTGTGAGGAAACCATGGTACTCCAGTCAGGATCCTTGTTATCTCACAGTCATTGAGGACTATGAATGACTTTTGATCGGTTATTTAATTTTGTCGTTTATATATACTGCTTTGTATATGATTGGTGATTTCTGCTAACATTGTTTGTTAATGTTGTGATTAAGATCAACCCACGTCTGAAACGAAAGGTTGACTCTTGGGAGTCGAGCTATTTGAATGGTGTTCTAATAGAAAGCAATATTGTGGGTGATATACATAGGGGTTTGAAGTACCCCAGAGAGTGAGATGCAACTTGCAAGTCTCCCTAGTGGGATAACAAACTTGGGTGAGATTAACAGTAGCATATCATTTGGTTTATGAAATACGATGGAAACCCATTGTAATCTATGTCAGTGAGAGTATAGTTGGGTTATTCAGACAGAATAATTGTGTGACAAGACACATGATTGACTATGGGGTCAATCGATAGAACGTGTGATTGTTATTCGAATCGTTGGGTGTTTGCATCGTATACGAGGCCGGGTGGCTGTTCTGCACGACGAGATTCATACGATATGGGACTGTCATAGCATATAGGGCAAGGTCGACCTATGAGGACTTGCCAAGTATGTTGTCTGTATGTGATGGAAACGTTATGTTGATCGGATAACGTTTTAGTAAGTGTTTTAAATTCTTGTACCGTGAGTGTTTCTCTTTGACTCTCTGGTTGAGAGGCAAGCTTGTTTCCCTGTTATGCGAATTATTAATGTTGCAATTTGTATTACGGTTACTGTGTTTGACTCTAGAGTCTCGTTCTTTTAAGAATCTGAATTTCATTCGTGAGCATGGAGTAGGACCGTTGGCGCCCTACCAGATGCTTGTTTCTTTACCTTCGGGTGATAATATTCGAAGTGATCATTTGATGCAAGATGCTGTGTTGAGCATCGAGAGTCGCGAATTCAGGGCTGACCTGGTGGTCTTTAGCCCGGCTGGTTTTGACGTGCTATTGGGCATGGATTGGCTGTTTGCCATCGTGCTGTGATTGATTGTGGTGTTCCACGAATATCCTTCTTGGATTCTTTGGGTAACTGTGTTTCTTATCGACATCCGTTGATTCCACCTGTTATTGGTGTGATTTTTGTTGCTGCGTTGTGTGATTTGATGCGCAGGGGTTGTTCTCTTTCCCTGTGGCACATGAGGGATCTTCGAGCAGAGGTTCCTGCTGCTTCGAGTGTCCCTGTTGTCTCTGAGTTCGGGGATGTATTTCCCGACGAAATTCATGGTCTCCCATCTGCTTGGGAGATTGATTTTACTATTGAGCTGATGCCTGATGCAGCTCATATTTCTAAGGCTCCTTACCATATGACTCCTGTGAACTGAAGGAGTTGAAGGATCTATTGAATGAGCTTACCATGTATATTTAGCCGAGTAGCTCGCCTTAAGGGGCTCCTGTTTTGTTTGTTTAGAAGAATGATGGGTCGATGAAGATGTGCATCGATTACAGAGAATTGAATTGAATCACGGAAAAACAAGTATCCTTTACCTCGGATTGGGGATCTATTTGATTAGTTGAGAGGGGCCAGTATTTTTTTAGTAAGATTGATTTGAGATTGGGCTACCATCAGATAAGGGTGGCAGAGGCGGATAGGCCTAAGACAGTTTCAGGACTCGTTGAGGACATTTGAATTCCCGGTCATGTCTTTTGGTTTGACTAACGCACTAGCGATCTTCATGGATCTCATGTATAGGGTATTACATCCCATGCTGGCCGTGTGCGTGGTTGTGTTCATAGATGATATTATGGTTTATTCGCCGACGCGTGAGGCACACGCGGGTCACTTGAGAACAGTTTTGAATACATTGTGAGAGCATAAGCTGTATGCTAAACTCTCCAAATGTGAATTTTGGTTGGAGAGTGTGTCTTTTCCGGGGCACATTGTTTCCGGTAATGGTATGTATGTTGATCCTGCTAAGGTAAAAGCTGTATTTAAATGGCAAGTCCCGAAAATGTGGGGAAGATCCGAAGTTTCTTGGATCTTGTTGGTTACTATAGCAGGTTTATTGAGGGATTTTCTAGCATTGCTAGACCTCGGATGAGATTGTTGTGTAACGATGTTAAATTCCAGTGGGATGATGATTGTGAGCAGGCGTTTGAACTTTGGAAGAATGTAATGATAGAGGCACCTGTATTCATATTACCTGATGAGTCAGGTAAGTATGAAGTTTACACAAATGCATCACCTAGAGGTTTGGGTGGTGTGTTGGCCCAGAACGAGAAGGTGATCAGCAGAACTACCCAACACATGATTTGGAGACGACAGCGGTAGTTCATGTTTTGGAAATTTAGTGGCTCCCTCCGAGGCATTTTATGGGAGAAAGTGTAGGAGTCCATTATGTTGGAATGATCCAACAGATAAGGTGAATGTGGGTCCTGAGATGATTGAGCAGACAATCGAGTTGGTGAAGATCATCAGGGATCGAATATAAGAGGTTCAGGACAGACAGAAGAGCTATGTTGATTTAGCCCGTCGAGAGGTGGAGTTTGAGGTTGGTGATAGGGTAATACTACGGGTATCGCCTATGTGAGGGATATGCTGGTTCGGTAAGAAGGGCAAGTTGAGCCCGAGATACATTGGACCATATGAGATTGTGGAGAGAGTTGGTAAAGTGGTTTATAGGTTGTTTTGCCATCTGAAGTGGGTCGAACCCATAATGTATTCCATACCATACTTCCCAACTTAGGAAGTTTATGTCTGATCCAGATAAGATCATTCAGCTTGATAAAGTTGAATTGGATGCTAGTCTTAAGTTCGAAGAGTTCCAGATGGGGTGATTGATACAAATGATGAGGTTCCGAGGGATAAAACCATGTTGATGGTTAAGGTGTTGTGGTCTAGACACGGAGCTGAAGATGTTATTTGGAGAAACTGGGGAGCATATGAAACTGAAGTAGCCAGACTTTGATTTTTACTTCTTCATAATGAAGTAACATTCTACCCTTGATTGTTCATTGATGATCATATGATTTATTATGCATTTCGGGGACGAAATGATCCTAAGGGGGAGAGATTGTAACATCCCGATTAATTAACGCATAATTAATTTAATTAATTGTGTTTAATTAATAGAGATAAATAATATATATTATTTTGTAGAAGAGTTATTATATTGAAGTGGATGAGAATAAGTGGGTAGCAGACCCACAAATTAATAAGAGCTCAAGTGCTCAAGTTGAATAATTAAGGTGTATTTGGTCCAATACTTGATAGCCCAGCCCAATTACTTACCTTTAGGCCCGACCCGCAACCCTTGGCCCGGCCCGAGGCAATTATTTGAGCCTACAAATCAGATTTTGGGGTAGGAAACCCATTTCATTGTCAATTTCTTCTCCATTCCCGTCACTATGCAAGAGGCAAATTGGGGATCTTGAAATTCTTGAGAAATTGAGGATTTTAGTGCGAAATCAAGTGGGGGATTCATACTATAACTTGAGGTAAGTGTTTTCCCCCATATATTCCTTGTTTTTATGAAAATAGAAGTGATTTTTAATGGGTATTTTGGAGGTGACGAAAATGGGTGTTGTGTGATGAACTTCTTGTAGACCGGCTTGAAATGAAGGTGTAAATCTTCAATTGGAGTTTGGATCTTGATTGAGGAGGCTTATGTAAGTTGAATCTCTGTCCATTTCAAGTTTTGATGTGTTTGGTTGAAAAATTTAGAAGTTATAAACTTAGAACAATCAATTGTTAAATCTGTCAACTTTGATCTATTGTTGCGCAACCTTTTGCATCTGTATTTTCGAACCTTTTCTAGACCTTATTCCGAAAACCTTTCTTCATGAAAAATGTTCTTAACATCATAAAGTTTTTGTCCTCCAAATTTCACGAATTTTAGACTCCATTTGCTATCCCAAATTGAATCTGGTTTACTTAAGACTTTTGCTGGAAATCGGACAGCACCATAGTCTGAACTTGTAGAGCATTTTTGACCACTTTATAGTTGTTTTCCCTCAACCATTTCTTCATGAAAGATGTTCATAATTGTGTGAAGTATCTCTCTGTCAAATTTCGTGATTTTTAATTGTCGTATGAAAAAGATATGGGATCTGGTTTATCGGAAGGTCAAAATCCATTTTTACTGAAAGTTAAGAGATGTTATTTTCTGAAATCTGAGTTTTTGGATGATTTAGAGTCCTCAAACCCACATTACTTCTTCATGAAAAATACTTATATATGTGTTATCTACTTTGTGTTAAAATTTCAGAATTTTTGGACGAGTTTTAGTATTTCTAACACTTGTTGAAACGTTTAAGTCTATTGTTGAATTTCCGGCAGAATGCATGTTCTATAAAGAACTTGGATTTTGAACAGTTTCTAGGCCTTATTTTAAAAAGTACAAAACATGAAAGTTGTTCCTCTATGTCTTGGCAACCTACAGTCTAAATTTCACATCCTTTGCCTGTCGTATGAATTTTTAAACTGATTTGGCGTAATCTGCGACGTTGGACATGATTTTTGGTCCAAATGAGAAATTGTTGGATTTTGAGATTTATTCTTGCATTGTAGCTTACTGTTGGTGATTGGAAGGCTTGGGAGCTGTTATTGAAGCTTGTGGATCATCACTCATTTAAGGCAAGGGTTATGCTTGCATTATTGTGTGTGTTGGGGTGATTTTTGGATGATATTGGAGTTTTTGCTCGATTTTTCTTCCGTTTGATTCGCAGGTTTATTATTCACAATATTTATGAGGGTTTAAGCTTATGGTATGATAATTTAGATGATGATATGCTTATCGGGTTATCATATCGCTTATTAGATGGTGATGAATGCCTATTCGTGTGTTCTTGTCGAACTCCTCGCTCTAATGAATGAATTATGATTTCCTTGCGGTGTTCTGAAATTTGGGAATATGTATATAACTCATGGAGGTCGTGAATATAATGTTACAACCTGTTGGGACATGAGGTTCATACTCATGTGGTGAAATGACACTCATTATGTTGTGTCGGGATGCTGTCTTAGCTTTGAAAGGTACGCGAGATGTTTATATGGTATTGTGGAACAGGCGAACCTTGCGAAGGTAATTCTTGATTATCATGTTATTTTCATATACATGTTATTGCATTGAAATTGATGTTTATTAACCCGATGGGTTATTATGACGTTTATGATTGATCGGGCAATCTTCACAGGTGTTGTTGAGTCTGGATGGCCCTGCGGGGTGTATTATTGACTGTTATGTCTGTTACCCTTTTGGGGTGGTTATTATAATGCATGATATTGCATTATGAATGGATGGACATATTGGAAATGTCTGATCGGGCAGCCTTTACCGGTGTTGTTGAGTCCCGATGACCCTGCGGGGTGGATTATTGGTTTTTATTCCTGTTGGCCCTTTTGGGCTGGTTATTATAATGCATGGTATTGCATTATGGATGGATGGACATATTGGAAATGTCTGATCGGGCAGCCTTTACCGGTGTTGTTGAGTCCTGATGGCCCTGCGGGGTGATTATTAGGCTGTTATGCCTGTGATTGGGCTGTGATGCATGTGGTCCCTGCGGGGATGGTGTATGTTACCCTGTAACGGGTTGGAGTTGATGATATCCTCACCCGTGGGTTCATACCGCCCGGGTTTAGGTTGCCGGCTAGGCATATTCATTTGCATTTGCATATAGGGTAGATAGGTGTATGTTAGGCCATGCATCACGTGCATAAATTGTATGCCTGTGGTTGAAGCACCGGTATGGGACGGTGTGATGTTTGCATAAATTGTATGTTTGTGGTTGAAGCACCGGTATGGGACGGTGTGATGTTTTATCTGCTTCTTTTGTTATCTGTTTATTATTATATTATATCCCCCTATAAACCCCTGCACGCATGCCCTTGCTCAGTACTTGTGCTGACCCCTTTGCTTTGTCTGTTTTATAGATCCTGCTGGAGGTACTGGAGCATGACTGGGTTTGAGGGTATTGAGAGATCACATAGATAGGACTTTTATGTCTATCTTTACGTGGTTATGTGATACTATGAGACTAGGTTGGTATGCTGTTTGAGAGGCTTGCAGTCTGGATGAGCTGCTGGAATGTTTATTTGATTATTATGGTGGAACCTCCTATGTGCTTATGTGTTTTATTTGTTTTAGTTTCCGCATTAAACTGGATTAATCAGATGATCACTTTAGGTTTACTCAGTCTTGTACTAGCTGTTTTAAATTAGCTGGCCACTAGTTTAGGATAGTTAGTACAGGGGTAATGCTTGCGAAAATTATATTTGAATTTTCGGGGCATTACAATCTTTGCAGACGATCTTATCTTATGCTCCATGATGAATAGGACCAGCATTGGCAGTATGCACCAGGCACTCCAAGACTTTGCTATTGCTTCTGGTCTGCAATTGAGTCCTCAAAAGTCATCGGTTTTAGTCCCGAAAAATATCTCTGACCATGATCAACAGTGGATTGCGGACACTTTGAATATGCCGGTGGTGGATAAATTTGACAGCTACCTTGGTTTTCCTATGCTGCTTGGGCATCGTAGATGCTCGGATTTTGATTTCTTGTTAAGCAAAATTGATGCGAAATTGGAGGGCTGGGCTTCCAAAATTCTTAATAAAGCAGGAAGACTCACTCTCTGTAGATCTGTTCTTGCAGCCATTCCGAATTATGTGATGCAACTTCACTGGCTGCCGGAGGGAGTTTGCAACCTGATTGACAAGAAAATCAGTCGATTTCTTTGGAAAGATAGTAAGGGGAAAGGTCTACACCTTGTACGTTGGGATATGGTTGCTAGGCCTAAGGAAGTCGGAGGTCTGGGGCTGCGCAAAGCCCGGCTTATGAATGTTTCCTTGCTAGGAAAATTACTTTGGGGATATTTTCACTCTCCAAATAAGACATGGGTTCAAATGATCAATGGGGGGAAATGTGACAATTATTTTCCTTCCCAGACTGAGCCAGATAGAAGATCCCACCTATTTAAACTCTTGTGCAAGCTTGTGCCTCTGTTAAAAGGTGGTTTTCAACTACGAATTGGGAGTGGAAATTTGTCCTTATGGTTTACGGATTGGTGGGAAGGTCGGCAGTTGGGCCCTAGAGTTCCCTTTATTACATATCAAGATCTTGACCTCAAGATTAAAGATGTTGCTATTGATGGAAGTTGGAACTGGAATAATATTTACACTATCTTGCCAGATGACATTCTCAATGCTATCACCTCAACTCGAGCTCCCTATGTCCATGAAGCCACTCCAGACTTATGGATTTGGAAGGAATCTGCTACAGGTCACTACACGGCCAATTCGGCCTATCGGTTTCTAGCTAAAGAAGAGGCAGGTAACGCGTGCTGGAGATGGCTTTGGAGGCCTAATATTCCAGAAAAAATAGGATTCTTCTTATGGTTGATATGTCACAATTCCTTGCCGGTTAACCTCACACGCTTGCATCGCAAAGTTGCAACTTCTCCCCTATGCATGTTGTGCGGTGTTGAAGAGGAATCGTGGTATCATTGCATATTCTATTGTCCGTGGGTTAAACTACTGTGGAGTTCTCTTCGGATTCATATCCCGGCGGACTGCCACCATGTGCCTAAGCAGGACATTAAGCTTTTCTTGAAAGGGATGCACCAGGCTTTAGGAGGCATTTTTGTGGCGGCTCTTTGGACTATTTGGCGTGAACGTAATTCTCGTGTATTTGGAGGAACGCCTAAATCCATTTGGAATCTCCAACGGATCATTTATCATTTGGCCAATTCCTTACAACAAGCTGATCAGCGCCAGGACATACATGGCATCCACCCCAGGCTGGTTAATTGGAATTCAGAGGGTTGTCAAGGGTATATTCTACATGTTGATGGTAGTTCGCTGGGTAACCCCGGAAGAGCTGGTTATGGGTTTGTGCTCCGAAAAGATGATGGTTCCTGGGTTGGAGGCGGTTGCGGCTTCCTGGGGATAGACACTAACTCTTATGCGGAGCTTTCTGCTTTAGCAGCGGGTTTGAAATTTGTAAGGGAGTTGGGTATTCAGCAGCTCACTTGTTTCACTGATTCTATGTCTACTATTGCCCTTTTGGAATCGGATATGCAATTTCACATCCATGCGGTCACTATTAAGAGAATACATGAGTTGAAGTCTTCCTTTGAAACTTGTTGCATCAAACATGTTCTCAGGGAAGGAAATAATGTGGCGGATAAATTGGCGAAACATGGCGCGTCGAATGAAGATTTTTTCACTACGTGGGCTTTTCCCCCGGACATCATTAAAGGGGAATTGACGGCCGATGCGGCTGGTGCTTGGTTCCCCCGTTTTTAGTTTCTTATTTATTTGTTAGCTACTTAAACTTTTTCTTGTTTCTTCTTTTCTTATTGTTTCCTGGCTTCGGCTTACCGAAAAAAAAAAAACAGAGTGAGTACATATGTGTCTGTTTGACTGATTAATCAGCTTATTTCATTTTTGCGATCTTTCTTACATCGGTGTAGCTTGAATATAAATGTGTGTAATAACGAAAGAAAGTTTATCTAATTGATATAGTATGAGTTATAATGATGCAGATAAGTGTTAAGTTCTAATTGTTGACTATATAGAATAACTTTATTTAGAAGAGACGTTTTTGTCAGCACTATGCTTAGGTTGATGTTAATTCCAGAGGGCCAAAACAAGTAAATATGTGTAATAATAACTGTACAGGTTTATGCATTCCCAAAACTCAAATGCGAAATCTTTTGCTTAAGTAATTAGGGTTGCCTTTTCATTGAAGTTAACTGTTGTGACTGTAACGACTTACACTCCCTTCCGTTTTCTAAAAATTGAAATGGACCTACAGTGCACGCAGTCCAATGCACATTTTAAACCATTAATAACTCAATTTCGGTATAGGTAGAAATTCTAAAAGTTTGATATTTAAAAACTACTCGATGAGACGAATCTAACAATATCTCACTTGACCAAATTTTAATTTGTATAACTATGATAAAACTTTAAGTTAAAGTGCATGTGTGAATCGTGTCAAATTTCCAAATGTTACAACTTACAACAATTGGAAAACCAAGGGAGTATTTGCTTGTCCTTGTAATTTCATTTTTTCCTTTTACCATGTTTATATATGTGTCGAACCTCCATGTTAGTCGAATTGAACACTTTTCTGGTGTAACTAAAAATACCAGTCCAAAACACCAAAGTAACACTTTCACAAGATGTTAGCTCAGTCTTTCAATTATTTATCATATGATCATAAAAGTCCCTAAGTTACTCAACAAGCACCTTGATGTCGAGGTCTTGGACTGCCCATTACACCACCTAAAAAGGTTGACAAAAAGGTGGTGAATTCGATTACAATCTTTGACCTATGTGCCCTAGTGCCCCGTATATTTTATTGCAAGTATATGGTAAAAAGAAAACTAAGATGGATCTTGTTAACATCTGATCGAATAATTTTACATATTTTTATATATTTCAATATATTAACCGTTAAATAAGTAAATTAGATTCTTACTTTTTTTTAAAAAAAGAAGAAGAAAGTACTATGACACTTTGGCATGGAAGGAATTTTTTATCTGTCATAGAAAACTTATTGTAATTTTTTTATACCCTCATACTTCCTCCGTCTCATATTATAATTTCTACAAACCCACTTTCACACAATTATATATATATATTTTAAACCACTAATAACTCAAGTTTAGTATAAATAAAAATTCTAAAAGTGTAATATTTAAAAACTACACGATGGGACGATTATAACAAGATTACACTTATTATATTTTAACTTGTATAACTATGATAAAACTTTAAATATAAATTTATATATGAATACCAGCACATTACCAAATGTAAAATATATAACGAGACTGAGGTAGTATAAATTTAAAAGATGGTGATTTAACCACAATTATCCAAGTCAAGCATACTGCAATGCCAGCGGAAAATGCACATTATTCCCCGGCCCTCTCAATAAAATATCTAAGTAAAGTAATTTTTCATTGAGTACTTTTACTCATTATTTTTTTCTTTCAAAATATGATTTATTTATTTATTTTTATTATTATTATTATTATTTTATTTTATTTTATTTTTTTGAGAAAATGAAGGATAAAGGAGATTTACCAATAAGTGGGCCGCCAACAATGGATTTTGTGGTCCATCAATACCGTCAGCAAATGGACCCAAATTGATGCAATAATCATACCATCATTGACTAGTGACTTTCTTGTTTTATTTTATGTATGGACGTAGTATTTATTTTCCCCCAGCAAATTCAATCAAGAATTTTAGGATTTTTTTTAAAGATTTTATAGTTTGGGTATATTCAATTTAAATTTAATTTTTTTAAAACAAATTTTGAGGTATATAATACGATTTTAAAAAATTTTTAAGAAATTTTGAAGTACTCATTACAGATTTTAAAAAGTATAAAAATTTTAAGGCATTCAATAGTATATATATTAGTAATTATTTATAAATTTTAATGAACTCTTAAAAAAATAACTGTATAAAATCTTTCTAATTAATTTTGAGATTTTACTTAACGAAATTTTATTTTCTAAAATTAAGTGTTTGAATTCGTTATTAATAATTAAAAATATTAATTAAATAAAAATTATTGATTTTATTTATATAAAAAAATGATAGCACTACCCATGTGTAGCGCACGGGTGAGAAATACTAGTAATAATAAAAAAAAGTGAGTAGTGAGTAGTAAATGGAAAATGATTGGGTTATTATTATATGAGATGTGTTATATAATACTCCCTCCGTTTTTTTTAAGTTCACCATTAGCATAGTAGATACTATTCATTGAGTAACTTTAATTTAACTTTTTCATATAGTTATATAAGATAAAACATAGTCAAGTGAGATCTTGTTGGATTCGTCTAATCACATAGTTTTAGAATATCAAACTTTTATAATTTTTACTTATATATAATATGAGATATTGATGATTGAAAATGTGCATTGGATTGTGTGCAGTGCAGGATGGGTGAAGTTAAAAAAAAACGGAGGGAGTATTACCTAATATATAATTATATGTATAGGCCGTGTATTATATATTTGTGTAACTAAAGTAAGTATATGCAAGAGATAAATTAAAGAAAGGAACGAGGACAGTAAGCAATGGGAGGGTAATTGGTAAATCTCTTTCATTCATCTACTGTATTTCATTATGAGGATATATCCCCATTTTATAGGGTAGTAACCGCCTCTTACAACATTAATAATAGCAAATATTTAGTGGTAATCAAAGTATCCACACGTTTGCTACAGGATGTCGACGTCGAAGCCTTGAGATAGTATACATCAACATGAGTTGTAACACTCCCTTTGGATGATTTGATACAAAGAATATGTCTCGTTAAAACCTTACTAGGAAAAAATCCTATGGGAAAAAATCCTAGTGAAGGAAAAAGAGTACAATATTCTTGTATTTATTGCTCCCCTGATTTGTATCTCATTTTAAATCTCGAAGCCGCCGCATTCCAATTTTCTTCACGAGTTTCTCGAACGTTGCAGTCCGCAATGCCTTGGTCAATAGATCTGCTAAGTTCTCATCTGATCGAATTTGTTGCACATCAATTTCACCATTCTTTTGAAGATCATGGGTATAGAAAAACTTTGGTGAAATGTGTTTAGTTCTATCTCCTTTTATATAACCCCCTTTCAATTGGGCTATGCAAGCCGAGTTATCTTCAAATAAAATTGTTGGGGGCATTTTTGGTTCAGTGACCAAACCACAATTTTTCAATATATGATTAGTCATTGACCTCAACCAAACACATTCTCGACTAGCCTCATGGATTGCTAATATTTCAGCATGATTTGATGAAGTAGCCGTTAATGTTTGTTTCATAGATCTCCATGAGATAGCAGTTCCACCACACACAAAAATATAGCCTGTTTGAGATTTGGCTTTGTGTGGATCTGATAAATATCCTGCATCGGCATATCCGATCAACTCATGTCGAGATTCTTTTAGATAAAATAATCCAAGGTCAATTGTTCCCTGGAGATAGCGAAAGATGTGTTTTATACCTTTCCAATGTCGTTGAATAGGGCAAGAACTAAATCTTGCAAGTAAGTTAACAGCAAATGCGATATCAGGTCGCGTGCTATTTGCATTATACATTAACGCGCCAATCGCGCTTAAATATGGCACTTCTGGGCCAAGTTGTTCTTCATCATCTTCTTTTGGCCTAAATGGATCCTTTGCAGGATCAAGTGCTCAAACGACCATTGGACTACTTAACGGATGAGCATAATCCATTCGAAATTGCTTCAATACCTTTTGGGTATAAGCTGATTGATGAACAAAAATACCCTTATCCAAATGCTCAATATGCAAGCCAAGGCAGAATTTTGTTTATCCAAAATCCTTTATTTCGAACTCCTTTTTCAGATATTCAACAACCTTTTCTAGCTCTTCAGGAGTTCCAATTAAATTTAAATCGTCAACATAAACTGCAACGATTACAAATTCTGACCCATTTTTCTTTATAAAAACACATAGGCATATAGGGTCATTTATATAACCTTCATTTATTAAACTTTCGCTGAGGCGATTGTACCACATTCGGCCCGATTGCTTGAGCCCATAAAGTGATTTTTGTAATTTGATGGAATAAATTTCTCTGGGCTTTGAGTTATAAGATTCAGGCAATTTAAACCCTTCAGGTATTTTTATATAAATATCATTCTCCAATGAGCCATATAAGTAAGCAGTAACAACATCCATCAGCCTCATTTCGAGCTTTTCACGTACTGCTAGGCTCATGAGATACCTGAAAGTTATTCCATCCATAACTGGGGAATATGTTTCCTCAAAATCAATTCCCGGCCTTTGGGAAAATCCTTGGGCTACAAGCCTTGCTTTGTATCTTGCAATTTCATTATTTTCATTTCTTTTTCTCACAAACACCCACCTGTAGCCAACTGGTTTTACATTTTCAGGTGTTTGGGCTATAGGGCCGAATACTTTTCTTTTGTTCAGTGAATCCAATTCTGATTTAATTGCATCTTTCCATTTTGGCCAATCATCCCTTTGCCGACATTCATCAACTGATTTTGGTTCAGGATCCTCGTCATCTTTCATCATCTCAAGTGCTACATTGTATGCAAATGCTTGATCAACTTTAATTTCTTTTCGGTTCCAATATTTTTCAGAAGTGATATAATTGAAAGCAGTTTCAATAGTTTCACTTTCTTCTGGATTAGCATTTTCAGCATCAACTTCTTCAAAAGTTGAATTTGTTACCTCTTCAGGTTTTTCATCATCCACTTGTATAATTCTTTTCTTTCGTGGATTTTTATCTTTGGAACCCAATGGTCTACCACGCTTTTGCCGTGGATTAGATTCATTAACACTTGGGATTTGCCCTTCAGGTATATTATTTTGGCCGGTGCATTTGCTGCTTCAATGTAAGATTTTGTTACTCTTGCAGCATCATTGAAGGCATCAAGCAATTGATTTGCAATCCTTTGCAAATGCACAATTCTCTGGACTTCTAATTCACATTGTTTTGTACGATGATCACATATATCAAGTGGGATTTTCCATGAAATTTCCTTTGTCAGTTGATTACTTCCTCCCCCTAATGTCGGGAAATGTGATTTGTCAAAATGACAATCTGCAAATCTTGCAGTAAATAAATCACCCGTTGTTAGTTAAAGATATTTAATAATCGAGGGTGATTCATACCCGACATAGATGCCCATCCTTCTTTGAGGTCCCATTTTTGTCCGTTGGGGTGGTGCAATTGGTACATATACAGCACACCCAAAAATTCGCAAATGGGAAATAATGGGCTCTTTTCCAGTTATAATTTGAGTAGGGGAGTATCTATGATAGTTTGTCGGCCTGATTTTTATTAATGCTGCTGCATGCAATATATCATGTCCCCAAGCAGAAACGGGGAGTTTTGATTTCATCAATAAAGGTCTTGCAATTAATTGCAACCTTTTGATTAATGATTCAGCCAGACCATTTTGGGTATGCACATACGGAACTGGATGTTCTACAGTGATACCAACAGATGTGCACAAATCATCAAAAGCATTTGATGTGTATTCTCCAGCATTATCAAGGCGTATTTTCTTTATTGGATAATTAGGAAATTGTGCTCGCAATTTAATAATTTGTGCAAGTAGCCTAGCAAAGGCCATGTTGCGAGTTGACAATAAACAGACATGGGACCATCTTGTTGATGCATCAATTAGTACCATAAAGTACTTGAATGGTCCACAATGTAGATCTATTGGCCCACATATATCGCCTTGAATTCTTTCCAAAAATGCAGGGGATTCAATTCCCACTTTTGCTGGAGATGGTCTTGTAATTAATTTTCCTTGATAGCAGGCAGCACATGTAAACTCATTTGGATTCAAAACCATTTTATGGTTTAATTTATGGCCACTGGTATTTTCAATAATTCGCCTCAACATCACGCTGCCCAGATGCCCAAGCCTTTCATGCCAGGTTATAAATTCACTAGTAGCCTTTAGGCCTACTAGGTTATGTACTTCTCCGGCATAAATTTTTGTATAATATAATCCGGATGTCAAACATGGCAGCTTTTCATGAACCAACTTTTCACCATTGATGGTTTGAGTAATTAAAACATACTCATTTCATGCCTCATTTAAAGTTTCAATGCGATAGCCATTTTTTCGAATATCACCAAAACTTAGCAAGTTTCTCCGAGCCTTGCTTGAAAATAGGGCATTTTCAAATGCCAAGTTTGTCCCTATAGGGAGAAATATAACAGCTCTTCCAGATCCTTCAATACAATTTTCATTACCGCTTATAGTTTTTACTGCGGTCTTTCCCAATTTTAAATGGGAGAAAAAGCTTTTGCTTTTTAAGATACTGTGCGTTGTAGCACTGTCAATGAGGCAGATTTCATTTTTGACTTGGTCATCCATTTCTTTTCAGAAGGTAATAAAAACAACATCAGTAATACAATATAGCCACTGCAAAATACATTATAACTAGGGGTACAAAACGGGGTGTAAAACACTAAAATACAAAATATCATAAGGAAAAATATACCATACGCAAAATACAAAATATAAAGCCGATCTTTTCACTTTTGTTTTTCAGTTTGTGCCACCAATAAAGTCATCAGTCTCCAAGTGGGTAATATCATCATTCAGGACATCATCAAAGGTATCATCGTGGGTGGCATGATATGTCTCGGGATCAGATCTTTCTTGTCTCTTCGAGGCCTGGTACAGTTCAGCTAAATGACTAGTTGTTCGGCAAACTCGGGCCCAGTGACCCTTGATTCCACAGCGATCACATGGTTGATCATTATTTCTGTCTCTTTTAGGCTTTCGCTACGATTTGTAAGGCCTGCGGTTGGATTCATATCGAGGTTTATTTCGATATTTGTATTTCCCAGATGATTCAGGCCTACCATGACCGCGATCCTGATTTCTGTCACGATTAAAATTCTGATTTCTTTGATTCCCACGATCCCGCACTTGGTTTTCTGCTTCTGTGGCATTTGCTTCAGGAAACGGGGCAGCACATGTTGGCCTGGATTCATGATTTTTTAGCAATAATTCTTTATTCTGCTCGGCCAAAAGTAGACAGGTGATGAGCTCAGAATATTTTTGAAAACCCCGCTCACGGTACTGCTGCTGTAAAACCAGATTTGTGGCATGGAATGTGGAGAATGTTTTTTCCAGCATATCAGATTCAGTTATTTTTTCTCCACAAAGTGTCAGTTGCGATGTAATACGAAACATCGCTGAATTATATTCACGGACTGATTTGAAGTCCTGGAGCCTCAGATTATGCCACTCGCTTCGAGCTTTTGGCAGCACCGTCATTTTGAGATGATCATATCTCTCTTTTAATTTCAGTCACAGTTCAAGTGATGATTCCAGCGTCACATATTGAAGTTTCAAAGATTCATCAATATGGTGGCACAGAAAGATCATGGCTTTTGCCTTATCCTGGCTGGATGGTTTTTTGTCAGGGGCGATAGTATCTTCCAACCCCATAGATGTCAGGTGCATTTTTACGTCCCGTGCCCAGGATATGTAATTGTCTCCAGAAACCCATAACGGGAGAAATTCCTGCTTTGAGAGATTAGCCATAATTATATTGAAAAGTAACGATATAAAATTATACCTAAGACAGAACTCCGATAGAACTCTGGTAGAGACCCCTCGTGCTGATAACGTGTTATATAATCACTACAAGAAAAAATCCAATTACCGACCCCAATTACCGACCACCATAGTACGGGTCGGATTTACCGACCCCAAAGTGGGGTCGGTAAAATTTAGCCATTATTGGGCCCAGTGATATTTGAAAACCAAAATACCGACCATAATTAATGTGGTCGGCATTACCGACCCCATTACCGACCCCAATTGGGGTCGGTAACAATTACCGACCCCATTACCGACCCCAATTGGGGTCTGTAGTTTTTTTCAATTTTTTTTAAATTTTTTCCATTATTTTATTATTTAGTTTATATTTTTATTAAATATTTATTTGATTATTTATATAATTTAATTATTTATTTATTTGGGCCAATTAATTATTTAATTATTTTATAATTTAATTATTTAATTATTTATTAATTTAATTACTGAATTAATATTTTAATTTAATTAATTTTTAAATTTTTATTAAAAATAATTTTATATTATTATTTAAATTTATCTTAATTTTTGAATAATTTTATTATTTTATTTATTTCATTGTTTTTAATTTTTTTGATTTGATTAATTTTATATTATATTTTATTTAATTAATAAAATCTTTATTAATTAATTAATTTAATTTTACTTTATATTTTATATTTCTATTCAATTAACTAAAAAAAATTAAGTTAGCAACTGAAATTTGCGATCGAACATATTGGGTCGCTATTACCGACCGAATTAGCGACCAAATTATTCATATTGATTATTGAATTTTATATTCCATATGTTATTTTTTAATTTTTAATTATGGAATTTAATATTTTTATAAATTTTTTAATTCAATTAATATTTAATTAGTGATTTAATTAATTTTACCATTTAGTTAATGAATTATTCTACAACTTATTTAATTAACATCAATTTTTATACTATTTTTTAAAGTTATTAATTACATATTTATATATAAAAATATTATATATATTTAATAAATTACATATGATAACATGAAAAATTGTGTATCCGGATGGCACGCGTGTGGGTGAGGAATGCACCTCACTTGGGTTCGAATCCTCTCTACAGCATTTGGGGGGGGGGGGGGAATTAATATATATGACACGTGGCGGGTTTCCATTGGTGGTGAGAAGGGCTAGCCAAGCTGGTTAGAGTTGTGGCTAGGTGGTGCGAGGTTGTGGGTTCGAGCTCTCCTGAGCACATTTTATTTCATATAAGAAATTTACCGACCCCAAAATGGGGTCGGTAATGGGGTCGGTAATTTCGGGTCCTCGAGGTCCCTAGACCTCGCTTACCAACCCCAATGTTGGTCGGTAATGGAGTCGGTAATTTTACCGACCCACATGGGGTCGGTAATGGGGTCGGTAATCTCCCGACCCCCAGAATCTTTGGTCGGCGCCAAATTACCTACCATCAATTTACCGACCCGGGATTGGGGTCGGTAATGGGGTCGGTAAACCCGTAGACGACCCGTAAAACCTAGTTACCGACCCCATTTTGGGGTCGGTAAAACGAAATTTTCTTGTAGTGAATATTACCTAATACATAATTATATGTATAGGCCGTATATTATATATTTGTGTAACTATAGTAATTATATGCAAGAGATAAATTAAAGAAAGGAACGAGGACAGTAAGCAATGAGAGGGTAATTGGTAAATCTCTTTCATTCATCTACTATATTTCATTATGAGGATATATCCCCATTTTATAGGGTAGTAACCGCCTCTTACAACATTAATAATAGCAAATATTTAGTGGTAATCAAAGTATCCACACGTTTGCTGCAGGATGTCGACGTCGAAGCCTTGAGATAGTATACATCAACATGAGTTGTAACAAGATATTCATCCTGTACAAATGAGATTTTTGAATTCAATAATTTAGGGTAACAATTTAATATATTGATTATTTTATTATAAATAAATATATACTTTTTATTGAAATTGGATGATTTTTTCTTCTTTGTTTTTTATTTTTTTGATAACATAGTGCAGCGTTGGCGAAGAGGAAACTATGAAAACGTACATCAAGGGAGTACAGGGGAGAAGGAAAAAAAAAGACATAAAAGCCAGACTAAGCCAGTCCCGAAGGAACCAAACACCCGCCAAATCAGCGGAAAGAAAAGGCCAAATGTGATCCGGGGGAAAACACCACGTTGTGAATAACTCCACGGACCGCGCTCCCCTCTTAACAAGATGGTCAGCAACAAAGTTGTCCTCTCTCAAAATGTGGCACCACCTGATCCAAGAGGCCAGAGATTTTAGGCATCAGGGGAAACAACCAGTGATCCAGCGCAACCCCATTGCCAATCATCCGCAGCGCCTCCCGTGCATCCTCAATCCCATGGCGAAGAACAAAAAGAATACTACTGTTCCAATTACTTCTCTAGACAATTTTTTATAATAGGAATATTAAATTAAACTACACTTTCCCCCTTATTTATTTTAATGCTGTTGTATGATGGATTGTCTTTAAACAATCTCAAATAAGATAAGATTACACACATGTAATAATGCGTTCAGGCCAAGATTTCAAACCCAAAATGATGCACAAAAAATACATAACGACGACATAGTAGTATTAATCTATGAATCTTGCCACTAATTTTATAAGTATTTATAAGGAAAATGATTAGGTGACAGTTACACTGTAGGTTGTTATTTTATGTGATATTTTAGAATTGAGTTTTGTAATTTAATAGTATAGTATGAATTTTTTTAGGTGAATACCTGGGTATCCCCAGAGCCCCATCCAATCAAGCGAACTGCTGTTGGTTAGTATAGTATGAATTTTAATATATTTAATAATTTATATATTATAAATATATGAGAATATAAATATTATTTAATTAAATGGTTTGACAACGCAATAGGATATCGACCTGATCACTTTCATAATTCTGATAAAACCAGATTTATCTTTTAAATTAAATAATGGGCCATGATTAACCCCTTTGACTTAAACCTAAACATTTAATATGATTATGTGTTAGAACTTAGAAAAGTGGAGAAAAAAGGAAAATCAATGTTGAAAGGGGAATCTCACTTTTTTAAACAATTGTTTAATTAGATTTTTTTGTTGTAATTATTTATTTATTTGTGTCAACTCCACTATTACCGAAAAAGCTACTCCATCTGTTTCATTGTTTTTGTTACAGAGGTCACCGACACGTATGCTAATACACATTTTTAACAGCTAATAACTTAAATTGTGTACAAAGAAAAGTTATAAAAAATTGATTGTCTAAAACAACAAGATTAGATGAATCTAACAAGATCTCACTTGACTATATTTCTCATTAAATAGCTATGATAAAAATTTAAATTAAAATTAAATAGTAAATAGGGCAAAAAATTTATCCGTAACAAAACTGGTGAGACGGAGGTAGTATAACCCAAGAACCCAAGTACAAAAAATCAATTTAAGCTTATTTATTTTTCTGAATTAATTTTCTAATGTTTATGCTGTTGGGCACTACTTGTGTGCAAAAATAAGTAAACCTACTTTTAAGTTTGTACGAATATTTAATTTATAATTTGTATAGTTGCCCGTGAATCTAATTCCAAATATAAAATTTAAAATAAATTGATGCACTTAGTAACATGAGTAGTGGGCTAATTAACGAGAAATACCTTTTTCATTTTTGGCAAAAAACAGATAATAATATTTTTAGTCCATCTGAATGAGTCATTTTCAAATTTTAGCCATTATTTTTTTATTTAAAGTTTTAGGCCACTAAAAGGATGTCGAGCCCAGAAAAATGGCCAAAACGGGCCGTGTGATGTGGCACCAGCCTCTTTATAGCTCAAAAGTGGAAATCACCACCTTCTAATGCTTTATTTAAGTTTTTGGGAAAACTATGGTCCAGTACCCATGGATAAAATATTATAAGAGTCAAAGTCCCTCCATTTCGAACATTGTGTTTTAAGTCCTATATAATAACCTGGTAAATTACATACCAAGATCTTGGTAAAGCACATACCAATAAAATGGTAAAACAGTACTAATAACTTGGTAAACACCATAAAGTAATCGTGGTAAAATACATATTAAAAACTTGGTAAAACACATATGGTATATGTGGAATAGCTTGGTAAACACCATAAGATATCTATGGTAAAGCGCATAACAATAACCTGGTAAACACCATAAGATATTTATGGTAAAGCACATACCAATATTTGGTAAATACAATATGATATATGTGGAATAACTTGGTAAACACCATAATGTATTTGTGGTAAAGCACATTCTAAAAACTTGGTAAATACCATATAATATCTGTGGTAAACCATACTGGTATAGTGTGCTAAACCACGTACCAGTAACTTGGTAAGTACTAATATATGATAGCTATGATAAAGCACATGCTAATACAGTGGTAAACCACATATCATTAACCTGGTAAATACCCTATAGTATCTAGGTAAGACACATACAAATAACGTGGTAAACCAAGTCAAACATGTAATAGGGTGCAAAGTGTAATAAAACTAGAATGAGGCCTAAAAAAATGGAATTTTTTTTTAAAAAAAGTCTGGGCTCTAATTTACCTTAAGTTTTTTTTTTATTTTTTATGTCGAGCCCAGAAAAATGGCCAAAGCGGGTCGTGTAATGATATATTTTATATTTGGATGGGAGTAGTTTTTTTTTTTTCTTTCTTTTTTTTTTTTACCTTTTTCGTAATAAATTTAAAGTGAATATCCTCCATAAAATCATAAACAAACAAAAATATGAGAATATAAACAGGAGATTCAAACATGAACTCAAAATGTTAATGTCAAAGTTTGCAAGCTAAATCTTCATCGCAAATAATTATTGCTTGTTCAAACAGGATTTTAAATAGAAAAAATTACCATTTTACCCCACAAAAGATATTCATATGATGAAGTCAGAACAGGATTTTCTTTTTTTTTTACGAAAACTAAATTTGTATGAATATATAGTGTAAAAAAAAGACATTAAAGACAAAAGAACTAACATTGTCTATTAGACGACAGATATAATTCAAGACAAGAAAGATCGATCATAGATCCATCTTAAATCAGCAAACTAAAAATAATAACCTTAAAATAAAAGACCAAATCATGATTGGATAGGCCTCATTTTTGTGCTTAATAATACAACTAGGAGTACATGATTGGTAGGGCTTGTAGAGGCTTAAAACTAAATAACACCTAGCTTCAGGCTCAAGTAAATAGTGATGGTATTCTTATCCAAAAAAAAAAGGTAAATAGTGATGGTATTGGTTGGGAGAACACCTTCCCAATTAATTAGGGACTTTTAAATTTATTATATTTAGGGGTGTTTGGTAGTAATAAGGAAATAAATCATTTCTTTCATTTGTACAAACAGTCATCAGTACTTCGGCAGGTTGATAAGTCTATTTTTCATATAGACTTATACTTCATTCTTTTCATTTTAGTTGTCTTTTTAGAAACCAAAAAGCATTCCAAAATAGTTGCCATTTTACCCATCAATATCATATTTTTTCAATATTATCCTTATCCTTTTATAAATATTACTCCTAGAATACTGTGCAGTCTCTCTCCACTTTAATTTTAATATTTTTTAGAGATAGGGGCAAAAATGGAAGTAGGGACTAATCATTACATTTTATTGGTATCCGCAATTTTTCTTAAAACGTCTACTATTGATAAACGGAGGGAGTATTATTTTTTGGTGAATTAACGGATATCCCCAGACCACATTAGACCTAAAACTAATCCCCCGAGAATCTGCAATGGCAATGAAAGACGCCTCTCCCAAAGCAGTTCTTTGTATACAAAAGGCTCGAACCCAAAACATCGCTTAAGCGACTAGAGCCTCAATCCACTCAAGCCAACTGCTGTTGGTTTTCATATAGACTTATTTTGATACATGAGAAAGGTAGTGTTGCAAAACATAATTAATAATAAGACCGAGGACAAGGAATGAACTGCTCTATAGAATAGAAGCATCATTAAAAAGAAGAATAACAACATTGAGTTCTTGGCAGCAAATTTTGTCATCCTATCAGTAACAAATATCAGTAACCTTTATTAATTGCATCATTTTTTTTATTAGAGCAACCACATCCCTTCACCCAATTAATAATTCACTTTTTCATTTCTATCCGCCACATAAGTTTTTCACTTCTTCCAACACTTTTTTAATTCAATTCAATTAATCCATACATCCCTTCCCCAATTAATCTTCTTTTTAATGGGACACACAATATAATAATTTAATATGTGGGAGGGAAATGAAAAATTTTGAAAGGATTGAATATTTTGTGGATTTTTATCATCAACATTTTAGTTGAACCAATTATTGAAAAAAATACTATTGTTATCGGCATTTGAGGGAAAAATGTGGAGGGATTATGTTTGATGTAAACAAAGAGTTGTTGGAAAGAAGAAGAAGTGAAGTGTGTTGGGATGTAGGAGAATGAGAAGTGAAAAATTGTGGAAGAGGTGTGTATATTAAAAAAAAACATTTAATTTTGTATATATAAGTATATAACAAAAGAAATAATGAATAAAAAATTGGTAAAGGCTGACACCATATGCTCTTTAACTCAATTATTAGTTTTGAACTCAACCAGTGGGCCCCGCATCAAATTAATCGCCACATTGCGGCTGGTGAATTCGTTGTCAGACTGTAGCAGGGATTAATTGAAAAATTGAGGTGCAATGTGGATGCTCTTAGTATGGATCGAGGCTTTTTCAAATTAAGTCCAAGTTTCATAGTATCATGTTTATACTATTGTATTGGACTTCTTTTTAATTACTACCTCCTTTTTCGAATGTTTTTGACATTTGATAATGGGTTACTATTTTCACACAGACTTTAATTTAAAGTTTTATCATAGTTATACAAGTTAAAATATAGTCAAGTGAGATCTTGTTAGATTCGTCTCGCCGTGTAGTTTTTAAATATCAAACTTTTAGAATTTTTACTTCTACCGAACTTGAGTTATTAGTAGTTTAAAATATGCATTGAACTGCGTGAAATGTGGGTCCGTTAAATACATTAAGGAGTCATTTGATAGTAGACAAATATCAAGTCAACAATTGTTATTATGATAGCTCAAATTGTTGCATTGTTTTTTGCAACTTAATTGTGACAAATCCATAGGCTATATATATAGGTCGACCAAAAGTTAAGGGAAGTGAAATATACTACTCCTACATTAATACAGTGAATAACTTTCTTTAAAATAGTAAATGTTTCCATTTATCCTCAAGCAACTCTTAAATAATTCTTGCAAAATTAGTCGTGGGGCATATAGCCAAATTAAATACTAGTACTACTAGCACCAAACTTTTCTGCTTCTTGCATTTCATATCATACATTAAAATAGTACTCATCTGTTTTTTAAAGATGACTACGTATCCCTCAGCACGCAGTCCAATGCATATTTTAAACTGTTAATAATTCAGATTCGGTACATGTAAAGCTTCTAAAAGTTGGATATTTAAAAACTACAGGACGAGACGAATCTAACAATATCTCACTTGGTTATATTTTAACTTATATAAATATGATAAAACTTTAAGTAAAAGTATGTATGTGAACAGTACTCATTTCTCAAATGTAGCAAAAGGAATATTTCTAAAAGTAAACCAGCATGATGATGAAAAGTTTGATGTGACTATTTATATTGGAGCGTAATTATTCCTCTGAAAGGAATATTTTTTTTAAGTGGGAATACTTTAATTTGTATGGGAAAACAAAATATTTCTGCATGTATCACGACGTGGGTTTTTCCGCCTGATCCATTGCTTCCTCTTCTTTCTGCTGATGCGATGGAAACTTGGTTCCCTCGACAGTAGTTTGAGATAGATGTTTAGTTGGTTTTTATTTTAATTTTTTCCTTTTTTTCCTTGCCTTCATTGGCTATATCGCAAAAAAAAAATATATTTCTGCATGTAATGTACTCCCTCCGTTTTTTTTTGTTAGCTACTGTTGACTAATGAGTACTGTTCACTTATATACTTTGACTTAAAGTTTTCTCATGGTTATACAAGTTAAAATATATCCAAGTGTGATCTTGTTAGATTCGTCTCGTCTTGTAGAGTTTAAATATCGAACTTTTAGAATTTTTACATGTACCGAATTTGAATTATTAATGGTTTAAAGTGTGCATTGGACTGCGTGCTGAGTGGGTCTGTAGCTATCTTTAAAAAACAGATGAAGTAATTAATTGTCTCGGCACCAAATTACATAATAATATTCCAATTCAAGTATGGATGGCAATAGGTCGGGTCTGGGTCGGTTCCGCCAAGACCCGACCCAGGGCTCGGGTTCGATTCGGTTTCGGATTTGACCCGGACCCATTGCCATCCTTATGGATGACAACGGGTCAGTTCTGGGTCCATTTTTGTAAGACCAAGACCCGACCCAAGCTCGGGTCTTTCTCAGTTCTCAGTTCTGACCCGGACCCAGTGACATCCCTAAATCCAAGAATGACACCAACTACTACGAAGTATTACTTTTTTTAACCATCATTGGTAATTAAGATTATTACACCACCTGTTTGGTCACCCTTTTCAATCGATCCTATTTTGATTCTCATCCCATACATATACTTCTTCCGTATTCAAATAATTCTAACATTTTTTTGTGAAAAAAAAATAATTCTAACATTTCATGTTTTCACGCAATCCAATACACATTTTTAAAGAGTAATATATCAAATTTTATAAAATAAAAAATTATAAAAATTTTATATTATAAAACTATGTGATAACAAGATCTCACTTGACTATATTTTATCTTATGTAATTGTGTTAAAAAGTCGAATCAAAGTTGCTCAATGAATAATGTTTACTATGTCAATGTTAATATCTTTCAAATACGGAAGGAGTATATTATAGGAGTATTTAGCTTTTTATTTCTTTTAATTCCGCTTTTGTTCTCTTTGTTAGGACGTTCATCACTTCATTCCTTCCACTTGAAGTTTTCATTTATGGAGACAAAAATATAAAAACCAAGGTTGGGATAGATGAATGAACTCAATATATATTATGGAGATGTAACAATCTGCTTCCCGCATTCGCTATTCGCTAGCGGATCTGTTGGCGCCCAAACAACCCATATGGATCAGAGATGGATGGTACAAAAATATAGAGGACGCCAGTTTATTAGCAACATAGTGCGTGGATACTAGAAACCGGGATCATAAACATTTAGAGGCTACACAACAACAATTGGAAAGTTCATTGGTATGACGAAAAGAGAGCGAGATGTGAAGAGATAAAACTACTGGTGATATCGAATCGAGTCGAGCCCGAGTAGTGCTTGAGCTTGACTTGATGGGGATATATGGCTATTCGAGCTCGAGTTGAGTAGTCAAGCTCGAGCTCGAGTTCGAGTAACTCGAGTATATATATATATATATTTCAATCGAGTCAAGTAGTCGAGCTACTCGAGCTCAATTTTTTTAAATATTTTTTTCATTTTTGAGCTCGAGCTCGAGTAATCAAGCTTATCGAGTTTTTTTTTCTTTTTTTTTGCAATTTTCCTTTTAATTTTTTCTTTTAAACAAAAAATGAGTCAAGTACTCGATTATCGACTCAACTCAAGTATTCGACTTGAGTTCGAGTATCATATACATGGGCTCAATACTCGAGTGCCCTACTCAACTACTCGACTCGACTTGAATTTTTCGAGTACGAGTCGAGTTTTTTCCGAACCGAGTTCCGAGTCGAGTTCGAGTAGCTCTACTCGTTAATCACTCCTAAATAAAACTATCTTACTTGCACACTGTGGCTGAGCCAGCAGCCCAGCATGATTATGTATGTGACAAAAGTTACTTACATCATATTGTAACATTATTATCCTTATCATTAGGTGAATTGTGAGGTAAAGATAGTAATTACTCATAACTATTAAGACCCCGTTCTCTACAACTTATTTTCAGACCTTATTATTTATTTTTTTTCCAAAATAAGATCAGACCAGATCAGATCAGATCAAATCAGACCAGATCAGACCAGACCAGAAACATTCAGACCAGATCAGATCATTATAATACAATTACATAATTACATATAATATTTTTTTTAAAAAAAAAGGCAAAAACATATAGGAATGTATGCAAATATTATTTATATTGTACTTATTTAATACTAATTTTAAAAGTATTTTTCAAAATATTTTTTTGTTCTTCAAAATATTATTTAAATATACTAGTCACGTTTTTAATATATTTTATATTATAAATACTTTCAAAATATAGTTTTAAATACTTTCATTAAATATTTTTGAAATATATTAGAAAATACTTTAAAAATATTTTCAGAAATAACTAAACATAATAATAAAAACTATTAATTAATTATTATTATTATATATAATAAATATTAAATAGTAATTATTAATTTTTATTATTATATATTATTATTATTATTACCATAATTTAATTAGAATCAAAATAGCTTATCGAAAAAAATAATTAGAATCCAAATATAAATAAAATAAGATCAGAACAGATCAGACCAGATCAGATCAATTCAGATCAGACCAGATCAGACCAGATGGAATCAGACCAGACCAGAAACATTCAGATCAGATCAGACAAATTCAGATCAGACCAGATCAAATTTTACAAATTCAGATCAGACCAGATCAGATTTTACAAATTCAGATCAGACCAGAAAAATTAAGGTCCAGAGAACAGGGCCTAAGACTTGTCATACTCTTGTGTTTAAATTATTGCATCCAAACAAGCATTTATTCCGTTTGGGTGTGGGTGTTTGACATAAAACATTTCAAACAAATTTTGCCTATTACTAGTATAGTAGTATATGTTATTTGATCCAGAAACCAATGTTAATGTTCGGTACGTATATCCCTGATTTCATTAGAATTTTACTTCAAAAGCAAATCCTAAGGTAGAAAAGCGGAGGTGAAATCCCAGTCATTCCCCCTTCTTCCTTATCCGCAATTTTTTCCAGTCCTTCCCAGGTTTATCTTACTTTTAAATAAATAATAAAACTAATTTTTTCAATTTATGATCACAAGTGCCACAACAACAGGAACTCTCCAAAAGAGCCTTTCGCATGCACAAAAGGTTGGAAGCTGAGAAAGATAATACTCCCTCCGTAATTTAATGATACTAACATTCCATGTTTTCACGCAATCCAATGCAAATGGTTTACGAATAATATCTCAAATTGTATAAAAATGAAAATAATAAAAGCTTAATATTCTAAAACTATGTGATTAGACGAATTTAACAACATCTCACTTGACTATATTTTATCTTATGTAATTGTGTTAAAAAGTTGAATCAAAGTTACTCAATGAATAGTGTTTACTATGCAAACGTTAACATAATTAAATTGCGGAGCCATCTCTTCATTTTAAATAAATTTCAATGGTATGACAAGAGAAATACAATCGTAAGTTGATAACCAAAGAACAGTGCAAATAGATGTGCTGAAACGATAAGTTAAACCAACTACAAATCTAAAAGAGAGGAAGAGAGAGGAATGCAGTTACTATTTGTAGCCATCAAATATTATTATGCCTGATATGAGTTATGTCCACATTTCCAATTTGCAAAATTGCAGCAGATATACTTATACCAACAGTTCCCATTAGAACAAAAAAAGCTCTCGACTTAATCCTGAAGAATATTGATTTCATCTATTCTCTCACCAGATCTTATTCTGGTGGCAAAATCTTTGATTATATTCAGTAATGGTCATCCTCATCTCCATGCCCGTCGGGAGATCCACCAGGGCCAACCACTTCCAACTGTGAATAGAAAAGAAACAAACATACGGTAACAAATATGCTGATGACTCAAACATGGTCTGATAGAGAAATTCGCTTCATTTAATTATGTTTCTTTTGTACTTACTACAAAGTACTGCGAACATACTGGACACTCATTTGGTTTGCCCTTCTCTAGCCAGAACCAAACAACATCATGCTCATCCTCTGTTAAATTGTAGGAGTATTCAGTGAATGGTCAGAAGTTGGATTGAAGAAGCAAAGGTGTCAATGTCTATGGACAGAAATAAAAGGGGAGATAAAGGCTTATTACTTACCACCTTCACCACCAGGGCATCCCACAATTCTTTTGTCATAGTAAGACTTGATAATGGCAGGTTCTTCCTGAAAGCCAACATGAGTGGTTTTTCTTACTAGTGGATTGTGGGGAGGGTACCAGAAAAGTTACCTACTATGAGTTTCACTCAGATGCAGTTAACAAGGAAAAGAGGCACAATGATGAATTGAAAAGTTCTGAAAGTGAAGATGCAGGAGGAATGCAAATTGCAAACCACCACTGAGAGAATTGATCAATATGAACGAGGCAGCAAGTTTATAGAGTTGGAATAAATAGGTAAAGGATCAGATATCTATTTTCAACAGGGATGAGTTGCAAGCATAAGTGTCTTATCATACGGTGGCTAAACAACATACTGACAGGGGGTGAACATTGAATTTCTCTGCTTTTACTGTGGAAGTTTGAATTTAAATTCCTTTTGATTTTTCTTATTAGTTTTGTAAGGGAATTACTATAGAATTAGAATCTACATATTTCTAACAGACTCCATATAAAGTAACAAACCTCATGCCTTCTGCCAACTCACCTGAAGACAGTAAATTTAACTTTTGTACCAAGAATGAAGAAACCACGGAACAGGCGCCTTGAAAACTTGTTTCTTTCATTTACTTCTTATATCCCATGATTACAATGGGAGTATTTCATCATCAAATCAAACTAGAAAAAACTTTCATGAAGGAATTTCAAGCTCATTTGTTACAGTAAGTATGATAATTACTTCCTATGAGGGAGGACCCTAAAAAAACCAAAAAATTCTTGGCTAGGCTCCTCTTCTTTACAATCTCAGCATTACAATATCAAGATTACCAATTTTAGTGGCAAACATTGTCCACATCTCTGACTATAATCCTAGAGCACAGAGACTAGTTTTTGTTCTATGCTACAGAATTTTCGGCAAGTCAAATGGTCTATATTGATATCTACCATAGCACAACAAACAATTTATCGCAGGTGACCTCCAGTTGAGACAATATTATAGCATACAAACAAGAGCGTGAAACAACTTAGAGCTAAAAAGACACTTTTTATACTCACCTTTGTTCCGAATGGACCAGATGGGTAGTTGATTTCCAGAAGGTCCTTTCCCTGGTTAAAACAAGTATAAATAGCCAATAATAAACAATTTCAAACACTGATAGAAGATCAGACTTCCATAGAGGACAAATGAACAGCAATAGACTCACTTGAAGCTCCGCTTCGAGCTCTTCACGTTCGTGACCAGTGGCAATCGGCATTATATCCTCTACTCTTTTACCTACATAACATTCCCCGTAAATCACAACGCGTTTACCCAAATAAACAAAATCAAAATCCCAAATCACTTCAGCTTATCACAAAACAAATAATTAGGGTTTAAGCACAAACCAGATTCCGTATTGAATTGACGAAATAGAGCAGGAAAAGTGCGAAGTGCACTCTCCGTTGCTGCGGGATATGCGAAGGAGCGCCGGGCAACCCCGGTAGCGGAGAGTGCCGGGGCAAACGTCCGAATAACGAGCCTCCTAAACATCGTTCGGATCCAAAAAACTGATCCGGATATGATCTCAGGTGGCACTGATTGGTGAACGAATGAGAGAAATTCCGTCTCCAGAGGCAGAGGCAATGGTTGTACGTAGAAATGGAAATTGGAGAAGAAAGGCGGGGAAGGGGCGAGGAGGCGTTGGGGGGAAAAGAGGAGGAAGGAGCTATAGTAGTACTTTCAGAAATTGAGGTTTCACTACAGTTGGGCAATTCAGATTCACACACGTGGTGACCGTTTATTTGTAAGTTCGTTTTCTCCCGTTGCAGTTTTGCACATTAACTTCGGATCGGCCGTTTGACTCTCTAGGCTGTTGTAACTCATACTAATTCTTCAAAATATCTCCCTCCCATCATTTTCTTATGTTAAATTTTTATATTTGATATTTGTTTATTAAATACTTCATCTATTCTCATATAAATGTATTATTCCTGCATTTTACACCGTCCATAATACGTTTTTAAATGTTTTAACTCAAATTATATTATAAATAAAAATTATAAAAATTTGATATTCTAAAACTATGTGATTAGACGAATCTAACAAGATCACACGTGACTATATTTTTTCTTATATAACTATGTCAAAAAAATTAGTTAAAGTTATCCAATGAATAGTTATTACTATGCAAATAGTTCACTTATATCAGAACGGAGGTAATAATTGGTTTCGATTCTCTACGGCTTCCTATCTCCCCCTCCTCTTTGTAATTTGTGTGGCATGAGCTCTCATCACCCTTTCTTAGTCTGTATAGGTTGTTCCACAATAATAATAATAATAATAATAATAATAATAATAATAATAATAATAATAATAATTTTAATTACTTTACCAAACGCAGTTGGCCTGAGCAGTATGACGCTCTGTCAGCTTAAGCAAAGATCTCGGATTCGAGCACCCCTCAATACCCACCAGATTTTCAAGGGATTAGTCTTGAGCACAAGGGAATGCAATATGGCACCTCCTCAAAGGCAGACATTTGTTAGATTGAGTGCAACACTTTGTTAGACCTCCTGAGTTTTTGAATGATATTCTTACTTAGACCTCATTGTCTTGTATCATTTGTAAGCAATTTTTGGAATAAAACCGGCTTTGGCCCTCCATTTCTCTAAAAAATATTTTAGTAAAAATTTAATTAAAATGTATATTATAAATTCTTTAGTTGTATATATATAATATTATTAAATTAATACTAATTATATTAAAAATTTGAATTAACCGAAATGTATATTTAATAAGAAAATAGTAAATTTTTTTAACCAATTCCAATTAAACTAATCAAATTTTAATTTAATATCTTAAAAATAGAAATTTGGAACAAATAAAATATTATATCTATATAAAAAAGAGTACATATTTTTTATTAAAAAATATGCGTATATATATATAAATAAATATTTTTTAAAAAAAATATCCAAATATATAAATAAAATTATTTTTAAAATTAATTCAAAGCCACAAGCCAGATAAAAAGTGTAAAGATATATATTTTCTCTCGATGAACCCTGAAACTACTCCGCCGCCCCTCACTCCGCAGCCACCTCCGCCCACCCCGCCGCCTCCCGATCCGACCCCGATTCCCCTGAAGCCTTCCTTTCGAGACATTACTCTCCCCCCCCCCCCCCCATGCTACCCCGACCACCCCTATGGAGACTGAACGAACCCCGCTCCGTGATCTGGTTACGTATGATCTAGTCGATGGAAACCCGCTGTTGCCAAGTATCAATTTCGATGAAGCAGCCCTCAACCGCCTGAGCGCCCCCTTCATGGATGCTTTGGTGGTTCAAGTTTTCGGCAAACGCCTTAGTTTGTCAACCATGCAAACCTGTTTGATCCGTCTATGGAAACCTAAAGGCCATTTTAGGGTTATTCATAGCGACAAGGGATATTTCCTTGTCAAATTTGATCGGCTGATGACAGACGACACGCCTTGTTCGATGGACCATGGTCGCTGTTCGATCACCATTTGGCAGTTGCACCATGGACACGAGATACACACTTCACTGCTGGCCGCATAACGCGTACATCGGTTTGGGTCCGATTCCCGAGATTGGATCCAATGTACTATGAGGAAGAAGCAATGACTCTTATTGCGAGATTGGTTGGAAAACCCTTGAGGGTTGATATTAATACTAAAGAAACGAATAGGGATCGATTTGGCCGCGTCTGTGTTGAGATCGACCTTGCGAAGCCTGTGATTGGCAAAGTGCTCGTCTCGAATTGCTGGCAACATGTTGCATATGAGGGGCTTCACAACATATGCACCACATGTGGCCGCTTCCGATTTGATCTTGGTGAATGCATGCATCAAGATTCCCAGAACGAGAGCCCTCCACCGCCGGGGGAAACCCTAGCTCCGACGGAAAACGGAACGGAGACTGGAAGTAACAGGGACATTCCGGTGAAAGAAGTTCCACAAAATCAGCAACAGGATTTGGTACTCCCTGATTCTAGGGATTCAATTTTGGCTTAAAAAGTGGAAACCAAGGAGTTACAAAGAAAGAAATCGGATGATGCAAATCTTCCTAATAAGGAAAACATAGCGCCAGATCCGCATAGGGGAGCTGGGTCCCAGCAGGTTGGTGTTGCTGCACCCATAGCGACCCATGGTGATTGGATTCGGGTGACACGCCCGCCACGACAGCCCCGTCGGGAGGGACAGCCTGGCAAAACCTCCCTCATTGATCGAACCAACTACCAGGTCAATCTAAAACTGAATCAGGATGATGATCAGGCCAAAGTAAAGGAGCTAAAGGTTGCGGGAGAACTCCAGGCCGGTGCCCATGGCCCTGATGCTCGACGCTCTAAGACCAAGAGGCCGCGTCGGTTTCTGACGCAAGGACAACCCTTAAAGACATGAGAGAAGCAACCATCACCAACTCTGGTCAGTCCAAATGCCTTCCAAGTTTTGGCTGCTACTGAAAACAAGATGGACACGGATGAGACAGGTTTGGGTTCCCAGGAACAAACCCCTCCTGTTGATCAATGATAAAGTTTCACGACTTCAACATCCTTGCATGGAACATTCGTGGCGCCATGCATAGGGCTACACACCGCCACTTGTTGGACTTACTCCGATCGGTTGCCCCTTCTATCCTTGTTATTATGGAGCCGAGGGGTCCCTTTCAACAAGTTCGAAACATGTTATACAGACACAATTATGAAGCTATTCACATTATCGAAAGCATTGGTCAATCCGGAGGCTTATGGGTGCTCCAACGGATTGGTCTACCCACAACATTTGATGTGGTTTCTATTCACACGCGAATTATAACCTTCACTGCCACTCAAGGGGTTGCATCTTGGACTATATCTGCAATTTATGCTACTCCTTGTGGCCCTGACCTCCTGACTGACTGGAGCCATATGAAAGAAATTGGAGAGATGATGAATGGCCCTTGGTTGGCTATTGGGGATTGGAACGATATTATGTACACTTCCGAGGTCCAAGGGATGGCATATGACCCTCGTCGGTGTCAACTCTTCCGCGACATGCTTGACGACTGTGGTCTACATACTATACATACAGTTGGGGATATTTTCACTTGGCAACGCAATAATTCGGGGGGCCAATTAGCACGGAAATGACTTGACCGCGCTGTTCCAAATGTAGCATGGTCGGATATGTTCCCCAATGGCTACGTTGAAGTCCTCCACAGACGCTCATCGGACCACAGTAGCCTGCTCATGAGGTGCTGTCGGAAAATTGGGGACCAAGGGCTGCGACCGTTTCGCTGGGAACAAGCATGGATCTCTCATCCGGCTTACGAGCATGTGGTGAAAGCGGCATGGCATGATGGTGTGCCAAATCTCCTCGAGAAGTGTTGACAAGTGAAGGAGTCTTCCCTTCACTTCAATAAGTATACCTTTGGCCATATAAGGAGGAGGAAAAATCGGCTGTTGCGTCGACTTGCGGGTATACGTCGAGCCCTGAACCGTGTTGATTCGGCTTTCTTGATCTTACTGGAAGGCAAATTAACTAAGGATTTGGATTTGGTACTGGAACAAGAGGAAATGCTCTGGGCTCAAAAAGCTAGGGACAAGTGGATCCAACATGGCGATGGAAACACCCGTTACTTCCATGGCCAGACTTTGATTCGTAGAAGACGAAGTGCTATTGTTGGATTAGATATTGAGGGTCAGTGGATACTGGATGATGTGACTCTCAGAAGTCATGCAATCTCCAACTTCAGTTCCTTGTTCTCGGCCACTGCCCGACCACCTTCCTCAAACAACAATCTGTCACATCTCTCGAGCATGGAGGGTGCGATAGAACTGGCTAAAGAATTTTGTAAGGAGGAAGTTGAAAGTGCTGTCAAGGATGTCAGTAGCTTATCTGCACCGGGTCCGGACGGGCTCCCAGCCTTGTTCTATAAAACCTATTGGACAGCGGTTGGTGGCGATGTGATCCAATTTGTACGGAGGGCTTTTCAACAGGGCGTGTTTGACCCGGCTTTGGCAGAAACATTTTTGTGCCTTATCCCCAAACTTGATGTTCCCCGGGAGATCCGTCACTTTCGGCCGATTAGCCTATGTAACGTTAGTTACAAAATTTTAACCAAGGTTTTGGTTAATCGCCTTCTGCCTTTCCTGCAATCATACATAGGGCCCTGCCAGTCTGCCTTCTTACCTGGGCGAGGAACTGCATGTAATGCGATCATATTACAGGAGGTCTTAGCAACCTTCAAGAATAAGCATCGAAGGTCGCAATCCATTCTTCTCAAGTTGGACCTTGAAAAAGCCTATGATAACATCCAGTGGGACTTCTTGGAAGAATGCCTCCGAGACATGTGCTTACCATCAGACTTCATACGCATTGTTATGTTTTGTGCTCGCTCCCCACAGTACACTATCATCTGGAATGGATCGCTTCTAACACCTTTCTCCCCGGCGAAGGGTATTCGGCAAGGGGATCCCCTCTCGCCATACTTATTCATTATTGTAATGGAGAAGCTTTCAAGAACAATTGGTGCTCGAGTCATGAGTGGTAGGTGGCGGCCAATTGTCCTGAGCCGAGGTGTGAGCCCTCTGTCTCACCTTATGTTCGCCGATGACCTCCTTCTTTTTTCGGATGCGTCCCTGGATAGCATTCGATGCATGGATGAGGTATTGAATGACTTTGCGGGACAATCGGGATTAAAGATCAACCCCAGGAAGTCGAAGGGCTGGCTTCAGCCCGTGTCCTAAGGCATCTCGGCCATTTTGAACATCAACTTTGCCACGGGTATTGGGAGTTATTTGGGATTCCCTACAATCTCTGGCGCTCCCCGAGACAATCACTTTACCTTCTTGACTGATAAAATCCATGGGAAGATAAACTCCTGGAAGAGAGGACTGCTTAATAAAGCGGGCGCCTAACTTTGGCTCGGTCGGTGCTGTCTTCAGTTGCCACATACGTCATGCAACTGGTATGGCTCCCAACAGCTACATGCGACAGGGTGGATCAGCTGATTCGGCGATTCCTTTGGAAAGACGGGCAGGGTCATGGCATTCATCTTGTGAAATGGGACAAGATTGCTACACCCAGATGGGTGCGCTCGGACTAAGAACCTGTAGGGACATAAATATTGCTATGTTGGGCAAGTTATTCATGGATATAACTGCGAACCCCCGAAGATGTGGACGGAGCTGATCAAGAATAAATATGGTTGTACAGGTGGTGTCTTCCCCCAGAAGCCGGCTTCCTCAGCTACTTATAAAGCCCTCCAACGTGCTGCGCCCTTCTTCCAGGATGGCCTTCGGGTGAGGATTGGTAATGGGCTGAGCAACTTCTGGGACTGCCGGTGGCTACCTCAAGGTCCGATCGCCACACGTGTGCCCTATGTGCACATCTCGGACACGCTTCTTCGGGTTTGTGATGTGTTTGTAGATGGTAGATGGTGTTGGGAGAAATTTACTATCATGCCTACACTTGATATTCTTGAGAAAATCAGAAACTTTGGGTCGGTGTCCCTTCATGCAAACACAAGGGATAGGGTTTGCTGGATGGGGTCTTCGAATGGGAAATATTCGGTGGCTGCTGGATATGAGTGGATACTGTCTCGCCGTGGCATTAACAGGGTTCATCTTCTTGCCTGGATTTGGAAAATCCCTTGCCCGCCCAAGATCAGGTTGCTCATGTGGCTCTTCGCTAACAATGCCCTACCCACAAACTCTTTGAGGTATCATAGAGGTATGGCGTCATCCCCATCTTGTACTATTTGTGGTGCGCCGGAGGAGGATGGCTGGCATTTGTTCTTCATCTGTGACTGGTCCAAACGCATTTGGGAACAACTGGGGATTTCCAGGCAGCTCCCGCTCCATGTCCCGGCGGTGGAACTCCCCCAGGCGCTGTATACACTGTGTAGGAGGTGGCCGAGTATGTATTGGGCTGCCCTATGGACAATTTGGCAGGGACGTAATGCCGCATGCATGAGGGGGGGAGGTGGTCGACAGTGTTGCTACTATGTATAGATTGCGGACGCTTGGCCTGGCTCTGGACAGGGTCTTCGGGAAGCACCCGAAAGCTACAAGGATGCGGCTAGTCACCTGGAACCCGACGCATCATGGAGAGGTTCTACTTCATGTCGATGGGAGCTCGCTAGGGAATCCGGGCCCGGCGGGTTATGGCGGTGTCATACGGACTGGAAATGGCCAGTGGGTGGAGGGGTTCTCCTGCTCCATTGGCACTAACACAAATTTGATTGCGGAGCTTGTCGGCATCTGGTGTGGGATTTGGGCACTACACCAGAAAGGGGTGGTTGAGGCAGCTTGCTACTCTGACTCGCAAGAAGCCCTCCGCCTCATCCAACAAGATGTTCCAGACGACCATTTGCTGTGCCCTATATTGAGGAATATAAATGAATTGCTACAGTTGCATCCGGGATACAAGTGGGGGCATATCCTTCGTGAGGGGAATATGGTTGCAGACGTGCTAGCGAAGCGGGGAGCAAAAGCTTTGGAGTTCTTCACTACGTGGGCCTTTTCTCCGGACGAGGCTCGTGAGTGGCTCATGGCAGACGCCTTAGGAGTCTGGTTTCAGCGCTTTTAATTTTTTTTGTTTTTCTATTTCCTCATGTCTCCCTTCTCTTTTGCTGTAATTTTTATTTTCTCCTTTTTCCCTACGTTTTCACGTCACCGTTATCCAAAAAAAAAGCAACAAGCCAGATATTAGACGACGTAGACAAGGACCTCAACTTCCTCAAAGGACACGAAGAGCTTGCTTGCGTTGCGTCGCTCAACTACTGTGAAACTTTCTGTTGCACCCATCAATTATGGTAGGAAGTATGAAACGTTGGGCTATTATTATGCAGAACTTGGGCCGGTCCTGGAGAGTGGGCCAAAACTTAAGATACCTGGGCCTAATCCGACTTGGGTCTAAGTATGAGATACCTCATCCTGGACCGGTTTTAGACTATGTATCTCACATCTCTAGGCCCAAGCCCAGGACTAGGACTAATAATAAACGCTAAAGCCCATCAAAACATTAGGCCTACCTATGTGAGATCAGTAATGGGCTTCCGCATATATATCTCTAATATATATATGTGAGACTTTTCTTATGAACAGTAATTTTCCATTGTGTAATTCCTGTTCTGTCCTTGGTTTCTTTTCACGTTCCTTCGTTCGTTCTTCTTTCTACCCATTCTTTTTTCTTTCTTCTGCTCGTCTGCCGCACTTCCTTTATCCTTTTGCTCAATTCCTCACATCTCCATCAGTCAAAATCATTAATTTATTAATTCTTTGGATTAAGATTATAATTCTAATCGTACTTAGATGGAGCGATAGTTTTCCCTTGCGCTGTTCCGCCCGTCCGCGCCCCCACGCCGCCGCCGGTGCACGCCTTTCTCCTTTCTGCCGGTTTCAAGCCTCCCACGAATGCTCTCTCCTGCGGCCCTGCCGCAGCCCCTGCCCCACCGCGCGATCGTCCCTGCGAGGCCGCTGTCTCCTTAATCTGCAATATGTACCCACCGCGTCCGACGCGAGTCACCGTGCCGCACTTGTTGGAGATCGAGAAACCGAAGCCGAACCCGCTGCAATCCCATCGCTATGGCGCCCTTGTGTGCCCTCAACGGTTTTGGGTTCGTGCTTTCTGCCCTAATCCCTTCTTCAAATCTCATTCAGCTTGTCGTCGCCTATTTTTTTTCTTCCACTCTTCGCCCCTTTTCCTCCCATCGCTATGCATTTTTTTTTTTAAAGTTTCTTTTTGGTAGAAATGGGTTTGGTGTTTTTATTTGCTTCTTATTTCCTGCAATTTTGGTATAATTTTTTGGTAGAAAGATCGAGGAACCTCCATCGTCATGCTCAAAAGTGTCTCAGAAGCAAAGTATATTTCATTCATTAATCCGTCTATTTCAATTTTGGACTAAACGTTTCAGTCTCCGCTCTTAGTTATTCTGGTGATGAATACTGATTGGTTTATGCGTTTCTTTATTAGCCCTTAACATATCATGCTATCTTCTGTTTTCCAGGTTTAAGCTTATTCTTCAACCTATTGCTGGTGCATGCATAAAAGAAGAACATGGTATTGGTCCTCACTCAATAACGCTTCCTATTGGGAAAAAAATCTACTTTCAGATCGGTAAGGTACGTTGGTGCAATGTCTCTCTTGGCTATCCTTTCATACAATTAAGTTCTTTTCACTAAAATTCAAGTTTAGGCCAATTTAATTCTATGCAGTTAGTAGTGAAGTTTACTACTTTAATATGTAAATTTGCAGTGAACATTATGCCATTCTGTGTTTCTTGTAATGACTCGTTGATAATTTTATGATATGCAGCCTCTATTAATTTAATTCTACCGCTTGCAATAACTGGTCAGAGAGCATCTTAAAATATTGTCTTGTATGATTGGTTCTTATAACAATTTGTCTTTCTATGAATTTGAGCGAATACATTTCTTTTTTATATGCAGGAGTTGCAAGAACTTCACTCAGTTCTGGAGAGGCTAAAGTTGATATAGTCAGCCTGTAGGCCCCAAGGTTTCTTGTAAACAAGGTAATTGATGATTTTATTCCATTTTTATCCATGGTCATCAATTTTTCCAATGATTCATGCTATTGCAGATTTTTTTTTTTTTTTGAATTTCTACAATCTTGGCTTCGTTCCAATTTATGTGTACCTGCTGAGAGTGAGATTCTGAGATACAGGCAGTGATTGAGCTTTTAGGTGTGTTGATAACTAACTTTTTAGTAACTTCTTTGGCAACTTTTTTTGGCTTCTATTTTTCAGTGGATTTCGGGCTTAAATTTCTTGGTTGTTTCATTTTTTTGAAATGCATGCGTGTTTCTTAACTGGATGGAGGATTTTTTGTTCTTTGGGTTTGGGGATTTTGTGTGGCTTTTGTTCTCCTATGCATAAATACAGTAGTTTGTTTGCTTGTGAGTTAATTCTGTTTGTGGATGTGTTTTTCGTGTGTGTGTGTGTGTCCTTTAAAATTTTTCAAAGAGGATAATGATTTTTAGATGGAACTGCTTTTGCTTGAAAATTCATGGCTTTTCAAGTAGCAGATTCAACTATCCTCATTTTCTCTTTTGTTTGATTTACTGTTATCACAAATTTAAAAGTGCAGGAAGTTGATATTTTAGACTTTCCCTTCGAAGATGAATGTTTTGACATGATTGTAGAGAAGGGATATTCATTACTGTTCCTTGTTACAATTACTACCGTTCCTTGGTAAGGAAAGGGTTGTTTTCTTGAAATATCACTTTAAATCTTATAGCATGGTTTTTCTATTTTCACTTAAAAAGATAACCATGTGGTGCAAATGCTTTTCTTTGTTCCAGTCGCTGAATTAGAGAAGCTTTTTCGCAACTATGGAAACAATTCCAATAGTGCCAAGGCTTCTTTCACTCATTCTCAGCACTAGGTTTAACACTCCTCTCGGTCTTCTTTGTTCACTGAATATTTCCGCCTTTTTCATGTATTTTTGGGTTTCAACAGGAATTATTTGTACACATACATTTGCTTAAGCAACTAAACAGTCTGCAATTTAGAAACCTGAAGAAGCTGCCAACATGTGTTTGGATATAATTTAATTAAGCACCTTTATTTAACTTTGAGGAATTTTAACATAAAGATGAGTTAATGAAATGCTACTAATATCTTATACATGTTAGGTTTTATATTTATTTATTAATTTACTAATTTGAACATTCAATTCCTTTGTATATATTTCTATACGTTTTTTAATGCTAGATCGAGATCGGTTAAGGTTCATTGCTTAATGAGGAGGTAGTGTGGCTATATTAATTTAAGCTCCAGTATTTCCCCATCATAGTGTCTGAAAAGTAAACTCTTGCCATGATCGATTTGCTATAATATTGTTGCTCTAATTTATTAAACTAATTTTATGCTGTGTATTTTCTTCTATTGTCTAAAGTGTTAACTTTTAATGATTACATTTTTATTTTGTTATACTACATGTAGAAGATAAGATCAAAGGTAACAAAAGCGATGGAGATATATTGTAGTAAAATGATAGCAGTGGCGTGTGTTGAATAATGAATATGTTTAGATAAGCTTATGATAATCAAAATGATAGCATTGCCTGCAATCATTGTTATTGATTAAACTTTAACGTTGACTTGCTTTTTTTATGACACGTGTAGTTAGAGAATGTGAGCAGGCGCCCGTCCGGAGTTGGAGAATGTGAGCAGGCTCCGGACCGAGCGGGAAGTGTAATCTTTAAGACACAGAGCAAAAAGGACTACAAATAGATTTCAAGTATGTTATCAACTCTATTTAACCAACCCCAAAATACTACTCAATTATTTTAAACTATTTTTCTTTTTACATGCTCACTTTCTGTTACATAGAAAGATATTTTAATTGCTTATATTATTCTGTCAGGCAGCATTTAAAGAAGATTATTCTGTCAGGCAGCATTCAACAATCTCTAAGAGGAGTACTAAACACCTGCTAATCTAGTTGAGAAATGGCACCTATGGTTTGATCATGTAATAGTTTTGTTTTCTACGGTACCCAGCATGTTCTGTCCAATCACGTAATCACTTGATTCTTTCTTATTAAAATCAATAAATTCCTTTTCTCATATAACTCATTTCTTAACCTCCTGTGCCTATAGTCCATTTAATTTAATTTATTTAATTTAATTTTTAATATTAACAGGAAAATATATTAAATCCCAGACATCAGGTAATACCATTCTTTAAGTGGTTGTTTCTGCTTAGAATTTAGATCTGCTCATTTATTCTTTTATCATTTGATATGCACTGTGTGCATTGCTTAGTTCTTCCATTGTTTTTACTTTTTACCATATAAAATTTGTATTTCATGCATTATGTCATTTCCTCACCGGCGCGCGCAGCATAGCGCGCGCTACCGGCCGATTCCTAGTATATATATATATATATATTCTATACCTGGGCCTCTGGGCCAGTTATTATTGATGTTTAGACTTAAGTATGTGATGTGACACATACTAAATTCGGAAATTTAGGGCCTGGGCCCTTTGGTAAAATGTTTACCATTTCTTACGCCCCGTCCCATAATTCCTTACACTTTACGCCCCATTCCTCTTTTGACTCCCTCAAAGAGACCTACCAAAATTCATTAATCCAATTACCTATCTAATCCATTAATCCAATTAACTATCTAATCCTCCTAATTCAAAAATCCAACGAAGAAAAAAGAGTGGTGAGAGCGGGAGAGAGAAACGGCGAACCGAACACTACGGGGAAGAGGGAAGAAACGGTGAAGTCGATCGAAACCAACCGGAAGAGAACCACGACGCGACGCCAAGACACTTCGCAGGTTTTTAATCAATTTGGGTTTAGAAAGGAAAAAAAGCCTGAAGAACCGAAGTGTCGAAGCCGTTGGAAGCTGTTTGAATCCATTTGGAGCAAGTGTGACCGAACCCTAGTGGAGGAAGTGGAAGAAGAGGCATTGAGAAGTAATGGCACCGAAGAAGAAGCCGGAGCATTCGGATAGGGGCGAGCAAAGCAATCCGGGTAAGGGAATTTCATTGATTGTGTGCTTTTTTTTGGTTGAACATGGAATTAGGTTAGGGCATGTTCATAAGTTGGAATATCTGTGTGCTTTTCAGTTGTGATTTAAGATGGAAATAATTATTGGAATTGATATTTGTGTTATTTTTGTGGTAGTATAATGTTACCTGTAGATGATGGAGTTGTGATATGTGGCTAATGCTTTTGATGAAATATTATGAAATTGATCATATTGTGTTTGATGAAATGTTAGAATGGATATTTTGGTGGAATCGGTTAAAGTTTATGTTATTAGTGCCATGTATGTGTTAGAATGCAGTGGATGTTAGTATATGATTGGGTAATGATTGTTTCAACCATTCCTTTTAGGTGTGATGAAGGAGAGTAAGATGCAAGCACCCCGGTGTTCTGCAAAGTTTCTACGGGAGCTTGTTGATGAGGTGGAGGTCCGATGGTCTCAAAGACAAATAGAAGCCATAGAGGCCACGGGATTTGGGCATTTGAGAAAGGTATGCAAGGAAAATGCTTATCAAGCTCGTTTGCTAGCAGTTCTTGAAACATTTGAACCAGAGAGAAGGAGATTTTTAGTAGGGAACGGTATTAGTGTGGAGTTCAAGGCCAAGGAGTTGTCCTGCGTGCTTGGGTTGAGGCACGTAGGACATTATATTGAAAAGAGGTTAGAGGACGAGCCAATGTTATCCAAAAAGTTCTTCGATGGAAGGTGTGCGGATGTGAAGCGAAATGAAATGGCAAAGGCCATACGGGACTGGGCAGGAGCAGGGGAGGGGATAGAGCGATGTAGCCCTGAGGAGTACGCGAGCATCTATGTATTGCTTGTGTTTAACTGCCTCCTATTTCCCAACACCGGGTACACAACTCCCAAGTACCTATGGCATTATGCGGAGGATAGCGCGAAGGTGGGGGAGTATGCCTGGGGTCCGTGTGTGTACTCTTATCTGTTTGAGTCCATGAAATATTTTGTGGAGGGCAAATCTTCATACGTGAACGGATGCACGGTAGGGTTAATGGTAAGTATTATTTGTCCCACAATTAATATTGGTGATTGTTATTTTGGTGATGTGGAACTAAACTATGAATGTTGGTGATCCTATTTAACTGTAAGCATGGTTGTATGAGAGGATTCCTAAGTTTGGGAAGCCAATCCATATTTTGAGATTTCCGAGAATCACAAGATGGGCGGATAGATCCGGCAAGATTGAAGGATGCAGGGAAGAATTGGCGGAGGTGATAGGGGATGATGTAGCGAGGTTTTGCGCATTGGCGGAGGAGAAGACACTATTTCAGCCAGCATGGGTGCTACCATCGGTACTTTGATCTGTCTTTACTATTTGATTCTTTTGTTAATGTCGTTAATGAGAAAATGTATTACATTCCTGTAGGATTCGGAGGGGGATGTAGATGAGAGACATTTTGAGGAGGAGGAGGTGCATGGGGATGCGGGGAATGAGCCGAAGTTTGTAGAGAGGGTACCAAATGCATTGCAATTGAGTAATCTGACGGACGTGGATGTGGCGATTCAGTCTGATAAGAGCAAGATTGTTGGGGATGTGCCGGTTGGGGAGTTGAGGGAAGGGTTGAATGAGGAAGTCGAGAATGAGAGGGAAGGGTTGGAGGAGAGTCAAGGGTTGGAGGGGAATGAAGGGTTGAAGGAGAACGAAGGGTTGGAGGAAGAAACAGATGCAATACAGGGGATATCCAAAGACCGGTCCAGAAATCGCCCTCATCATTGGTTAAGAACGTGCAAAGCAGGAAAGATAGGAGGAGAAAGAAAGATCCGGACTTCACAAGTGGGAGGCGGGTGAGAAAGAGAAAGACGGCGGGGGCAGTTGAAGATCCGGTAAGTTAGTTAAATTGTGAGTGTAAGTTAGTTATATTTTTTTGTACGTGCAATTTCTTAATAATTAAGCAAGGTATAATTGTATAGATTCTATTGGATGAGTTGGACATAGCTGGCATCGGGAACGAAGCCTTCGCTGAGGGGTATAAGGGGAGAAGGGATTGGAGCGGGCGAGAGACTGTTGATGGGGCGAGAAGGGTGTTGCTCGATCGTTTCATAGATGGCGAGTTTAAAAGGTAACTGTACAATAAAAATGTTTATATGGAATTAATGCAAACTTTGTTGGTTTTTGTGGCTCTGATACTTTGTTTTTAATGGAATATAGGAGTCCTATATGGGAAGGCGATGGTTCTGCGGTGTATAAAGACCATTTGCTACGTCTGTTGACGAACGAACCTTTGGAGGGGACCATCATAGATGCGTATTTGGAATTAATTTCATCGGAAGACTACCAAAAGCGAGCAAGTTTCCCATGTCGTGCCGTCTTTTTTAGCACACTGGCAGCGGTTAGTGGGTTGTATAAAATATTTTCATGTAAAATATATGAAAACACGTTTGATTGATGTGCTCACATTTTTATTGCAGTCAAACATAGAGAGTACAATGCAAGAGTTCTATCCACAGAACAAGATTGAGTGGGAAGTTAATGAATGCGAGCAATTTCTTAATCAAATGAACGCATTTTGTGCCAATCAGGTTCGAAAAATAAATGAGAGCAAGGGTGCAAGTCAACTGAGGTACATCGTATGCCCGGTAAATGATCAGGAGCTCTTTCACTGGCATATGGTGATACTCGACGTAGAAGAGGGCAATGTGTATGGCATGAACTCGCTGAAGTCTGATGCACGTCTGAAGTTACGACGAAAAAAACTTGTAAGTGTTATTCTATAAAAAAATAAAATCATTAAGATTCCTGTTGCTATTTCCTATCGAAATGATATATTTACCATGTGATCGACCAAGTCATTTGTTTGTGTGTTTTGTTGAAATATGGTAGGTAAATTTTTTGAAAGCATGCTGTGAGCTGTGGGGGCTAAAAATGACCGGCGATTTTAATGAGTCGGATTGTAGGCAACAGGGGGATGTGTCAATGGATTGCGGAGTGTATGTATGTTTGTGGAGCGAATGCTACGCCCGGAGCGACCCAGTATTTTGGCACGCATCGAACACCGTTTGCATTCAAGCATTCAGAGCCCATATTGCCTATTCAATTCTAACCGATATTAGGAGCAAGGTCCTAGATTCGATTAGTTGATGTGTTTTGTTGGTTGTTTATTTTGCATATTTTGCATAAAAGAATTATTGTCATTGGGTTTGTAAGTGCCACAATTTGTTAGTGTAATTGGAGCTCATATTTGTATTTGGATGTTGACTTCTCCAAATGGCATGTGTTGGAGCCACTTCAATATTGAACTATACATTTGCAGGTTTAATTGTGTATGAGTTACATGAGAACCTCATTATTTAGTGTCCATTACAGCTGGTAAGGTGACATATTGTTTCTGGGTAATTTAGTTTAAGTAAGCTAGCAAGTATTGGTTCAGAATCATGGTGAAAACAGAAAAAAAATTGGAAGGACGGTCATGGCACGGCTAAATGAACCGTCCGAAATGGACAGATTCAATCTGCTATGACTGGACGGTCAAATCACGGTCACCTTTGGACCGTCCTAATCTCACCAGGACCGTCTTGCTTCAGGAAATGAAGCCACGGTGAAACGGACGGTCACGGTTGACCGTGTGGTGACCGTCCATCACCATTCTGCTTCGGACAGGGGGTACTTCACGGGTTGTGGACGGTTCGGTAGGCACGTCCCAATGACCTTGGTAAGTATGATCTTAAACCCCTTGGTAACGATCATGGACAAAACATGGTAAGCTAAAATATCTAACATTAGTAAGTGAAATATTCAAAGTTCGTAAAAGATGTTATCAATCTTGGTAAGTGCATGGTTCACCTTGAAACTTGGTAATTGTAATAAAAACTTGGTAAGCATGATCTTCAAAAACTTGGTAAATTTGTATAATCATAGTTGGTAAGTCACATTTCCAAGCTTGGTGAGTTTGATTTTCCAGAGCTTGGTAAAAATCATACAGAGAAATTGGTAGGTCTAGAATTTCTTTATTTGGTAAGTGGTATAGTAAACATTGGTAACGTTAGTTGTGAAACTTGGTAAGTGAATGGTTGATCACCTTGAAACTTGGAAATTTTAATAAGAACTTGGTAATTTTGATTATCACGACCTTGGTAAAGTTTGTTCAAGTAATTTGGTAAGTATACTATTGAAAACATAGGTAAGTTCTGCTGGAGTGGAGTTGGTAAGTCAGATATGCAAACCTTGGTAAATATGATCATCGTGATCCTGGTAAAGATCATACACAGAACTTGGTAATTTCAATATTGTAAACGTTAGTAAGTTCTATAAATAGATTTGGTAACTCAGACATCCAACCCTGGTAAGTCTAATATTCAAGACCTTGGTAAAGATCATGCACATACCTTGGTATGTCTAGAATTTCAAGAATTGGTAAGTTCTATAGTAAAATTTGGTAACAACGGCTATGCATCTTGGTAAGTGACTGGTTCACCTTGAAAATTGGTAATTTTACTAAGAACAAGGTAAGTATGATATTCACGACATTGGTAAATTTCTTACAAAGAACTTGGTAATCTAAATTTTGTAAACGTTAGTAAGTTCTCTAGTTAGTGTTGGTAACGCTGACTTCCAATATTGGTAATAATGATCATCAAGACCTTGGTAAAGATCATACACAGACCTTGGTATGTATAGAATTTCATAAACTGGTAAGTGGTATAGTGAACATTGGTAAAAAGGATGGTGTGAATCTTGGTAAGTGCATGGTTCACCTTGAAACTTGGTAATTGTAATAAAAACTTGGTAAGTATGATCTTCAAAAACTTGGTAAGTTTGTATAATCACAGTTGGTAAGTCACATTTCCAAGCTTGGTGAGTTTGATTTTCCAGAGCTTGGTAAAAATCATACACAGAAATTGGTAGGTCTAGAATTTCTTTATTTGGTAAGTGGTATAGTAAACGTTGGTAACGTTAGTTGTGAACTTGGTAAGTGAATGGTTGACCACCTTGAAACTTGGAAATTTTAATAAGAACTTGGTAATTTTGATTATCACGACCTTGGTAAAGTTTGTTCAAGTAATTTGGTAAGTATACTATTGAAAACATAGGTAAGTTCTGCTGGAGTGGAGTTGGTAAGTCAGATATGCAAACCTTGGTAAATATGATCATCGTGATCCTGGTAAAGATCATACACAGAACTTGGTAATTTCAATATTGTAAACGTTAGTAAGTTCTATAAATAGGTTTGGTAACTCAGACATCCAACCCTGGTAAGTCTAATATTTAAGACCTTGGTAAAGATCATGCACAGACCTTGGTATGTCTAGAATTTCAAGAATTGGTAAGTTCTATAGTAAAATTTGGTAACAACGGCTATGTATCTTGGTAAGTGACTGGTTCACCTTGAAAATTGGTAATTTTACTAAGAACAAGGTAAGTATGATATTCATGACATTGGTAAATTTCTTACAAAGAACTTGGTAATCTAAATTTTGTAAACGTTAGTAAGTACTCTAGTTAGTGTTGGTAACGCTGACTTCCAATATTGGTAATAATGATCATCAAGACCTTGGTAAAGATCATACACAGACCTTGGTTTGTATAGAATTTCATAAACTGGTAAGTGGTATAGTGAACATTGGTAAAAAGGATGGTGTGAATCTTGGTAAGTGCATGGTTCACCTTGAAACTTGGTAATTGTAATAAAAACTTGGTAAGTATGATCTTCAAAAACTTGGTAAGTTTGTATAATCACAGTTGGTAAGTCACATTCCCGCAATACCTTGTGGGTGTAAGGACGGTCGCTTGAACCGTCTTATGGACCGTGTAAGCTAATAACGTATTGCCAGGACGGTCCTGGCAATCAAGGGACGGTTTCGAGGAACCGTCCTATGGCCGTCCTAAGCCCCCTGCATTGATCAGAGCAGTGGGGACGGCCTCCGGACGCTAATACTTGAAACCGTCCCTCGGTATTGAGACTTGCACGTCGAACACGCACTAGATAACCAACATATATTAAACCACCATGACCTAATAATCCATTAAAAACAAGCGTCACCAGAGTTGATACTGTTCTAAATCATCAGTTAATACATGCCATATTGATTATATTATCCGCACTAGAAGTAGAAAATAGCCCAGCCATCCGGATGCAATATAAAAACGAATCCCTACTCTGGTGGGCGGAATCGGGCCAGATCTGGTGCATTAGGATCGTTACGCCACATGCAACGCCCAATTTCTCGGATGTCTTGCTCCACTTGATTCATTCGGCCATCCCAAGTTGTGTGCATCTCATTGAGGCGGTTGTCAAAGTGAGCCTGTACATGGTCAAACCTCCCATCAATGTGAACACGAAGGTCCTCAAACATTTGCACCATGGTAGGGGGGGGGGTGTAATACCTGCTAAATTTAAATATAGTATAATAATTAATTGTCTGCTATAAATTAAAATTTAATAGGAAGTGGGTTTTAATTAAAAGAATGTTGTAAACAATGAACTATTTTTCCAAGTTTAAAAGTAGATGATAGGGAATATTTTCTAGTATGGAAAAGTTTAAATGTTTGGAAGAGTAATATTTTAGAAAAAAAAAATAAGATTTGATTTAAAGATATAGATGGGTAAAAATAATTACTAACAATAAGGATTCTAATATTTTGAAATAAATTTAGTTAGAATTAAGATATGACATAAAGACTTTGATAACCAATTGGTTAGTCAAGTGGGCTCATAACTTAAAGGTTGTGTGTTCAAACCCTACTTGTTTTGAAACTTTTATCAAAGAGCCAAATAAATGAATAAGTAAAAAAAAAAAAAAAAATTGAAAAGACAAAAGAAGGATAGGGTGGCATGCATGTGGCAGGGGCTATATGCATAAATTAAAAAAAAAAAAAAAGTTCACATGATGCATATAGTAGCTACCCGTGAACATGGAAAATAATAAAATAATGGCAATGGAGGTGGGCATCTTGCCTATAAATAGAGGATGAAACATCTCATTTATTCACACCAAATGCAAATGCAGTAGAGAGCATAGTGAGTTTTGAGTGACTAATCATGGGTGTGAGTTGTGTGCAGTAATAGAGAGAGTGTGTGTTTGAGAAAAATAGTAGTAGAGAGATCGGGATAGAGTTAATAGTGGTAGAAGGTAATAGTGAGTGGAGTAGTACGGGAAGTGTTGGAGTAGTAGCAGTCCAGAATTTCGGTAGGCTATCATCATAGAGATTGTAAGTAAATTTATATTCTGCGGGCGTTGTCCCAAAATTTAATTTTTGCATGTTTAATTCCTTATTGCTTTAAATAATTTAGAATTATTCATGCAAATGATTTATGCAGAGGAAATGCCCTAGTATGAGTTTAATTATTTTTGGGCTAAGCCATGCATGTGAAAATTTTATTTCCAGTGTATGGCATGTAAATTATTGAGATGATATTATTATACGGGATATACTCCAATTGGGGTTATCTTCGTAAGAGCATTATAAAAAGAATTGTGTTAGGCCAAGGGTCTCACAATCAGTTCTAGTTGCAAGGGAGGGCCGCCCTTGTATACTCATAGTCTTGATTACGGTCACTATGAAAGCATGTTAGGTCCTATGGGATACCCCGGGTGTAGACGTCATAGTCGAGCAACATGACACAGAGAATCAGAATTTTTAACGGTTTGACATGTCATTTACTGCTTGAGTCTTTACATTTAATTTTGTCCCATGAGTACAAATTTATTTACTCAGCCGGTGTGCTGATAAATTATATGTGCACTCTTTTCAGGATTTGACATATGTGGAGATGACTAAATGCATGGGCACGGGCATGGGTATCAAACCTTTTGTGCAAAATAAATAAATATATATATACATACATATATATCATATTATTAGTTTTCATTTATATTTTAATGTTATGTCAAGTTACTTTTGGGGGCGACGAGTCTTAGTCGTCATATTTTGCGAACTCTGATATATTATATTTTGTAAATAATAAAGTTATTGTTTTAAGCATGTGTAAGCAATTTAATTTAATTAGCCTTAGCGCCAATTAATTAAGTTAGCCAAGGTTAGACCTAAGCGAGCTTAATTAAGGGGCGTGGCGGTAACAACCCCGGATTCCTAGTTGAGGCTTCCGCCGCGGAACTAAGAGTTGGAAAACGAGAGTGTTACAGAGTGGTATCAGAGCCCATTTGAAAAAAAAATGTTTTTTTTTTAAAAAAAAGGAAAAGTAAAATATGTTTTCTTATCGGTTTAAAATAGAATTGTTGCATATTTTCGGGGGACACGATGCACTGACATTAGGCACAGTTCATGCTATTATCATTTTTAATATTTGCAAATATTTATGATTATTTTGTTTGTTAGATGGGGGATAACAATAGGATAGCCGAACTAGTTCCAGAGTTGGTTCGAGAATTAATAAAAACCAGCGAGCGAGAGAGGGCTAGAGCCGAGCACCTTAGCACAAAAAATGATCAGTTAAGGAACCGACTGGCGTTAGAGGCTACGACACATATAAACGAGGAGCTAATACTCGAAAATAAGTATAAAGATGAATACGATAGAAGGGTCTTGGCCGAAACAGAAAAGGAGGAACTAGATCACTTGTGTGCTGAGCAGGTGGAGGAGATAGACGAACTGAAGGAGGAGCTGAAGGATACTAAGGAGCAAGTCAGCCTTCACCTGGATACCATAAGACGCCTGAACAAGGAGATTGCGTATATGGAGAGAAGGGGGCACAAAGTTAATAAGTTCTATAGAGACCTTACTGTTGATCTCCGACGCCTCCCAGGATCATCCGCCCAGGGTGCACGTGCCGAAGAAAGTGATCCCGATGAAGATGTTGTCTGTTTGCGCCAGCGAACCCCATCTCCAGTGTACCATCGTGCCAGCCCTCCTCGCGGTGCCCAGTACTAGCTTATCGTTTGTTTACTACTAGTAAAAGTTATAACTATTTTAAAACTTGGAAATTTTAAATGTTGTACCCAAGTCGGTATTAAGAATTATGACTATCTTAAACCTTGGAAATTTTCAATGTTGTACTCCATCTCGGTATTATGAAATAAAGTTTGCCTTATTATTATCTAGACTTTGAATAAACTAGTATGGTGTGTTATATTGATTTTTTTAAAGTGACTAACTAACTAACATATATCGACTAGGGGCGAAAGGGATAGCGATAACAAGTATGGCCGATGACGACAATCGTCAACAACGAATAGAACAACTGCTAATCACCCTTGGAGCAGTAGTTCGGCAACAGGCGGAGAAAGGGGAAAGCCAGGGAGAGACCCAAGGAGATTTTATTGAAGCTGTTAATAAGTTTCAACCGCCTCGATATGCTGGACAAGAAGATCCAGCCAAGCTGGAAGGTTGGATTGAGTCATTTGAGAAACTGCTCGAAGCAGTTGAATGTCCAGATGAAAGAAAGGTGGGAGTGGCTACCTTTTTCCTAACTGGCATTGCAAACACTTGGTGGAGGTCACAAGAGAACCGCCAAGTAACTTGGGAAGAGTTTCAGAAAAGCTTGAGGGAGCAGTTTTATCCACTTAGCCTCAAGAATGCCAAGTATGGAGAATTCATTTCTCTTCAACAGGGTAATCGGTCGGTTCAACAATACTATGCTAAGTTTACAGAACTCTTGAGGTTCGCCCCAGACCTGGTGGCAACTGAGCAAACTAAAGCCCAAAAATTTGAGCTTGGCTTGAATAAAAACATACGAAAGGCATTTGGAGGGAAGCAATTCACTAGCTTGCAAAAAGTCTATAATCGAGCTATGACAGTCGAGATGGTAGAAGGACACGAGCATAAAGGAGAAAACTCCAAATCTGCACCACATGACAAGGGAAAGAGGAAAATCGAAGAGAGTAAGGATAATCATCCAAACCAAAGGAGGAATTTCCCAAGGAATAACTGGAATAGTACGGTGTTTCGCATCAATCGGAACGGAGAACCAATACCAGCCCCGTGCCGTCGCTGTTATAAAAAGCACACTATGCAACAGTGTCCTCAAGATGATGAATGCTATCGTTGTGGACTAAAGGGACACAAGGCGGTGGACTGTCGCATAAGACTCGATCCTAGCCGAATTCGAGCAGACTTACGAAAGGAGGATTATTGTCCCCAAGGACCCCGCATTGGTGGAAATAATCAAGGACAACGGCCTCCATTTCCCAACAATCAAAGGACAGCTGGTGGAAACCCACAGAATCCAGGTGGGCCAAATCAAGGAAGGTTGAACGTGGTAAACCAAGCTGACATGCCAGGTGCTGGAGATGTGATCGAAGGTACTTTCGAAATTAATGGGTATAAAGTGCGCATTCTATTTGATTCTGGAGCCACATGTTCATTCATATCTCGTAGTAAATTGCCCGATTTAGGACTCGATAACCCTCAGGAGATAACACTAAGAATCTCGTTGCCCAACGGAACGATAGTTAACTGCTCAAAGCGTCACGAAAAAGTTCCCATTCGTATTTGTGACGTCGAGTTCCTTGCAAATCTAGTAGAATTTGAATTACAAGATTTTGATATTATCTTAGGAATGGATTGGCTAACGCGTTACCAAGCCAATATCAATTGTTCTCAGCAAAAGATAACAATTTATGGGGATAACAGGAAGCGTGTGTCTTTCTATGCTGAGCCAAAGAAGCCAACCACGAAAATTGTGTCAAGAGTGCAGTTAGCAACATTGATGAGAAAAGGAAATCCCCTTTACATTTGCTACCTTATGAACCTTCAAGCAGAAGAGATAGACATAAACAATATTCCAGTAGTACGTGAGTATCCTGATGTATTCCCAGATGATATTCCGGGAATGCCACCCGAACGTGAGATAGAATTCACGATTGATTTGATTCCGGGTACCGAACCTGTATCAAAGGCTCCATACCGGATGGCACCAACAGAGATGAACGAGTTACGGGAACAACTTGAAGATCTTTTAGAAAAAGGATACATTCGTCCTAGTACATCTCCGTGGGGAGCACCTGTACTATTTGTACGAAAAAAAGATGGAGGACTAAGACTCTGTATCGATTACAGAGGTCTCAACCAAGTAACCATCAAGAATAAATATCCCTTGCCACGAATAGATGACTTATTTGATCAACTAAAGGGAGCAAAGGTGTTTTCAAAGATTGATCTAAGGTCCGGATATCACCAGCTAAGGATAGCTAAAGAAGATATCCCAAAAACGGCATTTAGAACACGGTATGGACATTACGAGTTCACCGTGATGTCGTTTGGGCTGACCAACGCCCCAGCAGTATTCATGAGTCTCATGAATAATGTTTTTCGAGAACTGTTGGATAAATGCGTAGTAGTCTTCATTGACGACATATTGGTGTATTCCATAGACAAGGAGAGGCATGAACAACATCTACATCAAGTATTGCAAACTCTGAGGAATCACAAGTTATACGCTAAATTGTCAAAATGTGATTTCTGGCTAGACAAAGTCGCATTCCTTGGTCATATCGTCTCAGCCGAAGGAATTTCAGTTGACCCAGCCAAGGTATCCGCAGTAAAAGACTGGCCTGTACCAACATCGCAAACAGAGATAAGGAGTTTTCTCGGTCTAGCTGGCTATTACAGGAGGTTTGTTAAGGATTTCTCAAAAATTGCACGACCCCTGACACAGAACCTTAAGAAGGGATCAAAGGTGATTTGGACACCTGAATGCGAAATTGCATTCCAAACTTTGAAAGAAATGTTGACCACGGCACCAATACTTACCTTACCCACTGAAGATGGCGATTTTGAAGTTTATAGCGACGCTTCCAAATTTGGCTTGGGATGCGTGCTAATGCAACAAGGGAAGGTTATAGCATATGCTTCTCGACAACTAAAGCCACATGAGGAGAATTACCCGACTCATGATTTAGAATTGGCTGCAGTTGTCTTCGCCCTAAAAATATGGAGACATTACCTGTACGGACGGAGATGTAACATATACACAGACCATAAGAGCCTGAAGTACATCTATACTCAAAAAGAGCTCAACATGCGACAGAGACGGTGGTTGGAGTTGATGAAGGACTACGATTTAGGTATCACCTATCATGAGGGTAAAGCTAATAAAGTGGCAGATGCACTAAGTCGAAAGACAAGACTCTTAGATAATACACGAATCTTGCCACCAACATTATATATGGAATTGGCTCGGTTAGGTATTGAATTGGTACATAAAGATACACCTGCTCAACAGATTCATTCCATGACAATACAACCGACTATATTCGACGAGATTCGAAATGGACAACCCGGTGATGTCAAATTAGAAAGGATTAAGACAAAAATAGCTCAAGGTGGAGCTATAGGGTTCCAAATCCACGAAGATGGCACTATCCGATTTAAGGGTCGATGGTGTATACCAAAGGCCTGCGAGGATCTTAAAAGGCGCATATTAGAAGAAGGACACGAAACTCCATATTCTGTGCATCCTGGTGGGGATAAGTTATACAAGGACTTAAGTAAAGTCTTTTGGTGGCCACGAATGAAGCGAGAGGTAGCGGAATTTGTGGAAAAGTGTCCGACGTGCCAAAAGGTCAAACCTGACCGAAGAAAACCACTTGGGTTAGTAAAACCATTAGAAATTCCAGAATGGAAATGGGATAGCATTTCTATGGACTTTGTGTCAGGATTGCCAAAAACACCAAAAGGCAATGATAAGATTTGGGTAATCGTTGATCGATTAACTAAAACAGCCATATTCATACCGATGAAAGAAACATGGAGTATGGATCAGTTGGCAAGATCTTATATTGAGAATGTAGTCCGAAGGCATGGAATTCCCCAAGATATCGTCTCAGATAGAGATAGTCGATTTGTCTCTACATTCTGGACGAAACTCCAACAGGCTTTCGGAACAAAAATAAAAATGAGCACAGCATTTCATCCAACAACCGATGGTCAAACTGAAAGGACGATCCAGACACTTGAAGACATGTTGAGAGCCTGTGTTTTGGATTTCAAGGGTAGTTGGGAAAAGTACCTACCACTTATAGAATTTAGCTATAATAATGGCTATCATGCTAGTATTGGCATGGCCCCATTTGAGGCACTATATGGTAGGAAATGTCGGAGTCCACTCTGTTGGACTAAAAGCGAAAATCCGATTCCTGTTGGGCCACAATTAATCGAGGAAACGATAGGAATAGTGGAGCAAATTCGACTAAAGATGAAAGCCGCTCAAGATCGACAGAAGACGTATGCCGATCAAAAGAGGCGTGATGGTGAATACGAAGTCGGCGATAAAGTTTTGCTCAAAGTATCGCCCATGAAGGGCGTAATGCGGTTCGGAAAACGAGGTAAGCTAAGTCCCCGTTATATTGGACCCTTTGACATTATCGCCCGAGTTGGTACCTTGGCATACCGATTGGACTTACCAGAGGAGTTGTCTCGAGTCCATAACGTATTCCATGTGTCGCAACTTAAGAAATATCAACATGATTCAAAAAGGGTAGTGCAACCAGACCTTATCGAACTCGACAAAGACCTTACTTATGAGGAAAGACCGGTCAGGATCTTGGATACTAAAGAACGAGCCACAAGGCGCAAAGTCATCCGCATGGGCAAAGTACAATGGTCAAACCATGATGAGAATGATGCCACGTGGGAAACTGAGGCCGAAATGCAGGGCAAGTATCCAGAGTTGTTCCTTCAACATGATACAGCTATGGGGACATAGCTGTGAAATCAAGTGGGAGAGAATGTTACAGCCCAAGTCAAGTACGGTTAGAAAACTTTTGTTATGCAATACCTTGCCTTACTTTTCCTTAGTAATTATGTGACTTAAAATGAACTTCGAGGACGAAGTTTGTTTCTAAGGAGGATGGATTGTAATACCCGCTAAATTTAAATATAGTATAATAATTAATTGTCTGCTATAAATTAAAATTTAATAGGAAGTGGGTTTTAATTAAAAGAATGTTGTAAACAATGAACTATTTTTCCAAGTTTAAAAGTAGATGATAGGGAATATTTTCTAGTATGGAAAAGTTTAAATGTTTGGAAGAGTAATATTTTAGAAAAAAAAAATAAGATTTGATTTAAAGATATAGATGGGTAAAAATAATTACTAACAATAAGGATTCTAATATTTTGAAATAAATTTAGTTAGAATTAAGATATGACATAAAGACTTTGATAACCAATTGGTTAGTCAAGTGGGCTCATAACTTAAAGGTTGTGTGTTCAAACCCTACTTGTTTTGAAACTTTTATCAAAGAGCCAAATAAATGAATAAGTAAAAAAAAAAAAAAAAAATTGAAAAGACAAAAGAAGGATAGGGTGGCATGCATGTGGCAGGGGCTATATGCATAAATTAAAAAAAAAAAAAAAAGTTCACATGATGCATATAGTAGCTACCCGTGAACATGGAAAATAATAAAATAATGGCAATGGAGGTGGGCATCTTGCCTATAAATAGAGGATGAAACATCTCATTTATTCACACCAAATGCAAATGCAGTAGAGAGCATAGTGAGTTTTGAGTGACTAATCATGGGTGTGAGTTGTGTGCAGTAATAGAGAGAGTGTGTGTTTGAGAAAAATAGTAGTAGAGAGATCGGGATAGAGTTAATAGTGGTAGAAGGTAATAGTGAGTGGAGTAGTACGGGAAGTGTTGGAGTAGTAGCAGTCCAGAATTTCGGTAGGCTATCATCATAGAGATTGTAAGTAAATTTATATTCTGCGGGCGTTGTCCCAAAATTTAATTTTTGCATGTTTAATTCCTTATTGCTTTAAATAATTTAGAATTATTCATGCAAATGATTTATGCAGAGGAAATGCCCTAGTATGAGTTTAATTATTTTTGGGCTAAGCCATGCATGTGAAAATTTTATTTCCAGTGTATGGCATGTAAATTATTGAGATGATATTATTATACGGGATATACTCCAATTGGGGTTATCTTCGTAAGAGCATTATAAAAAGAATTGTGTTAGGCCAAGGGTCTCACAATCAGTTCTAGTTGCAAGGGAGGGCCGCCCTTGTATACTCATAGTCTTGATTACGGTCACTATGAAAGCATGTTAGGTCCTATGGGATACCCCGGGTGTAGACGTCATAGTCGAGCAACATGACACAGAGAATCAGAATTTTTAACGGTTTGACATGTCATTTACTGCTTGAGTCTTTATATTTAATTTTGTCCCATGAGTACAAATTTATTTACTCAGCCGGTGTGCTGATAAATTATATGTGCACTCTTTTCAGGATTTGACATATGTGGAGATGACTAAATGCATGGGCACGGGCATGGGTATCAAACCTTTTGTGCAAAATAAATAAATATATATATACATACATATATATCATATTATTAGTTTTCATTTATATTTTAATGTTATGTCAAGTTACTTTTGGGGGCGACGAGTCTTAGTCGTCATATTTTGCGAACTCTGATATATTATATTTTGTAAATAATAAAGTTATTGTTTTAAGCATGTGTAAGCAATTTAATTTAATTAGCCTTAGCGCCAATTAATTAAGTTAGCCAAGGTTAGACCTAAGCGAGCTTAATTAAGGGGCGTGGCGGTAACAACCCCGGATTCCTAGTTGAGGCTTCCGCCGCGGAACTAAGAGTTGGAAAACGGGAGTGTTACAGGGGGCATTAGGGCGGGTACATCCGCATCCATGCCATCGTGTTCGCCTTCGCGTTGTTGTGCACCTTGAGGTGGAGGCTATGGTGGCGTCGGTGGATACACCCGCGGGACAATGAGAATCAAGCCCCCGTCCTCCATCTCATTTATCGTAGCACGACCAGCCCTCCCACTCTGGACCAAAGCACGACGTTCAGCAAACTTGTGCACCTTGAACGCGCCCATTGGTGGTAGCCTCTCTTCGGATTGGCTCACTAGAACACCAGCTTCCATACACATGCGCCAAATCAAATGGATATGAGTAATGGCAAGACCATCGTTTCGTGCTATCTCTTTCATGTGGTGTTTGATCAATGACCCTACGTTGATCGTGCCTCCAAATGCCAAGTGATGAATCAAGTCGAACGCTTCACTGGTCACAAAATTCTCACGGACAGTTGGTCTAATACGACCGTTCCAAACACTTGCGACGAACTTCCAATGCGGATCCAAGCACTTCGTCCGGAGTTCTTTGTTGTTTTTAGGATTCAATAGAATTTCACTATCCGTGCATAGTGCAGCCCAATTTGGCACGAGAGGCACCTCGTCTGGGGGTATTCGGATAAGCCCTTCGTTTGGTATGCCCAGGTGCTCGTTGATGGCAGCCGTTGAGAAATCAACCCTTTTGCCACGAACGAAGACTGCCTCCATGCCATCCGAATCCTTAATATTGGCGTACACTTCTAATGCTAGATCAATGAGTGCATCTCCCTCCGGGTGGACTGCCAGTGACTCCCAAGCCCAACGATCCACGAGTGGTGCCACTCTATCATCCTCCAGATGCTCCACAGTATCTGCTCGTTCACCAACATATGCTCGCTGGGCGTGCATCGTGTAGTATCTTTCTTGTCCGGCATCAGTCAAGAATTTTTTCTTGTTTAGTCTACTTGGTGGCTGCTGTGGTTTCAATCCCATCCTAGTTAATTGTGAGTCAGATCCCTCGCCATCATCACTACCCCGTCGATTACGCTTGGGGGCCATCAACCAAGCAAAACACAACAGTGTTTGAAGTAGGCCCATTGCAACTACAATTTAAAAAAATGAAGTTAGACAACTGCAAACGCCCAATATATACATTAAGAAATCATCTAGACATTTATTCGAACACCATATGTGCACAATAACAAAGATGTACATTTATCAATGTGTAAACATAACAATCAAGAATCCAAGGTGTTTAACCACGAATATGGAGTATGGCACTTCAACAATCTCATTAAATTCGTTCGAAACGGTGTATAATATCTAACCTAATTCCGATAATATTTTCCGTTTAAAATTCAAAAACGGAATAAAAAAAAAAAACAAATAGAATGCACGCCAATGGTGTCCACGAGCGGGAGAAGTTATAAAAAGAAATTCCCATACGTTGTTCGACCTTGGATGCGCGATTTGTTGGCAGGAGGAAAATGGAGAAGTATCCGCCGATTTAGGAGGAACGGTGGTCGAATGTGGGTAGGTTCGTTCGAATGTAACCGTGTGTGTAAAATAACCACCTCCTAGGGCTTATCCAAAACGGGTCAATGGGAAGATTGAGTGGTTTGACGATTAAATTTACCACCTTTAGGTATTAACACTTACCATGTACACAATAAGCTTAAATAAGCCTATGTAAAATTTATAATAATATTGAGAATACATATTTAAATGCTCAAAATTTACTTACCATGTATATGCACTACATTTACCAGGTAAGAGACCATACCGTTACCAACAAATTGGACAATGTGTATGGACGTTTGGACTTTAGGGTTTAGGGTCCAGACCGTTACCAACAAATTGCACCCCAAACCCTATATGGACGGTCCATGGACGTTCCTAATCAACCGTCTACTATACCGTCCTACACTCCCTCACTCCTTAAGTTTATACTTTACCAAGGCATTCATTAATTCTTACCAAGACATTGACATACTATTACCAGTCCAAACACTTACTGGTTACCAAATTAAAAACGTTTACTTACCAATTAACAGAATATGACCGTCCGCAATAATGTTTTGTTGTGCCATCAAACAATGATACATTGCTTCGAAAAAATATGAGCCAATGGCAATATAGGGTTTAGGGTACGCCCGTGGCAATATAATGTAAATAAATCAACGGATTCAGTATGCTTTACTTACCATGTAAATGTTTTGCATAACAAGAATACACTAAATGGGGAATAACTTCGCGTATTCGAAGTGAGGTTGTTCAAGTAATATACTATTACGTTGGTCACATTCAATTGGTATGGAATCTTGATAGACGACTACGCACCATATTCATCCGATGGCAAGACACGAACGAATATGATTCATCCGATCAAGATGAAATACTTTTCAATTCATGGCAACGACTTAAGATATGAAAACAATGACTTCGGTTGATCACCCTATACCCGTGATCGAATATACATATTATGCTTTCAATCAACGTTGTTAAGATCGAGATCCTAACCCTAAACCCTAATTGGATCGTTCCTATTTGATAGTTCCTACTTGAAAACACTAAACCCTAATTGGATCGTTCCTACTTGAAAACACTCGTACATCACGGTAATGCACGTACTATTTAATTCATGTTAAATGCTCAAATATATATTACATTAAATAAAATTTGGAAAAAAAGTAAATTTAATTAATTAAATTGATAGTATATTCATTTACCAAGTTTATGGTATGAGGTTACCAAGTTCTCGAGAAACTTTTTTACCAAAATCATGTGTGTCCGTTTACCAAGTATTGAAGTATGTGATTTAGCAATCACAAAAAAACTTATAAAATTTTAAATCATGTGGTTTACCAGGTTCAATCAAACGGGTTTACCAAGTGTTCATCATTGTGCATTACCAGTTTCAAACGTATGAGATTACCAAGTTATTGTTTTCTCTTGGTCACACATACTATATAATTGAAAACAAGTAATATAGAATATAGACAAACATTTAATGTTACCAAGTTCATGAGTGTGCATTTACCAAGTTTATGGTATGAGGTTACCAAGTTCTCGAGAAACTTTTTTACCAAAATCATGTGTGTCCGTTTACCAAGTATTGAAGTATGTGATTTAGCAATCACAAAAAAACTTATAAAATTTTAAATCATGTGGTTTACCAGGTTCAATCAAATGGGTTTACCAAGTGTTCATCATTGTGCATTACCAGTTTTAAACGTATGAGATTACCAAGTTCTTGTTTTCTCTTGTTCACACATACTATATAATTGAAAACAAGTAATATAGAATATAGACAAACATTTAATGTTACCAAGTTCATGAGTGTCATTTTACCAAGTTTATGGTATGAGGTTACCAAGTTCTCGAGAAACTTTTTTACCAAAATCATGTGTGTCCGTTTACCAAGTATTGAAGTATGTGATTTAGCAATCACAAAAAAACTTATAAAATTTTAAATCATGTGGTTTACCAGGTTCAATCAAATGGGTTTACCAAGTGTTCATCATTGTGCATTACCAGTTTTAAACGTATGAGATTACCAAGTTCTTGTTTTCTCTTGTTCACACATACTATATAATTGAAAACAAGTAATATAGAATATAGACAAACATTTAATGTTACCAAGTTCATGAGTGTGCATTTACCAAGTACCTACGTATCTGATCCACCAACTTTACCAAGTACTGAAGTTTGTTACCAAGTCAGGGTTGGATTGGTTACCATGTTCTTTTGTCTTGTTTACCAACTACATCCGAGCCGTCCTCACAAGGTCCGTCCCACCACACTCTGTTTCCTGCAAGCCATTGGACGTTTCATGGACGGTCCGTCGCAAGTAGCCCAGGACCGTCCACAACATCCTGTATTAGGCAGCAGGCCACCAACGGCCACGGGACGGTTTTCGTGAACCGTCCATGAACCGTCCCACATCATCTGTTTGTTCAGTATTTCTGCCACGGCAGAAGGACGGTATGCAAGCACCGTTCATACACCGTTTCCAGGACTGGGTGAATGTCAGGGACAGTTCTGGGGGGACCGTCCATTGACCGTGACATGTTCCTGCTTTAATTTTTACCATGTATTTTGCCTAGAATTACCAACTAATACACTTCTTCTTACCAAGTATCTTTCAAATGGGTTACCAAATGGCTTCAAATAAAGTTGATACAGTTGGTAACCAAATGCATCACAAGAAACATACAAGACCTAATTAAGGTGCATCATTGATTCAAGGCATAATAATAAACTACCATCCAAGTGCCATAGTACGAAATAACTTCAACGATTACAAGTTTACCAACAGAGTCATCAACAGAAAATAACATAAACCAAACTAAACTACAGCCCCACTCGAGCATTTTTGCATGTCTTTTTGTTGTGTCCGGAAATTGAACATAAACTACATTTATTCTTACTCCCAACCACTTGGGATGGGATTCGCTTGGTTTTCCTTCGGCCAGGCTGTGATCGCACATCTGGGGGTCGTATCGTCTCGATCGGCACATCCTCGGGTGGTTCCTCGTGTATGGCACAAATTGGGAAAATGGCCCCTTCGTATGCCTTACGGTACATGTGAACACTATAGTATTGGTCCACATAGTCATATGGGGAGAAACGACTGTCCATAATGCATACCAAGGCATGGGGACAAGGAATACCGGTCACTTGCCATTCTCTACACGAGCATTCACGTTTGTTGAGGTCAATCACCATCCTCGACAATCCCTCCCGAACCTCATACAGACCCGGCATTGATCTAGTGCATGACAATGCCCTCGACTTGTCCAAATTTAATTGAAGAATCTCCTCAATTCTAGGGCAAACGTTCGTGCCCATTCCCGATGCTTCTGTCCTTCTCTTATCCATCATTGTCATCACTTGCAATCTAAGCATATCCACCATAGCAGCGGGTGGCAGATACCTAGCAGCTTTCGCCCACTTATTCCAACTCTCCGCTAAATTGTTGTTCATTGCGCCCCACCTCATCCCCGGGAAGAATGCATTTGCCCACCTTTCCGGTTTCGAACGTGCTATGAATTCCTTAGCATCGTTCCCGAATGCATGAACGATTTTCTTTATGTATTTTTCGTACTCGGATGCCGTGAGAGCGTTCGCAGCGAGATGAAAAATATTGCACCATTTAGTCTTACGGTGTAAGGGATGTTTCGTCAGCACCTGTTGCATTTGGAAACATAATACCATAAGATAAACGGTTCGATCAAGCATCACTACGACTCCTTCAACACATTAATAAAAATACGGTGGCATACTTACGTCAGTTCGAAAATTGTCGATCAAATGACGGAGACATATCGAGTGGGCACAGCGGGGGAACACATCGCGTACGACATTGAGAAGCCCAGCGTGTCTATCTGTATACAAAACCAGACTCTCGAAAGGGAAATTCGCGTCTTGGGCTTCAATTGCACCGCATAGCTTTCGACAGAACCATCCCCAGCTAAAGTCCGTCTCGGCATCAACAACTACCACAAAATAGTTAAGCGTTAAGGGTTCCTTCATGCATACACAACACAAGTATAATATCCCCAATCAATTACCAACACAAAACATACGTACCGGCGAAAGCTAATGTGAATATGCCGTTGTTCGCGTCTTGCCCAATGGCCGTTAGCATTGTTCCTTTCCACTTTGACTTGAGATGAGTACCATCAAGAAATAATATCGGACGACAGCCCCTCATGAATCCCCGCATGCAGGCGCCCATGCAAATAAACACACGGTGGAATTTCAATGTGTCCGGAAATATTTCCAAGTCGGCTATAGTGCCAGGGTTCGAGGTAATCAATGATTCTAACATGGGCCTAAGTTTGGCAAATGATTTCTCGTCCGTTCCACGGATCTCTCTTAGCGCAATCTCTTTCCCCAACCATGCTCTATGGTAGGGTATATGAACCGCAAATTCAATTTGTATATCGGCTATGGCTTCTCTAGCACTATAATCCGGGGTGTGTCTAACTTTATCACGAATCCTACTTGCAACCCACTTAGAATTCACCTTTGGATGACTTTTACTTATGATGCGGTCGACACCACATGTGTGATGAAGGTTGCAATTCCGGATGGCAAATGTATCATCCGAGGTATTGAAGGCTGCGTAAATCCGCCATCCACACTCTTCAACTGTACATCTCACAATCACCTTATCCTTGGCATTCTTTACGTATCTAAATCCTTTTTTTGTTGCGATACAATACGACCGCAACACTTCACGGAAGTTACCAACACTATCGAATGTTTGTCCTACACCCGAGATACGCACAATGCCACCGGAGCGCCCCCCCAGTGCCTCTTGGTCTGTTCGTACCACTAACAATTGGTTCTCACTTGACCACTCCTGTACATCGTTCACCCTGCATTTTTTTCAAATTATCTCATTACACATTTTAACCAGATTCATGGCCAATCAAAATACAACATTAAACATTGTGTCATACCTTCTATTATGCACCACCATGTTCGATACGACGTGCACATTGCACATGTGTACATTCGAGCACATGTGATACCACAACATCAACTTTATATCTTTATCACTTGTGATCCGTACCGGGAGCTTGTCCCCAGGAGCTTCGTACTCCAAAATGTTTAACAAAGGATTGAATTCAGGCCATCTATCCATCATTTCTTTGTGCACCTCTGCGACGGTTGTGTGATTCATGAAGCATAATGGGTGCTTCTCCTGATTATATTGACAAATTACTAGCAAGCTAAAGCTACTACTGCTTCCCTCTTGAACCCCACCATTACTCATTGTCATTCGCACCTACAAGGAAAACAGTATTAAAATCAATCCAAACATACGTACAAAACTCATGCAAATACATTCATATGCCTCCTCTGTAATGTTGAAATCCACACACAATGCCTAACCAACTTGGAGCATCCAATACTACTAAATTCTTTCTACAATCATCATCCCAACCTCAACCACAGAAAATTTATCACAAACCTTACAATGCCCACACCAAAACCTCTAATCATCAAATGAAACCATTTCTCGATACATACACGGTAAAACCTAGAAAAAAAAAACGAATAGAATCCCATACGGTTCTAATGACCAAGACAATAAACAAACATATTTCCTTTCACAAAAACATTACTATTCTTGTCATTGCATTGCATTCTTGCATTCCATTGTAGTTGCCCTCCTCAAGAACAATAACAAATTTTCACTACCCGTTCCAAAAAAAGGGACCTATAAAGATATACTCACCTTATGGTTTCTTCTTCAGCTGCCGTCGTCCAAATGCCGCCCTTCACCTTCCAAAGCTCGCCCTTTCTACAGCTCGCTCCACCTTCTTGCTTGCTTCCGGAAGACACGATCGAATGGAGGGGAGAGAAGAGACGTTGGGAGTTTAGGGCATGGAATGGGATATTTGTGTCTTTTCTCCACCAAGGGTAATTTTGTATTTTCTCAACTTTGGATTAATTAAGTATGTTGTTTGATTTTTGTTTAACTTTGCTAAACTATGGGGCCTAAACACTAATGATTTAAAAGGGAGGGCTTTGACTCTACAACTTTTTGTTGTGTAGGTATTGGGCTTGAGTTTTCCCTACTAAATTGGACCAAAATAATTGAACTTCACACACCCATTTTAAAACATAATTTGTAATAGCCCAATTCTTATTGTCCATGGACTCTGAAACCTAGTCAATTGAGACACACACAACCTCCGCATAGTACATATCCAATTGTCCAACCCCAGACAAGCCCAATTATAATAATAAGCAACCTGATATCCACATCAAGATCCATAACTATTTCCATTTATAGCCGAGGGATATTTTATTAAAGCCCATTCATTGGTCAGGCCTAGGCCCTATTCTACATACTCGAGCCCAGGATCTAGGCCCAGTTATCGCACATTTAAGTCCAAGCTTCAAGCACCAGCAGAGGCCCAGGTATACACTTAAGCCCATCAATATATTAGGCCTTAGCCCATGACTAGTACTTTATCAAGCCCAAATTCCTGGAACCGGCTAAGGCCCAAGTATCCTACATTTAGGCCTAGGCTTCAGGCACCGGCCTAGGCCCAGGTATCTCATACTTAGGCCTGTTAACCAAGAACTGGCCCAAGCCCAGGTATCTCACTTTTAGGCCCAAGTGTTATATAGGCCCCGTAATCCTGTACCAGGCTTACTACAAAGAAGATACCAAGTCTGCGAATATAGCCCAACGTTCCTACTTCCTACCATAGGCGCAACAGAAAGTTTCACAGAGACAGCGATGCGGGCTCTTCGTTCGTTGGTCCCTCGGAGGGAGTTGAGGTTATTCTCCAACGTCTAATATCGTTCATTGTTGCTTTTTCGCGTCACTTGGGGACGAGTTTGTGGATGATTTGTTGGTATTGTTTTGAATTTTCCAGTGAATCTAGATCTTTTTATAAATGCTGTGACGCCTCTACTGATGTTGTTCTAAAAGCCTTGTCGTGATGTTTTCTGTGAATGTGACGTTCATTGGAATGAAAAAAAAGGTAATTTGTCAATGAAACCTTTGATAAGAATTTCGTTTCCATTTTTTTTTTTTTTTTTTGCTTCTTTTATCTTCGGCTTCTTATACATGAAACTTGTTCCTGACTACGTTATCAATTTGATGATTTTTGGTGGATCTTAATTGTCGTAAGAAGTGCATTCTGTATAAACATGTGACATCTCGTTTGAGGATTACGTTACTGCAACTTCTGCAAAACACCCTGCCAGGCCTGCCTTCAATTCCCGCACCGGGTGGAGTTACCAGGTGAAGTATTTTCAGAAGGCTCGGTGACATATGATTGAAAGGTTGACCAAATCATTCTTGATGATGCATGTTAGAAACAATGGAAAAGTTGATTGCTGTCCCACACTGTCAAGCATGCTAAGATTGCAATGGAATAATACACTTGCTTGCAGATCAGAACCCAATTCAGTTTTAGTGGATGTGAGCTACATGTACTCAAAAATATTGAGTGCAACTTTTCTGTATGAAATACTCCATTATATTTGAACTTTCCACGGCCTAGTGTTTCCATGTATATATACTAATTCTTATGAACACAGAACCTGTTGTTAATACTTTCAGTTGATTTGAGCTCCATTTTTTTTTTTTTTAATGTTTACGAGAGTACTTATAGTAAATTCGATCAGTGTGGTTTTTTTATTGTTATTCTAAAACAAGGATGCAGTACAAAACCTTTCATATGTATGCAGTATTTTATACAAAGACATTGGCAGAAATCCAAGATTATTTCAGGACTTTTTGGGATTGGTTTTGATACATAGCACTAGCACACTGCAGTTGGTATAATGAAAATTCTTCTTCATTATCAGTGGACCAAACCACCAAGGAAGATAGGATACCAGCATTAAAGCACCTGTATTTAGTGTTACTTCATAGGAGTTCCCAATTAGAACCAAAAAATTTCCTATGTAAATATATACTCTTCAAATTATTCTGTGAAATAGGATAGATTGCGTGGTTTGGTGCAGATAGCCATCCAAGACATGTAGTGTGTTGATGACAACCGGACTTTTTCCACTGTATGCTGTGGCGGTTCTAGCACGTGTCTCTCTAACTCTCTCAACCTACTGGACCATCTGTCTTTTATCACAAAGATTCTTTTCCTTTATGCAGATCTTAGATAGTATATTTATGCTAGATGGTTACAGGGAAACTAAATCAAGAAGTTTGGAGCCTTTACCAGTTCCAGCACTTGTGAATTTGGGTGGTGCTTTTGGTCCATCCCAGCATCTCAACATCAAGAGGCATGCCAGTTTGTTAAATTTGATTACTGGTGCCTGGATGCCATTACTTAAGGCATGGGAATGGCAGGTCGGGGGTGGTCAAAATAATTAACTCCTTCTAATGATGTCTATTTTAGGTTCATGCAATTTTACAGTGCACTGGTATTATGTGCATCATTCTACGGAAATGGACTCTCCACTTGACACCCACCCACCCACCCCAACGCTCAATGTGATATGCCTTTATGCATCAACTGGAATTGACTTGGTGGATCCTCATACAATATCACAAAAGCTCTTGGATGGTAATGACTTGAAGTCCCCTGCCTCTGATGGGGCCTGCACACACTAGCACTGACCTATATACCGGATGTTGTAAATGCCCTTGAGCTATGCAAATTGCATGATTTAGGTTGTGTTTGATGAAACTATACCAACTCTCAATCTTATATAAATAACACTTGAATCTATTGCATTTTTTTTTTTAAGTTTGAAAGACCTGATCCGATCTTACCTGGGATTGCAAATCCCAATTTTGTCTATGAACAGGGGATTGAATTGCATTGATCTATAATTCATTTCTTCTGTGCAATAGTAATTTGTGCATTTTTTGTTGAGCGGTTGTTTAATCATTATGTTTTCGGGGTGCATGTGTATATAATATCAGCAGTCACTGAAAGTTTCTTGTATGTCATTGTGGTGTTGATTGGAATTCATGATCTCTTGATCTTTCGATTGATCGTATAGAAAATACTATCCAGTCAAGGATGGTGTTTTAGTGTAACTTATAGATTTCCAAGTAATCCTCATTGAATCATCTTACGCTGCTGATATCTGAAACTTTTTGGCTTCTTTGCATATGATGATTCTTTTTTATTCATGATATTATCACAATAGGATTGGATTATTTGAAGTTGTAATATTGGTTTGAAATTCAATTGCAGAAATCTTGTTGAAATCATTAGAGATGAGGAAGGAGGTTGAAATTGTAATGATGACTGAGGTGAGACTGCTTTTTTCATGTCATTATGAACAAAGATAAAGGAATAATAAATCCTGAAAGTCATTAAACTATAGCAGCCATGAATCTCATGGTCTATTTATTTAATCTGATAGCCTGCCTTGTGTTATACACTTATAATGGTTATTACTGTATTAGATTAGATATGTCTTAATTAGTTGTACTAGTGATTCTGATTTTGAAGAGCTTTTTTTATTTATCCACATAACATTTCAATTGGTCCAAAAAAATTATTTAACTTTTAATAACTATTTCTATCATTTAACTTATTAAAGTTCAAAGAAAAATCACATTTATATTTATGGCCTTTTTATTGGCAAATTATTTTTACGTGTTTGCAGCATTTTTACCTGTACATTTTTCAGTGCATTGCATTTCTGCCAAGTGGTATCTCTGCAGCATATGTGATTGCTGTGTTACTAGGTCTTGATCAGCATTCTGTGTGGATGGTTTGTACGGCATTAATTTTTCAATTTTATTAAAAATGATCACTTATTTATTTATTTTGAAGAGCAACTGCATTGGAGATGTGTGTGTGTGTGTGCATATATATTACACTCACAAACATGATACCTCATGGCTTTATTATGTGGTGAGTACTGAGTAGTCAAACATAACTATGATCATTATGTTTGAACTTGGTAATTGGTGTTGCTCTGTGGCTGCATTCTTTATATTTTGAAGAAATGGTGGCTTTTTGTTGAACTGTAAATGAAATCATTGTATATTGGTTCCTGTGGAGAGTAGTATTTCGTGTAATTCAGGCTCTGTGATGAACTTTTACTGGAGGTTTACTTCAGCATTTGTTATTTATTTTTGATTTCCCAGAGAAATTGGATGCTTACTGTTTATTTTGCATTGCATCATTGTAAGATGCAGTTTTTGGGAAAAATAGTGTTTAAGATTTTAAATGGGCAAAAAGAACATATTTGTTCATAAATAGGCTGGATTCATGGTTTGGGATCAACATTTAAACAAGTTGAGAGAACATAGCATATATTGGTGTGGTAAATGAAATAAACAAAGGGTTTTCGCTTTATGGTAAAATTGAAGTCAAAGTAGGTAAGTTAACAATTTCAGTTTTATGATATATCATTATTCAAAATGATATGGATATGTTATACAAGTTCTAAACTTCAATAGGCAAAGTGTGAAATATATGGGGCACGTGGTTAATCAAACCTAATCAAACTGGTATGGTAATATTTTTTATTTTTTTTTTTGAGGGAACTGGTATGGTAATATGACAGGAATTGAGCTGGGCCAGAAAAACATGTCAATTGGCCAACATCCCATCTAGCTATCTCGGATACTAATGTGTTGCCTCTGTCAGAACAAACCGTGGTGAAGGTGATTTTGTTTCTTGCTTGGTTGTCCTTTGCTTTCTTCTCTACACTTGCTTGGCCTAGTATGTTTATTCACCACTATAATATCAGTAACCATCCATAGCGCCATGATGCCTTCTGTGTATTTTAATAAGCCGATACCTTTTGGGTGAAATTTAACACAGTACAAGAATTGATATGCACACAATCCTCTACCATGTGAAACAATTTTGCATGTTTCTGCTGCTGCTTTCTCAAAATTGTAGAACACGTTTTGCTGATACAATTTTATATATGAAGAATATTGGTGCAGTCTAAAAGCATCTGCATATATGTATATATGTATTTCCATAGAGCTGTTGCTCCATGCCCTTTGGTCTTTTACCCACTACGACTGCTACAAACAAGTCCTTATGTTGCAATTTCACTTATCTTACAATTTTGATAAAATTTTGAAGCCTCTGAACAATCTTGTATATGCCCTTCTGTGTGTGATCTTGTTAAGGTTCAGATACATCTTAGCCCGTGTCATTGTTCACACAACTCTTGAAACTGGCTGGATTCACACCTGCTGATCGAGTCTTCTGTCAGATTCAAATTTTCAGTCAAAGAATGTTCATGTTTCTGCCTATAATATGCTCCTGCTGCCACATCTGAAATAAGGTAACTAAATGCTTTTGAAAGATGGTTGTTTGATCCTAGTCCCCTCCTAAAGTTTTTCCATTCTTGCTTGAAAACAAAGAAAAAATTTTGGTGGTGAAGGTGGGGCAATTTTATTTTATTTTATTTTTATGACTTTGAACTTCTTCATCACCTCTTTGAATTATAATGTGCCTCTTGGAATAACGTTGAAAGAGTGTCCGGATATTGAAAATCATCTGTTGGCATGATAAAATTTGTTGGTATTTACTTGAGTATTTTAATTCAGTTCATTAAAGATGTTAGTACTCGTTACTGTTAATGTAAATTGCAATTACTAACTTGATCCTCTTTCTTGGCATTATGGTCCAGAGAATAAAAAGTTACACTCGTGTGCACTACTTTCTAAAATGTTCTGACAAATATTTCTTTATTCTTTAATACTATATATTTCAAGATGATGGAATTCACCGGAAGTGTACTTCGAAGAAATTAAATGGTGGTTGAAGGATGCTTTATTGTTCTTTTTGTTATTGGTAGTTTAATTGTGCTTCTTTTGAAACCATAGATCGAGTGAAATTGCTGTTTTGAGGTTATTATTTTTGCTGATAGGAGGTGGTACAATGGATGAAATATGTCTAAGCACCCTTGATGTTTGTCCAAAATCTGGAAAACAACTGATTATTAACTCATCAAGAATTAACCAATTTTTTTTTTTTTTTTTTTTTTTTTTTTTTTTTTTTTTTGTTATTATCTGAAGCCAACTCCAAAAAAATTGGAGCGAAAAATCCTTTACGTTTACATGGGAACAGAGTCACAGACAGAGGAACCAATCAAATTGTGAAGTGCTTTAAAGTAATTAAAATAATAACAATATTTTTGTTTCTTTTGACTTTTGTCTAAAGAGGAGAAGAAGAATATAAAGAATATAGGGATATATATTAGTTCCATCAGTTTTAAAATGGTAGCAATACAAGACATTCTTAATAATCATGTGGCCTAAAAATTGGCCGTAGAAACAGATAATGAATTATCTTAAATATGCCCTAACATAACGTAGTGTTTTTTTCCACGTGCAACAATCAAGTCATAAGCTCTTCCATTCTTCATAAATTGGTAAGTTTCTCCATGCTAACTCCATGCCTACATTAGGAATATTATGTGAGTTTCTCTTCAATGATTAAGAATCATATTAAGGATGCATACCTCTTTATCAATCCCAAATGGAATAATCCGGTTCATCCCATTCGCCCATGTCAGCATCCCCATAATTGTAAGGGTCTCCCACAACTGAGGTTCCTCCCATGTCCATCCACATTTCAGGTGTGTCAAGTGGTGATTCATTAATGGCCTGAATATGGCTTGGTGACAGTGCCACTCTTGCTGGGGTGTTGGTGCCTCTGGAGCCACTAGCCGCTGCTTCCAACTGCTGCCTGCTCCTTAACTGCATGGCTGCTTGCTGAGAAGCTTGACGAATGTCGTCAGCATTATTGCTAACTGGCTGGGGATGAGTGTGCACCAGTTCTGGGAAGTTGATACGTGCATCGGAACCCTTCAGGTACCATGCTGCTGCATCATACGCCACAGCCGCCATCTCAGGTGTGTCGAAACTTCCCAACCAAATTCTTGTCTTTGTGCCAGGCTCACGAATTTCTGACACCCACCTCCCCCATTTTCTTTTCCTGACTCCTATGTATGCTGATGAGGCACTTTCGCTGCTACCCTGTCTCCTCATAGTTAACAATCTTGGTTAGTTTCACTTAGCAGATGGGGGGGCTAAAAGCCCGGTATTTGTAGGGGAGTCCATGCATATGTGTGTGTGTGTGTTTGTATGAGATCACTGAGTGGGGAAGAGCACAAAGGGGAGGATGCTGTTGGGTGAAGGTTCCACGTAGTTGCATGAAAGTGGATTTCAAGTTATTTAGGAATAGAGGGAAGAAGGGACACTCTTTTGATGACAGCAATCCACCTGTCCTGCTTATGTTGTCAAAATCAACAAACATCATTCATATGTTTGAATATCTTATAGTATTGGATTATATTGGCAGCATTGTTTTGCATATTTAATGAGGTTGTTTTCGCTAGGATACGATGGAAGCAAAAAAAAAACGGTGTAGGGCAAAAAAGTGGAGGTGAATCTGTTCATTTCAAATGTCTTAGTAGGTGGACTTTAGAAACTGGATTCCTTGAGTTCAAACCTGATCCACATGCCAACCTGTGGTTCGACGGTTGTATTTTCTGGGTTTCTTCTGTTGACTGCACGTAAAGTACATGTCTTGTGTATGTAGATAGTATCAGTAGTCGCTTAGTCCTTACACAATTAGGTATTTCACCTGGTTTTTGTCTAGAATTCATGACCGCATCAAGCTTTTAATCAAGCTGTCACTTTAATTCTAGTACTAATAGTACTCATTTGATCATCCCATGTTGCTGCTGATATCTGGAGCTGTTCTAACATTGGTTGAACATTAGAATTTGAAGTTCTAACATTGGTCCAGAGTTCAATTGCAGGAAACTGCTGTCCAAATCATTACAGGTGGAGGAGAAGGAAGGAGCTGAAACTGAAACCATACTATAATATAAAACCCAGAAATCAAAGCCATCAATTTTAAACTTATGCCAACTCTGACTCATCCCATGGTCCCTTTATTAATATACTTGTATTGTACTACTAGTTTATAATTGTGATTATTAGTTTATAATTATGATTAGTTGTAATACTTGTGAAGAATACCTCCTTAATCCATATAGTACTTGATTCATACAGGAGAAGATATTTATGAAGAATGGAGATGATTAACAGCTGGATCTGACGACGGTTCCTTTGCCTGTTTATCTGTCTTCCATTAATCCCCTCTTTAGTTTATTGTTGTTTCATTTTCATTAGCATATTTTAAGCCTACTCAACTCTGTAATTATTAGGATCCTGAAAGCAACTTAGATTTGCTCCTCCTCTTTGTTTTCAAAGTTCAAACATCACTGAGTACTTTGAACCTGGGGGCCTGTATCGGTTCCAGTTGACCATTTCTCTATTTGTTTTCACTGATTTTGTGTGTATCCTTTTTGTGCTTTTATCAAGCTTCAGGCAGGCCATTTTATTTGTTTATTACCATTATATGTAATTGTCTACTTAGCTGGTTGGCATTCCAATCCCACGTCAGCCCAGTGCCCAAGTGCAATCAGATTCTTCTTTGTTCTACTTTAATAGTATATGGATACTAATATGTGTCAAACTTATAATTAGTACAGTAAATTGTTTTTTTTTATTTTTATGCCTTGGTAAGTTAAATATATTAGTCCCTGTCCAATTTAGTGGTCAATTTATTCATTACAAGACGCGTTTTCCCAATACCTCCCCATTCATGTCCAAAGTTAATTCAATTCCTTCCCAAACGTGCTCTAAAATGTAAGTTGGTTTGAAGATTTTACATTGAAAGTCGGTTATACATTCGGTGTATAGTTAGGACATATATTTTTAAAATAATTTATCCAATATAGAATTTTAGGTTTTTTTTCTAAGAAGTCATTAAAGGCCTGGAAAAGGAGTCAGGCCATACAAATTACAAATGGAACAAATGGGAGGGATAAGGGGCCGGGAATTCGAACCCCAACCTATAGCTATAGGTTGGGAGTTGAGGGACTTGACCACTATGGCAAATCCCCAATACTACCTATGTCTCATTATAATTATTACGGATCCACCTGACACGCATGTCAATATATATTTTTAACGGTTAATAACTTAAATTGTGTACAATAAAAGTAAAAATTTGATATTTTAAAACTACAAGATTACAGGATAAGATCTCACTTGACTATGTTTTTTCTTATCTAACTATAATAAAAAATTTGTATCAAACTTCAACAATGAATAATATAAAAGTCAAACATAACAATTCTAACCTAGAAAGTATTTTATTGTATTAAACTAAATATACACATTCACATTTTTTTTACACTGCAAATATAATAATTCTACATTCAAATGAATTATCTACCAAATTTCTCTGTCACATGTAATAGAGGATTAAAAAAATATACCACGAATCTAACCTGGGCCAATTGGATAGGTTGGATGATTGACAAGCTCCAAATTTTGAGTGACACGTGTCCCGCAAAGGTAAAGACACGTCTCTTTTACTATTTAATGAATTTAATAATCGTAATAATTTTTAACCTCTAGTTTATCATATATCTAATGCGGATTAAATACTATAAAGTATATATGGAGATGATGATTTTCTTAAGCGGTCAAATTTCTGTTTCTAGTTTCATTATGGTTGGGGTTCGAATTTATATAACCCCTATGTCTCTCATATATCATTTATTTGTGTGACAAAATTTTTCACAACCTATTTCTTTAATTTCGGCAAAAAAATAAAAAAATAAAAAATTCTGGTATAACATTTGTCAATTTTTGTAATACTAACTATACGACACTTCTTACCCGTCAATGGCACCTCCAATATAATTTAAGTATTAATTTGACTATATACTATAATTTAAAAAATTTCAAGAAGGGCCCCCGACTGTCATTTAATTTGATTACCCTAACCATTTTTCATAAATAGTATTCTTACTTTAGGCTATTGATTCTCACATATGCAATTATTTTCTTTTAATGGGAATGTCATTAAGATCATTTTTATTGTGGTACATTTGGGATCTAATAAAACAATTTCAACAATCATTTAGTAGGCGATGAATATTTAAGAACAATCTGAACATAATTTCAATATTGAAAAATAATAATCTAAACTTAATAAAAATTTAATAAAATAAATAATTTGGACTTGGAGTCCTCTTCAAGAGTGGGCCTCCGTCTATCACCGTCTATAGCATGGGATAGGGCCAATCTTTAATTTGGGTGTGACTTTGATTATATATATGTAATGTAGGGCAACAATTGGGACGAGTCGAATCAATTTTGATTGATGGTATACAAAACTTGAATTATGAAGTATGTTAGCTAATTGTAAAATTGGGAAACGAGTCGATTCAAATTCAGTCAAATTGATTATTATCTTTTAGCTCGAGTCGAGCTTGAGGCTTGAGCTCACTTGATGATCAAAAAATTTTATTTTTCGAACTCATTGCATTAGAGTGCTATCAACTTTTTAAATTTTATATATAAAATTATAAAAGCCTTCATAATAATAAGCCCAAGCGAGCATAATCGAATATTCATCGAGCCGAACTTACTCAATTCATTTAATGTGTGATAAGTCAAAACTGAGTATAATCGAGTGTAATTGAATATTTATCTGGTTAAGTCCCTTGACTTCCAACGGAAGGTTGGAGGTTCGATTCCCCACCAGCCCCCAATCCCTCCCTTTTATTCTCCTTTGTAATTGTGTGACATGAGCTCTCACCACCCCTTTCTAGGCCTTCAATGGCTCCTCCAAAAAAAAAATTTGAATATTTATCGAGATGAACTTACTCAATTCATTTATTTTGTGAATGTATAAACAAACTAGGCTCGTGCGATCGGCTTGCAGAAGTCGAACCAAACAAACTCATTAGTATTTATTTTAAGAGTTCTAAACTAACCTAGATTACTACAAAGCCCTAGTTTAAGAAAGAAAGTAGTACTACTACTATAACTCTCAAGTAAACATGTCTCAATATTACTCCTCCCAAGGGGAAGGTGTTAGTGTGCAGTGCAGCCACCATGTGTGTGATGTGGGAGTTGTGATGTGTGATGTATGAAATGGTTATTTTGTATGTTGAGAGACATGTGCTGTGTGATGCGAAAAATGTGATGCTCAGAGAAATATTATGTGATGCGAGATGCATTTTTTGTGATGTCTGTACATAAAGGCCTTTGAAGGGGTTGTACCGTAACCGGATTGCTACCAAGGTACACCCATATATCTCCAACATTATTAATACTTCAGTTTTTAACAAGCTATTATATTTCATTTTTTTTTTTGGATGACGATTATATTTCATTTGATACGCTTTCTTATAAATTATATTTCATCTTATTTATTTAATTTCTGACACTCCTCTCTCCCGGCCTCTGTCTTATATTTTCCTATACATTTTATTTTACCAAATATAGAAATGTGATATTTGTTTTTTTTAAAAAAAAAAAGAAAAAGAAAAACATAATTGAAAAATGGAGGGGGTAGATTATAGTTTAGGCATTGTCTTTTTGTTTGACTTTAGCAATGTCAACATATATTGCTACCTCCTTAATGAGTTTTCAAATCTCCTCATAAATAGTCAGCACAAATCGGTGCAAAATAATTTTGTTATCCTTTCGTTAGAGAGTAGAAATACTCTTGGAATTCAATAGCGGTGGAAATAACAAATTAAGAAAACAAATGCTATAGTATTAATTAAAAAATGAGTTCTAATAAGGGTTTCCTTGTGATTTAAAACCATAATAAAATATACAAATTTTAAAAATAGGTTCAAAGAAATCTACTTGATCATTTGGCTTAATTTAACCTAATAAATTTTCATAGATTCATTTATTCATATACTACTTTGATAGCCGTATATAAATAAATAAATAAAAGAAAGTTTTTCAACAATAATCTATTTACTTAATATGTCTTAAAAAAAGTACTTCATATCAGATGATAGGCATGATTTGGATTTTGTTTGGAACCTGAATCAGCTCCTACTGAACTGCTAAATAAGTACTTTGTATGTGCTGAATATTTTTATACAGCTCAGACATTGTTAAATACCCCGCACACACCTCATCAACACGAAGCACTGATCGGGTCGGCACGGAGGCTATCCATGATTTATATCAAAATCAGTACGTATAAGTATGTAGGTGCTTTAATGATGTTTTATTAAGTCTAATCACTTAATCCTATCTCCTAACCGACAGCAAAGGACTTGATTAAGCCCCCCTTCATTCATCATAATAATAACCCTTTTCTAGCTAGGCTTTTACAAGAATGAAATTATTCTTTCAACTAAACTTGTTTAAATAATACTATTAAGTAATAATAGAAAGAGCAGTAATAATTAATTATCATTAAAAAGCCCAAAATTTAAAGTCATTTGATGATAGGATTCTTGTGCAAATTGCCGAAAGGAACCACTTTTGAGATTCATCATATTTCACACAGATGCAATTAGGGGTGTAAATGAGACTGATAGGCTCGTGAATTGTTCGAGCTCGGCTCGGTCAAAATTCGGTTCAAGCTCGACTCGAAATGGCTCGGTTCGAGCTCGAGCTCAGCTCGTAACACACATGATCTCAAGCCGAGTCAACCACTATTCGGCTCGAAAGCTCGATAATAAGCTCGATTTATTTTTATACATATATTTATTTATTATTAAATATAGAATTATATAAAATATTAAAAGTACAGTATTATTATTGTTTATATCTTTTAATTTTTAAATTTAAAATATATTATTAATTAAATATATATTTTTAAAATTATTTAAATATGTAGATTAAAATAATACATTATATTAAATATGATTTCTTTTATAAATTATGTGAGAATGAAAATGATACTAGTTCGAGCTCGGCTCGACTCGGTCAATGCTCGGCTCGAAGTAGCTCGGTCAACGCTCGGCTCGGTCAAAGCTCGGCTCGAAATCTTATGAGCTCAAGCCGAGCTTACCACTATTCGGGCCCGGCTCGACTCGTTTACACCCTAGATGCAATAATAGGATTGATTATAGGAAAACATATCCCAAAATCCATTTCAGAACAGATGTGTCTTCTCCATTGGCAATCTAACATTTTCATTGTCTGAATCATTCTTAAATCCCTTGTGGGAATCCTTACAACACTTGACAATGTTCTTTTATGCTGGGTTCAGCTTTTGAATGATTTTATTTTATTAAATAATAATATGATGTTTAGGAGCGAACAGATCCGTTAGTAGATAGCAGATTCAAATAGCATTTGTCGTACAGTTCTATCTCCGAAATCGTTATCCGCTAATAGATTCGCTAACTCCCAAATATCCCTACTATATATAAAAAAAAATGTTAAGAGGGATGTGAAGGAAAATGGCACCTGTGTCGGCACCTCTCTGATTTCTGAAGCAATATTTAAGTTGGAAGGGACAAACGTCATTGTACTTGAATACTTATATTTTTGTTCTTATATCAGTCAACATATATACTACTTGGCAGCTGTTCCCCACATTTAGGAGTAACCATTTATTTGGATTTTAATTATTCTATACTCCACAATAATGTACACATGGATGATTATGTCATGTTTTTTGTTTTTTTTTATTTATTATTATTATTATATGTAAGCTAAAGTTATGTACAAATTAACTAACATGCTAAATTACCTTAAATTATGAAGAATCCTATAAAATCAACTAAACAAAATCAATATATATTTCGAATATAATTTTGCCATATACTCCTACTGTACTTGTATAATACTCCCTCCGTCCCACCAATCTTGTCCTGTTTGACTTTTTTACACTGTTCATTGTTTAACTTTGACTCAATATTTTTGCAAGTATATATTTGAAAAAAAATAATCGAGTTGGGTCTTATTAGAATCGTATTATCATGTAGTTTTAGAATATGTATTTTACATAATTTTTTATTATACATATTTGAAGATATTAATGGTTGAAAATGTGCATTGGATTGTGTGCAAAAGTTAAACAAGACAAGTTAAGTGGGACGGAGGGAGTAACAATCTGTTTTTAGTGTATGGATAAATATAGCTTAATAAGCCCCCGTGCGCTATACACGTGGGAACATCTCTGTCCCCATCAGGCCAGCAACATTATGCACTAATTCAACTATGACATTTTATCCCGAAAGGATTGGAAATTCAACTAAAATACAACTATGCAATTCGATTTACGTGCAACTGCACACAAATTCCATAGGTGTTCCATGATGAGTGATGCTCTAAAAATGATGGCATTAAAAAATAGAACAAATTATAGGCATCATTTATGGATATGTATTAATGTATACATCATTTGTTTGGCTTGGGACATCATGGCTGTATATGCAACCTTCTGCACCCAAGCCATATCCACAAATATGTATTACTCCCATCTTCCAGGATTGATTTAACGAGAAAATATGTAAGCGAACATTCTAATTAACAACAAAATTTATATTCAAATTCCTCCCAATTGATTTATTATCACAATATACTTTATTGCTTAGCTTGTTTAATAAGTGTAATTTTATTGTAATTGTTCTTGGAATCTCTCTTGTCAAGTGAAGAAAAGAGACAAAAAAAATAAAATACTAATAGATAGAAAATAGAAATGTGTAGCAAATAGCAATTGGGTTCGGTTATGGTGCAATCATGGAATCCGCAGCACATCAAGGCATCAATCATAGCCATTCAAAAGCATCCAACGGTTGTAGGTTAATAAGGGTATAATTGTAATAACACAATAATAGTCCATTTTAATAACAAATCATTTCAGCGACAATGCAAGTATTTTAGACATGTTATCATATCTAATATTTGGTAACTCTATATTTAGTATGTTATCATATTTATTATTTGGTAAATCATATCAAATATTTGGTAATCCATATCTAATATTTCAAATAATATTTTTTTATGATCAAAGATACGTATCAAATTTATTAATAGATCATTTCAGCGATCTTACCAAAAACAATTAAGTGATGCTATAAAATATATTTCAGGGACCACAAGTAGAGGAATTCAGCGACCGTATCTAGCATAATTCAGCGATGGTACCAAGCAGAATTCAGCGACGCAACCAAGAATGATTCAGCGATGCTACCAAAAATAATTCTGTGATGCTGCTAAAAATAATGAAGAGATGCTATCAAATATATTTCAGCGACCTCAAGTAGAGGAATTCAGCGATGGTACCAAGCAGAATTCAGCGACGCAACCAAGAATGATTCAGCGATGCTACCAAAAACGACTCTGTGATGCTACCAAAAATAATGAAGGGATGCTATCAAATATATTTCAGGCTTCAGCGACCTCAAGTAGAGGAATTCAGCGATGGTACCAAGCAGAATTCAGCGACGCAACCAAGAATAATTGAGCGATGCTACCAAAAACAATTCTGTGATGCTACCAAAAATAATAAAGGGATGCTATCAAATATATTTGAGCGACCTCAAGTAGAGGAATTCAGCGATGGTACCAAGCAGAATTCAGCGATACAACCAAGAATGATTTAGCGATGCTACCAAAAACAATTCTGTGATGCTACCAAAAATAATGAAGGGATGCTATCAAGAACATTTCAGCAACGCTCATTTCCGTTACATTTACTTTTACGCAAATTTACTATTTTAACCTTAAATTAATCTCAACCATCAATTTACAAAATGCATCAACGGTCTAGAAGCATCCGCAGCACATCATGTCGCGGCACCCTAACGGATCCCATAGCAATTCATTTCCATTACAAATAAATAAATGGGAGTGTGATTAAGTATTAATCTGCGCGATGAAGGTTCATGCTTCATTACATAACTGCATACCTGCGATTAAGTTAATCCAACAACATTTTATTTTATTTTTTATTTTTTTTTTGCATATATTGAATATACTCAGATCACATTAAGAATAATCTTTTAATTGATTATATTTTTCTTACATAACTACACAAAAAAAAAAAAAATTAATCAAAGTGACTTAGTGAACAATAACATAAAAAGTTAAAATATATTCCAATTTTCTAGCTTTGAAATCCAGCATCTTGGTCATCTTCTCTATCCATTTTTACTTTCACAGTGCTTGTATTTTTTCGGATTCTTGTTTCAAGCGTTTTGCCTTGACTTCCGCCACGGGGTTCGAACTTGTACTAATTTCTTTACTCTGCTCGTAGAAACTCTAAAACTTGTTGATGGAACTTGAATTCAACCATCTCATTTTGCACTTGTTTCCCCTCCTTCATACATGTTTTTACACCGAGGGGACGACGATAGGCAGAGTTCGATCATCATCATCATCAATGTAGGGAGCTTCTGAACTTTGATGGAATTCTGTTTCATTAAGGATGGGCTTAGGAGTAAATATAATAGTGTTATTCCTAGATATAGCATCTTTAATTCTTTTGACTTTGACACAAAATTCAATATACTTATTCAACGTTTAATATTTCAAAATATATATGTAAAAAATTATATAAAATATGAAGTATATTTCAAACTTATACAATTAAAGAATTTCACAACACCCAACTAGACTATATATTTTTGTTATGAGCAAATTGCAAAAAATAGGCCTCAGCTATAAGCGATCCTTCACTTCAGTGACTAAACTTTTTTCTTCTCTAAAAATAGATACTATAATTTTCAAAACCTGCAAAAAAAAATTAGATATTCGTCCAAACTCACAGGAGTAGGAGATAAGGACTAGCCCAAGTGACAAAAAGTCTCTTACTTCCAACTTTAGGTTGGGGATTCGATTTCCTACCCGGCCCCTTATCCCTCCCTTTTGTTCCCTTTGTAACTTGTGTGGCATGGGCCCCATTACCCTTTCTTTGGCTTCGGCTTTTAAAAAAACAACAAACCCACTCATAACTCATAAACCTGCCACCCATACCTCTAACTCGTCAAACGCTCCCCTTCTTCGAATCGAGCATGCACTTCGTCATACTCATACCCTTCCGTGCACTGTTTCACCGCCCGCAGAAAATACCCATTAAGAACCAAAAAAGCATAAATGAACAACAAAACAGATTGATACGATCATACGAAAGCAATCATGAGGATCCATGGGCAAAAAACTGAAACTTAATAACAAAATTCAATCTGCATTCACACATCAAAATAAAGTATACTATCAAACAGCATTCCACATGAAACCCACATCGAAAAACCTCTTTATTCACACATTCCTACACAAACAAGAACAGATACTCTAAAATCCCACAAACACAGGGTTTAGAGTTCCAATTTTAATATTAATTTAATATAAATATAAATGTTTCTTTTGTTGTATTTTAATTTTTCTTCAGTTTTAATTTAAAACTAATTAGATCTTTATTTTTTATATGATTATTATATATTTTAATGTTTAAAATTTTAATTTTTAATGTATACTACATATTAACATAAAAACAACTAAGTAAAAATACCTTAAACATTAAACTTAAAATGGAATAAAATACATAGTTAGCAATAATTAATTAAAAACTAAATACAATAAAATGAAATTAATAATCCCCCATATCAGCTCCAGATACAGAACCTCCAACGTCTGCAAAATAATCTTAAAAGCCGAAATTATTGTCGGGAACAGATGATGACTGATTACGCATTCTATGCAAGATTTCTGCTTGTGTTTGTTGGATGTACAGACGTCTAACGGGATCGTCAATTGTCATTGGATTGATCAACATGGTTTGTAGATCTTGTTTCCTCCTAGCCAACTCATTCGCTTGTTCAATAATTGCAATCTTTTGTTCTTCAAGTTTTATTGTTTCCTTATAATATGCCATCATTTGTTTCTGATTTTCCAAAAATATATTTACGAAGACAGACATATCTTCGTATTTTTTCTTCTTCATCTTAGATTTTTTAACACCCAAAGGGCATTGAGATTCCGAGACACTGCCACTATCATCGCTTAAGTTGACAACAAAAGGAACTGCGGTAGGTGACATGGGAGATTTTGGCATCGGGGTATTTAAACTGAGTGATTGGGTTGAAAAGTATTCACATCGGGATTTCTGAGCCTTGCAAAAGAACTTCTCAAAATCTTCCATTATATCCCACACATGCTCAAATTTGAATCCTTTAGAATACTTCTTTTCCATCATCATCAGCTCATTCGCTCGTTTCATCTATATAAATAAAGCTTCTTAATATTGAATGAAATGCATAAAAATATATTGACAAGTTCAATGCTAAACTTACCAACTCATCTGCGGAGATACCACTTGGTTTCATATACTTGACTTGTTGGATGCAAGATTTAAACTTTGTTGTTGCAGTCAAGATGATTTGCATGCGACTCTTGACAAAATGCATATTTTTATCCAGCAGAGATTTATGGGGTTTTTGTAAATTGTATGCCTGGGTAACATGAAGCCAAAACTGATCCTTTTTCTGGGATATACCAATATGGGCATCTTGGGAAATTTTTGTGTATGCATGACAAAGTCGTCTATCTTCGTCAATGCTATAATCGGCATTTGGTGAGCTTGTCATAGAGAAATACATAAAGAAATAAATTAAGTGTGAATTAAAATATATCCTACTACATGTTATTTATAAGTAAAATTTCCGACAAATCTGAATTTTCATATTTAAAGAATGAATCCAATAGCTCATAGTAAGCCTTGCAAGATAATATTCCCGATCGACTGTCAATATTCGACAGACAAATCCAAAAAGTTCATATTTAAATAATAAATCCAATGTTTCAAACTCGACAGACAAATTCAAAGGTTAAGATTTGACTTTCAAATTTTCCCGATAACATTCAATTTTTCTATTTAAGATAGACATCTTATTTAGAATTATGCACTGCCCATTGTTCATTTTTTTCTCATAAAAAATCAAAACAGACCTCTTCAAACCAAATCATATCAAACCAAAAACATTCAGACTAGACCATATCATATTAGAAATATTTTTAACCATTTTTATTATGAAAACTAGTACATTACATTTTGGGTAAATATTCATTTTGATTTCTTAGTATAGACATAAATTTTGTTTTGTTTTATTTTTCAAGTATCAATACAAGTAGGGAAAATAAAAATTAGTTGTCAATTAGATATACTTAAAGAAATGTATAGTTACACTAATTTTTCAAGCATATTTACTAATTATTACTAAATAATTATTAATAAGAAATTATTAATATTTCAAACATATTAGTAAATATGCTTGAAATTAGGGGATGAGAACTAGTGGTCAACCTTAGGTTCGAGTTCGATTCTCCACCTGCCTCATATCCCTCCCCTTTATCTCTTTGTAATTGGTGTAGCATGGACTCCCACTACTTTTCTCTAGTCAATGGCTTCGCCAAAAAATATGCTTTAAATTATTAGTACAAAATAATTAAGACCAAGTGGTGTTATTGCTCCGTAGCCTTATTTTTCAAGTATAAGTCCTATATAATTTGATGTTCACTCAAAAGAATCAATGAGGATATTAATATGCTAACTCAAATTGATGTACTCCCTCTGTCCCACCGTACTTGTCATGTTTGACTTTTTGCACTGTTCATTGTTTAACTTTGACTCAATTTTATTGCAAGTATATATCTGATAAAAGATAGTCGAGTTGGGTCTTGTTAGAATCGTCTAATCATGTAGTTTCCGAATATATAATTTACATATTTTTTTGTTGTACATATTTTGAGATATTAACAGTTAAAAAAATGCATTGTATTGTGTGCAGAAATGAAACAGGACAAGTTAAATGGGACAGAGGGAGTATAACTTATTTTATAAAACTAATGTTCTTTAATATTGTATGTGAGATGTTATTTGTCATTTATTTAGTGTATCCCAATTTAACTTCTTATAATAATAATAACAATAATATCAGATCAGACCACCATACCAGATCAAATCATATCAGAAACATTTGGATTAGATCAAATCAAATCTTAGAAAATTTAGAGATGTGGGCTACAGGTTTATGGGTTATGGACAGATGTATCAATTATGGATTATGGGTTAGGGACTTAGGGTTTAGGTAACTTTGATTCAAACCTTCCATTGATGGTTGCCTTCGTATATTAAATAACTTTGATTCAACTTTTTAAATAAAACATCGTCAAGTGAAACATTGTTAAATTCGTTTATGATATTCATCATTTTGTGATTATATTTTTTATGAATCCATATGGTTGATTGATGAGTATTGATCCATTTTGGTGTCTTATTAAAGTGTTTCGGATTGTAGGAGCAAAAATGAGCTTGGCTTGAGAAAGACATCAAATTGGTGATATTTTGGAGAAGCTTCAGGTCGTATGCCCACACACAAGGGCGGCGGTCAGTCCTGCTGTCAATATGTTGTTGCTGAGGTGTTTCCAACTTGATTGCTTAAGTGTCCGGGCAACTTAGCTGATGATGTGGACGAATTTGGAGACTTAGTTCAAGGGATTTTGGGATCATGGAAAGCATATTGTGGCTGGAAACTTATTTCCAAAAGGGAGATCAAGATTTTGTAAAGAAGGAAACATATTTTTAAAGAAGGGAACTTGGAGTAATTGATTGATTGCTTGCTTCTCTATTCCTTGTGCTGCTATGAAGGAATTGGAGGGCTTGGAGATAGATATATACATCTTGTTGCTGCTGTTTGGAGCAGAGGGGTTACTGGAGAGATTAACTTGGCCTGGAGTGGAGAGAATTTATACTAGAGAGCTCGACTTTGGTTTTGGAGAAGACGGATATTGGTGGAGGACTCGAAGATTGTTGAAGTTTCATCTTTCTATTGAACAAGTGTTTGCTATGTTTTTTTATTTCTGCTTTTGTTCTTGTTTTCATGACTAGTGAGTAGTTACTTTTATCTAACTTAGGATTGGACCCCGTGTTGGGATTGGATTGCCGTTGTGAGGCTTGATATGTTTTGAATGTTTAATTTCCTTTAATTATTAAGTATTTTCATGATTTCTGTTTTCACGACATGAATTCCTATTTTGGTTGATTGTGAGGCGCCCATAATTGATTAATTTAGGAGTTTAATCGTTATAATTAGATTGGTGTCCGTGTAATTGCACTTTAATCTAATTGAGTAACAACTAGACGATAAATCTCTAGGGAATCGTGGAATCAAATTGAGACATCACCGCGTAGGTAGAATCGTCCATTTGAATTAGGCTTTTCTAGAATTTAATGCAATCGGATAAGTACTTCTATGTCGTACCTAGGATCTTAATTCGGTTAGGAAAGTGAATAATGGTCGTGCCTTGTTCACCGATTAAGTAAGAAAAAGTTGGCCACGGAGCGGTTGTCGAGTGCCTATAACTAATTTATTTAATAGGAGAAGGAAATATTTGTCAATGATCAACAATAAATCCAATTCCAATCCGGAAAATTCAAGTCCTAAGCTAGGTACCTTTATTTGACTGATTTCCTCAACTTTCCAGTATTCTCCTGCTCATCGCCCCTTTAGTTATTTTTATTCACTCATTCTCTTCTATTTTTAGTAGAATTAGTTTCAATCAAAACCCCCATTTTATTATTGTGGTTAATCATAGTTAATATTTCATTTGAATCCCTGAGGAGACGACTCTACTCATCATTATCTATTTTATTTTCATACGGGTTGAATTATTTATTTTTGTAGCTAGACGACAGCTATCAGTTTAATAACATAGTTTAAGAATATCAATTTTTTTATAATTTATACAATTTAATTTATTACTACCTCCGTCTCAAAGTAAACGTTACGTTTGACTTTTTGGTATTATTCACTGTTTAAGGTTGATTCAAATTTTTATCATAGCAAGTGAGATCTTGTTAGATTCGTTTAATTTTGTAGTTTTAGAATATCAACTTTGTATAATTTTTTATTGTACACAATTTAAGTTATTAACAGTTAAAAATGTGTATTGGCATGCGTGTCGGGTGGGTCCGTAGCAAAAACTCTGAGGCAGAGGTAGTAATGGCTAAAAATATATTTTGGATGGCATGAAATGAAGAAATGAACCGAAAAAACATTAAAAAACAAGGGAGTATAAAATTTTGAATTATTAACAATATACAAAAATATACTAATAACCTACCACTTTATTACTCCCTCCATCCCACTAATAGTGTCTCATTTCTTTTGGGCACGATATTTTATGTGGGGATAGTTAGTATTTAATGTAGAGGTATGTTAATGTTTAAAGTGGAGGTAAATTATGAATTTATGTGATGTGATTGTAATGTATTTGAATTTTTAAGTAATTTATTTATTTGTGATGTGATAGTTGTATGTTTGAAATTTTAATATATATATATTTATTTATTAATGTGATGTGATGGTAGTGGATTTAGTAATTAAAGTATTTAATTATTTCCTAAAAGAAAAATGTGACAATTGTAATGGAACAGACTAAAAAGGAAAATGAGACAAAACTAGTGGGACGGAGGGAGTACTATTTATTTATCTTTCTTTTTTACTTCAGAATATTTTGTTATTTATGTTATGGACCAATGGTTTGCTATGAATTTTTGCATTTGAAAAGGTAGAGTATCTAATTTGTAGTAGTGTAAATTTGCTCAAATATTGTATAATTGTTTTGAAAACATACAAAATCATAAATGGGTTAAATAGTTTAAATGGGTCAATTTTTTCTCACTTGACTCTCCTCTTTAAATATACCTATAAACGGGTAAGGCGGATTGTAATCGAGTTAGGCATGTTTAAACAGTATAACAAGTCAGATTGGGGTTAGCACATTTTAACTATTTAAGTACACGGGTCAATCTCAAGTTGAGGGGTTTGACTTGTTATAAAACCTAAAACAACACGTCAGCTCCAACCCCGCCTACATTGGTTTTGTAATGACCGAACCTGGCATATTACCTTTGACAAGCAATAGGCTTAGGCCTAAGCATGGTCAAAGGCAAACGTTAAGCCTTTTAAAACTCTAGATAAGCCTATTACATATTATCAAATTTTATAAAAGAATATATTGTAAACACGTGAAATTTATTCGCCACTAAAAATGCGACACGTGTAAATTTAAATATTAATTTAATTATTTTTAGGCATTTTAAAGAAATTAAATGCTGGAAATAATTATTAATATTTATTGGGCCATTTGGATCCATCAAGCCAAATGGATTTAATTATATTGGGCCAATGTGGACAAGTCCAAATGAAAGACCCACAAGCCTATGATCCAATGGACACTTGAAGCAGGCCAGTCCATGGAAATCAGTCAATGTGAACAAGCCCAGATGAAAGGCCCACGTGGCCCGATAAAAATGTGGATTGGACCAGCCCATCGATTGGTCCAACATCCACAAACCCTAGGGTTTTTCCCTCTATAAATAGAGGCACCCTGTCACATATTGGGGTCACTTCACGACTTCACTTCCAGACACACACTCTTAAGACTCAAACACTTGAGATCTACAGCAACAAAACGCTGCAGAAATTCCAAGAGGCCGAAGAAGAAGCACAAAAGCATCTCGACGTCTTCAAGGTTGGAGGAATCAAAGGAGTAACAGAAGTCGAACACTCATATCGTTTGATCTTCATATATTTCTTTTAAATTCATTGAAATTCTCTGTAATTGTAGACATTTCTTGTGAAATTAATAAAATTATTTTGCAGTTTCTGTCTACGCATTTTTTGCACCTACAGATTTTGGCACGCCCAGTGGGACACTTCTGCCTTTCATCTCCTCCAGACGTCGTCAACGAAATCCAATGGCTTCAAAGAACACCTCCAAGAGCAACTCTTCAACATCCGGTGCCGCTATGCCCAATGTCACCACAAGGAACATGAAGAAAACAATGGAGGCCGCCGATGCTGCGCGGGGAATAGAAGTTGATGCGGATATGCCGCTGCTGGAAGAAGGAAACGACCATAGATCGGGATCTCCCACGCCGTTGTCAAGCCCGCGGGGAGATCAAGAAGAAAGGTCCGCCCTGCGTCATGCTGCTGCAATGACAACCCAAGCCAGCACTCTTGAAGAGCAAATGTCCAACTTGACAAAGATCGTGGAAATGCTTGTGAAGAGATCCGAGTTGCAAGATGCACGCATGGAGCAAATGATGAACAGACTGGATGGCTCTAACGGCGGCCAAGCGGTGAACAAGCCCGTAGAGATCCGCGACGATGGAGAGACTTCCCGGCAAGGCGCTTCGGCAAAAGGAAAAGCAACCGCTGACGTCCAAGTCACTCCTGACGGCTTCATCTCGGCTGATCAACTGAAAGAGTTCATCACGGGAACGCTGAAGGAAGAGGTCTCGGCAGGATCAAAATCCTCCTTGACGTATCTCAAGCCATACAGTGCCCGCATCGACTCACTGAGGATGCCGGCAGGCTATCAACCGCCCAAGTTCCAACAGTTCGACGGCAAAGGGAATCCCAAGCAACATATCGCCCATTTCGTAGAGACATGCAACGAAGCGGGTACGTTTGGAGATCACCTCGTCAAACAGTTCATTCGTTCACTAAAGGGAAATGCGTTCGAATGGTATACCGACTTGGAACACGGCAGCATCGACAGTTGGGATCAACTTGAGCAAGAGTTTCTGAACCGTTTCTACAGCACACGGCGTACTGTCAGCATGATAGAATTGACGAACACGCAACAATCAAAGGGCGAGCCGGTGATCGACTACATCAACCGCTGGAGAAGCCTGAGCCTCAACTGCAAGGATCGTTTGTCTGAGACGTCGGCGATTGAGATGTGCATCCAAGGCATGCAATGGGGCCTACGATACATCCTGCAAGGCATTCGTCCCCGGACATTCGAGGAGCTTGCAACTCGTGCTCACGACATGGAACTAAGTTTGGCGTCAAGTGGAGCCTATGGTCCGCCCGTTCAACAAACTCGTACAAACAACCGAGTCGAATGGAAGAAGGGAGGCAAGCCACAGTCGAAGCCACCCACAAAGGATGCAATGGCAACAAGCGCCGCTTTCGTAAAAGTACGTGGGAAGGAGCCGGTGACAAACGACAAGCCAAAGTCACCACAAGCTCAACGTCAAAAGTCGTCATTGGAAGATAGACGGGCTAAGACGTACCCATTCCTCGATTCCGATCTACCGGGCATCTTCGATGACTTGATGAAAGAAAACCTCATCGAGCTACCAAGGATGAAACGTCCCGAGCAAGCTGGGATGACCAACGACCCGCTATACTGTAAGTACCACCGTTTGGTGAGCCACACGATCCAAGATTGCTTCGTTTTCAAGGACAAAGTCATGGATCTCGTCAAACAAGGCAAAATCACCTTGGCAGACGAAGCAGAGACGGCCAACACCGTTTCCATCCAAGTTGGATTGATCGAGATCAAAGTTCCTCACAATTCCACCACCTGCAACACCGTCTTCGAAGTTGGGGGCACGTCGAAGCAAGATCACACCAAACAAGTTGTGGATCATTCGCGTCTCAACGAATGCATGATGTCCATCACGTTCAATGACGACGACATGCCGATGGAACTGGAAAATTCGAAGGCTCATAACCGACCATTGTTCGTCGTTGGATACGTGGATGACAAACGAGTAAATCGCGTCCTGATAGATGGGGGTTCTGCCGTCAACATCATGCCACTTCACACCCTGAAGGAATTGGGCATCTCTGAGGAAGAACTATCCAATAGCAGAATGTTGATCCAAGGCTTCAACCAAGGGGGGCAAAAATCCCTTGGTGCAATCCGAGTCCGTTTGCAAATTGATGAGATGGTTGCAAACACATACTTCCACGTCATTGACGCAAGAACATCATACAACATGCTTCTTGGCCGGACATGGATCCATGAAAACGGCGTCGTCCCTTCAACATGGCATCAATGCTTCAAGTACGTGCACAACGGCGTCGTCAAAAGGGTTATCGCTGATGACAAACCATTCGCGGTGGCCGAGTCTTATTACGGGGACGCTAAATACTACCTTGATTCGTCCAAAGCTAAGGCACCTTCGCGCGGGGAAGAAGAACGTAAAGATGATCGACCAGTCCGTGATAATAAGGGAAAATCAATCCTGGAAGAGGCATTCGAGGGGCTTACACTCCCACTAACGCCCATTGATCCTGGCATGTCGCAGAAAACGGTGAAAATTCAACTCAAAGGTAGTGAGGCACGCCGACTAAAGAACGATAAGGAATTCGGTCCAAAGGCATTCAAGCTGCTCACCAAGTCTGGATTCAACCCAAATGAGCCATCGCCGTTGGGAAAGCTCTCGGACAACAATCGAAGAAAAGGTGACCGGAGTGGACTTGGGTATGTTGCGGAATTTGACACGGCGCCCCAAGCATCGAAAGCGCCCATATTCGTCAAAGCGGAACAAACAGTGAAGGCACCGGTTCGTATCGTCATAAAACGAGCTACGGCCAATTATGTCACCGAAGAAGCAAATCAAGAGGATCATGCTCCAAAGGACCAACCTGCACGAAAGTCAGCATTTGATCGCATCGGTAGTCCGTCAAAAGGAGAGCAAAAACGAAGTGTCCATGATAGACTTGGCTCAACGGAGACAATCGAGCACAAAGAATCCGTCTTTCGCCGGCTTGGAGCAAACAAAGAAGTGAAGCCAACTGTTTTCGATAGGCTCGGGGCTGTTGCCAAAGAAGACTCTGCAAAATCCGTCTTCAAAAGGCTAGGTTCTACAAAACGCCAATCACAAATCAAAACATCGGCTAGCAAAGAGCGGTCTCCGGTAAAACTAGGGATATTGGACGACCCTAACTACGGCAACGAAGTGAGAAGCACCGTACCTTCCCGCATGAAGCGTCAAGTTGAGTGGACTGTCTCATCCGACGAATGGCTAAAGCTCAAGAAACGGACCATCATCTTCACGAAGCATGACGAAGATGATCAAGCTGATAAAGTTGACATTCATCATATCACCATTGACTGCGGTGAGCCAAGTGAAGAAGACGCCAACGCAGCACCAACGCAACTTGAAGAAGATATCAAGATCACGGTGGATGAGCTGCATGAGGTGAACTTAGGCGATGAAAAAGATCCTCGCCCAACATTTATCAGTGCCCAACTGACCGTAGATGAAGCGGAGAAGTATGTGGCACTACTCCAAGAATTCAGAGACGTCTTTGCATGGTCCTACAAGGAAATGCCCGGTCTGGACCCCAAGATAGCCGTCCACCGCCTTGCAGTGAAGAGATGCACGACCCGTGAAGCAAGCACAACGTCGGTTCCGCCCTGAGCTTCTCCCACAAATTGAAGCTGAAGTCAACAAGCTGATTGACGTTGGCTTCATTCGCGAAGTGCAATATCCCACCTGGATCTCAAGCATCGTCCCGGTGAGGAAGAAGAATGGACAAATCCGAGTCTGCGTGGACTTCCGCGATCTCAACGAGGCTTGCCCAAAAGACGAGTTCCCGTTGCCGATCACCGAGTTGATGATTGATGCCACCACGGGACATGAAGCATTGTCGTTTATGGATGGGTCTTCCGGCTACAACCAAATAAAGATGGCGCCCGAAGACGAAGAGCTGACCGCGTTCCGGACTCCAAAAGGCATATACTGTTATAAAGTTATGCCCTTCGGCCTGAAGAATGCGGGGGCAACATATCAACGTGCCATGCAAAAGATCTTCGATGACATGCTGCACAACTTGGTTGAATGCTACGTCGACGATCTCGTGGTAAAGACAAAGGAACGAGTCAATCACCTGCAAGACTTGAGGACCGTGTTCGAACGCCTTCGCAAGCATCAACTGAAGATGAATCCGTTGAAGTGCGCGTTTGGCGTGTCCTCTGGAAAGTTCCTCGGCTTTGTCGTACGGAATCACGGCATTGAAATCGAGCAAGCCAAAATTGACGCAATCTTGAGGATGCCGGAACCACGGGATATCCATGAGTTGAAGAGCCTTCAAGGCAAGCTCGCGTACATCCGGAGGTTCATTTCCAATCTTGCTGGAAGATGCCAACCGTTCAGCAAGCTCATGAAGAAAGGTATTCCGTTCGAGTGGGATGAGTCCTGTAAGAAAGCGTTTGACAACATCAAAGCTTATCTGATGAAGCCGCCAGTGCTAGCTGCTCCAGTGATCGGACGACCATTAATCCTGTATGTAGCTGCCCAAGAAAACTCTGTCGGCGCCTTGCTAGCTCAAGAAAATGATGGGGGCAAGGAAAACGCACTATACTATCTAAGTCGGATGATGACGCCGAACGAGCTCAAGTTCCGCCCAATCGAAAAGCTTTGTCTAGCATTGGTCTTCGCCATTCGCAAGTTGAAGCATTACTTCCAAGCTCACACGGTACATCTCGTATCCAAAGCAAATCCTCTCAAACATGTGTTGTCTCAATCTGCTCTCTCTGAAAGACTTTCACGATGGTACTTGTTGTTTCAACAGTTCGAGATCATTTACGTACCACAAAAGGCTATCAAAGGACAAGCCCTGGCCGACTTTTTAGCTGATCATCCGATACCTGCTGAATGGGATCTTTCTGATGACCTTCCGGACGAAGATGTGATGCTAACTGAAGCTAGACAACCATGGAAAATGTACTTCGATGGAGCTGCCCACAAGGAAGGAGCTGGAGTAGGAATCGTCTTCGTCACTCCAACGGGTGAGATCTTACCTCATTCAATTACCCTCACTAACAATTGCTCCAATAATGTTGCTGAATATCAAGCACTGATCTTGGGACTCGAAATGGCAGTCGACGCCAAGCAATTATATCTTCAAGTCTACAGCGACTCCAAGTTGATAGTCAACCAGCTACTTGGCGAATATGAAGTCAAGAAACCGGACCTGGTGCCATATTACAAGTACGCACGTAGGTTGATGGCATATCTCCATGTTGTGTCGATTGAACATGTCCCAAGAAGTCAAAATCGGCAAGCTGACTCCCTTGCGAAGCTGGCGTCAACACTTACCTCGCCAGAAGACAAGATGACCATCACGCTGACTAAGGGATGGGTGATACCCCCGGTTTTTGAAGACGATGAGGAGTTCGACGAGAATACGGCCGTTGAAGTATTTGAAATCGACGAAGAAGAAGATTGGAGACAACCTTTGGTAGACTACTTGCTACATCAGAAGTTACCCGAGGATCCGAGAAGAAAAGTTGATATCCGAAGACGCGCTGCCCGATTCTTCTACTTTAATGGCACCTTGTATAGAAGGTCGTTCGAAGGGGTTCTGCTCCGTTGTTTGGGCTCCACTGAAGCTGTTCAAGCATTGGAAGAAGTACATGCTGGGATTTGCGGTGCACATCAATCGGGGCCGAAGCTACATTTCCGCATCAAGAGAATGGGATACTATTGGCCGACAATGGTTAGAGACTGCATGGAGTTTGCTCGAAAGTGCCAAGCCTGCCAATTTCACGCCAACTTCATCCACCAACCTCCTGAGCCGTTGCATCCAACTGTGGCATCATGGCCGTTTGACGCATGGGGCATGGACATCGTTGGACCGCTGCCAAAGTCTTCCGGGGGGCATTGCTATATCCTTGCTGCTACGGATTATTTCTCCAAATGGGCTGAAGCTGCACCCTTTAGAGAAGTCAAAGGGGAACATGTTGCTAGCTTCATCCGGATCAATATCATCTACCGTTATGGCGTCCCGCGTTACATCATGACAGACAACGGACGATCATTTGTCAACAGCACCATCACCAAGTTGTGTGAGAAGTTTGGATTTACTCAACGAAAGAGCTCTGCATATTACCCGCCGGCAAATGGACTAGCGGAGGCCTTCAACAAAACCTTATGCGGATTGTTGAAGAAAGTTGTCTCCAAGTCAAAACGAGATTGGCATGAGAGAATCAACGAAGCTTTATGGGCATATCGAACAACTTTCCGCACACCCACCAAGGCAACGCCATACTCGTTGGTTTATGGAGTGGAAGCCGTGTTGCCACTGGAAACGCAAATCCCGTCGTTAAGAGTCGCCATCCAAGAAGGACTCACTGAAGAAGACAACGCCCGACTGCGGTTGGAAGAATTGGAAGCTCTTGATGAAAAGCGGCTCGAAGCACAACAAAGGTTGGAATGCTACCAAGCCCGCCTCTCGAAGTTCTACAACAAGAAAGTCAAGGCACGCTCGTTCCAAGTTGGAGATCTCGTCCTCGCCATCCGGAGACCCATTGTCATCAACTACCGCAGTGGGAACAAGTTCACCTCCAAATGGGATGGACCATACGTCATCACGGAAGTCTTCACAAACGGAGCCTACATGATGCTAGATAACGACGGAGTGAGCATCGGACCGATAAACGGACGATTCTTGAAGAAGTTCTACGCCTGAAGAAATTGCAAGCAATGCTCCTTGACGCACGAGCCTAAACTGCACGTCACACAAAAAAAATTTTGCAAAAAAAAAAAAAAATGTAATACTCCTGGCCCGCAAGAGTATAAACTGTGTACGGCTCAAAATAAACAAATTCAATTTGTTTTGAACTACGTAATGGCTTGATCCCTTCACAGGGTACGTAGGCAACTTGGAAATCGTTTTTCTAAGTTCAGTCATAAACAAAAAAAAAAAAAAAAAAAAGTAATTGGATTAATTATGTTGGTTCACTACTTGATGGAAAAAAATGTAGTTGGATTAAGTTAATCCATTACATAAAAGAAAAATAAATAAATAAATAAACAAAAAAAAATCAATCAAGTAATTGGATTAATTATGTTGGTTCACTACTTGATGAAAAAAAATGTAGTTGGGTTAAGTTAATCCATTACATAAAAAAATAAATAAATAAACAAAAAAAAATCAATTAAGTAAATGGGTTGATTAAATTTAATCCATTACTTGCAAAAAAATTAAGTAAATGGGTTGATTAAATTTAATCCATTACTTGCAAAAAATTAAGTAAATGGGTTGATTAAATTTAATCCATTACTTGCAAAAAAAAGCTAAGTAAATGGGTTGATTAAATTTAATCCATTACTTGCAAAGGAAGAAGAGTGAAGGATGGTGTAAAGTTTTGCATCGGGGCTTGCAAGTGCATTCATGATGTAAATAATGAAGAAATGAGAGCTTTATTTCACTAGGGGATCAAGATACAAATTCCATGTGAACTAAGCAATGAAGAATGCGAAAAACAAAGAATAAAGAACAAAAGAATGAAGAAGCTAGTAAGGTTGTAGATGTAGCAACTCCTTTCGGGACCTCTCGAAAGCCGTTTCCATCATCTTCAAGTTGGCGGAATCTTCGGCGGATGGGCCTGGGGAATTCTTGATCTTCAAAACAACCGCCTCTTGAGATGCGCGAGCCTCGCTAAGAACTTGCTCCTCTCCTGTAGCTCGCTGAAGAGATGACTCCATTTCGGCCATTTGTTTCTTCAACTCTTCTAATTTGGCGCCCAACACTTTAACTTCTTCCGTCTTGGCTTGCAACTCACTATCTCTCTCGGCCAGCTCCGCTTCGGCTAGTTGCAACGACTCTTGCGACTCCACCCTCGTACGCAAATCCTGAAGCATCTCAGCTCCATCGAAGAAACGGTGCAATGATAACTCCAGCCGAGATGTGTCCTGCTTGCAATTCCTCATGGAGCCAAGAAACTCATCCGCTGCAGCTCGACCCCTCGCAAGCTTCTCCAAAGGCGCCTCCTTAATTATGTCTCTCACTATCTCCCAAAAATAGTCCATTACCTTCCAGTTTGCTCGCCTCTTCATTTCATCAGGGGTAATAATAGTTGCTGCAGGAGTAGCCTTCTCCAAGGGACGCACTGCCGGAGATGCTGAGTGGACAATAGGATCGGCCATTGCTAAAGGAAGGGCGGGTGATGGCACTACATCTGCTCGGGGGACGCGCGGGGCACGTGTCAAGGGTATAGGAACACTAGCACTGCTTCCTGCATCATCATCACCATCATCGGGCGCTGATGTGCTGCCCAAGCCCACAACCTGAAAGGAAACAGGGAAAGCATAAGTACAAGCGAAGAAACCAAAGAAAGACAAAATCAAGGAATAGAGCAAAGACATCAAAACTTTCATTTAAAAGTCCTGTTAAAGGTGCTTCTTCCTCAAAAATGCATGAAGGGATACTAAGATGGTCTAAGTTAAAAACCTCATCCCTCCCTTCATCAGAAAAAGATAAAGCGGAAATTACTTCTTTGTTTTTCAACAGAGGTTGTGCCGGCGAACGCACTGCGTTTAGGGCAAAGTTGGGCGATAGTGCTTCATCATTGCTAACACGGACGGCGGAGTTCGAATTGTTGCTAGGCGGATCATGACAGCAGGACCACCACCTGGCATAATCACGGCTCGTCGAAAGAATGGAACCCGATACACCAGGATACGTAAGCGATGCCTTCGTGAGAAATTGGGTGCTCACCAACCATAACCGGTATAACTCACTCGGATCTCCAGAAAGGATCTCTTCCTTCAATGGCCCCGGGATGTGCTGACAAAACCCGAATCTCCGGCTAAAACGATGTGGACTGTATGCCTCAACAATGCAAGAAGAACCGCATCTAAACGTCAAGTAAGCCGAACGTACACAAATGAGAAGATCCCTTCTAGAGGAATTGATAAGAAACTCATTATCATGAAAGGTGAAAGGAGCCGTCGCAGTGGTGAACCGAAAGCACAGTAAAGAAGAAGATGAGATGTTGGTAAACAATCTCTGGGCGGCAGTATAACTGATACGTCTAAAGGCATCTACACCCGAAAACCCCACCATGGGCGGGTTCCCCGCAACCTCCATCCAATCATGGGTCGGAAAGTGTCCCGCGAGCCACGGATAAACAAAGTGAAGAGGAAAAACCGCATTGCACTGCTTCAAGTCAGTGGACGTGCATATCATCCTCAAGCCTCGGTATATGCTCGCCAACACGGGGATAGCCAAGGAAAACTGTGTGCCACGCGCCATGCGACTGGCAACCCGAAAGACAGATGGTCGAACCATGCCTACACGGCCATGGGGAAGCGCAAATCCACAAATCCAAGCAGAAATGAATGCTGCTAGATAAAGCTCATCACGGTAACCAACGTCCACGCCTAGAAAATCCATATTGCCACTAACAGGCTCTTGCAGTTGCGTTCTGTTTATAGTCCCACTTGGGATGGACGGCTCCTTAGGTGCCCTCGCCCTCTTCTTTTGAGGCTGAAGTGTCGGGCTAGAATATTTCCTGCCTTTCCCGAACCAAAACTCCACCCACGCCGCAATGGAGACCGCCTTATCCTTCTTGCAGATCGAGTGGTATGCCAAAAACAGATATCTGCGAGCGAAGGAAAATTAGTCAAAAAGGGAAGACGGAAACAAAATAAAAACAAAGAAGAGAGACCGAAATGATAATTTGACCGTACTTGCAGCTAGCTGGGGTTTGGTCGTTCCCATAGCTCAAAGTCTTCTCACTCGGTACAGCCTCGTCATTAAAACTCACCCTGTAGGGGAAGCCTAACCAGCTCATGGATATCCCACAACGAAAGTGAAAGCTCACCAATGGGAGTACATAACGTGTTCGTGCTCGGACGCCACCGTTCAAGAAATGCGCGAAGTACTCCTTTGCTGCAGTAATACGTGAAGAGTGAAGCCTGTACACCGTCATAGATATGCGCACGCCTCAACTGCTGCTTGTGGTGCCAGAGCACATGCTCAGTCCACTCCCAATAGCCCGGGCAGAAACAAAACATGCCGAACATAGAGTCTGGGAAATTGGCATCAGTGCTAAGATCCGGAACCACGTTCGGGTGAAATGGCTCGAGCTCACGGCTACCCAATCTGTGAAGAGTAGATCGAAGTGAGAGGGCAGTCTCCTCGCCTTCTGATCCATCCGCTCGCACAATTTTCCATACAGACCTGCGAGTCCAATGCTCCGGGTGTTCAACATTAACCCTTGAACGAGGCGGTATGACTGGAGTGTCGATAAGGATACGAGTCTGGGCATCCTTATCACGACCAACTATAAGATGATTCCCGTCACTCCGGATAAACGGTTTAGCCATGACGTCACTGCAAAACAAAAATCAGGGAAATTGGTTATCTTCCAAGAAAATGGGGTTGTTTCCACAAAAAAAAAAGAAAAAAAAAAGAAAAAAAAGAGAAAAATACATTTGCAAGATAAATGCGATGTTATTTTGACATGAAAAAAATATATTGCAAGAAAAACGCAATAAATGAAAAAAAAATGCATGTCAAGTCTGGGAATTAATTTAAGTTCATTTTAAATTTTGGGCTTAGAGTTAAATTTCCACGAAATCAAATTTTGGGCAGTACAAAAAAATAATAATAATAATATTTACATGTAAACAAAAAAATACATGTTAAATATTGTTTAAAAATAATTTTAAGTTCATTATTAAATTATGGACTTAAGATTAAATATTTTGGGACCTATTCTCAAATACCAAATATGTTGAGGATAAAATTGGGTCTTAAAAAAAAAAAATCTAGGGGTTAACCTTGAATTATCTAAACACTAAGGGTTAAATCCTAAGATTTAGAAAACCTAGGGGGCAAAATCTAATTACCAAAATATTGGGGTTAGAATTATAGGGTTTGGAAGATTTGGGGCAAAGTGGAATAAAGAAGAAATTGAATCTTCTTCCTCTCCAAAACCAAAGACAAACGCAGCAGCAGCCCCATATTTTTCCCTCCCCAACCGATCTCTCTCCCTCCGGCAAAGAAGCAGGCGGCGGCGGGCGGCGACGCGAGCGACGACAGCGCCCCTCCCCTCCCCTTCTCCGGCCTCCTCCGTTCGCGAACTCAGACGTAGGGTTCTCCCCAGCGGCGCCTCCTCTCCGGCGACTCGGCAGCAGCGGGCGCGACGATGGGCGGCGGACAACAGTGGCGGCGGTGGCGTGAAGCTCCATCGGGCAACGGCGAGACCAGCAGCAGCTCCAGCGGCGACCTTCCGCTTCGACGGCGGCGCGAGCGACGGCCATGGCGAACGGAGGCGGCGGGCTGGGCTCCAGCGGACGACGGCAGCGGTGCCCGGCGAAACTGGCAGCGCCCTTCTCCTCCCTCCGGCGAGCGAAGTGGCGGCAGGCCTTCTTCCTTCGCGAAGCTCCGGCGGCGTCTTCCGGACGGCGGCTCCCCCTCTCTTCCGCGAACGGCGACAGCGGGCTCCGAAGCGAGCAGCGCGGCGGCTCGGGCGGCATCGGACGAACGGCGGCGACGCAAGCAGGCGGCGGCGCGGGCGACGAGCGACGGCGGATCCAACCGATCTCTCTCCCAGGCGCACGAAGACGCAGCGGCGGCGAGCTCCCTCGTGCGAACTCCGGCGGCTCTCCCCCTCCGGCTGCGCGCGGACTCCAATGGCGGCGTGCATCCGACGGCGACAGTCCCTAGCGGCGCGACGGCGAGACAGCTGGGCAAGGCAGCAGGCGGCCTAGCTGCTTCCGCCACCTCCTTCGCGAGCTCCGGCGGCCCCTCTCTCCGACAACGAAGGACGGCGGCAATGGGTCCCGAACAGCGGCGGCTCTCCTCTCGATCCGACGAAGGCAGCAGTGGCGGAGAACAGCGGTTCGCGCGAGCAGGCCGGGCGGTGGCGGGATACAACGACAGCGTGGTTCGAACGGCGGCGGGCCTTATAAACAAATAACGGATGAGGCGAACGGCAGCGCCGTCGCCAAACACCGCCATTGTCAAAGGCTTCTTGATGGCGGGTAGGTTAGGGTAGAGGCCAACGGCAGCGCCGTGTGACCAAACATCCCGTCTACCATGACGACAAACAGGTACACCCTCGCTTTGAATTAATGATGATGTTGGAGGCGGACTTGATTTTTGAGGTTGATGAGTTGGTCTATCGCATGTTGATTGTGGTTTGCTCACTACTGGTCATGGCTATAAAAAAAAACGACAAACAAAAAAGGGACACGAACACAAACAATAGACACAGAAAAAAACAAGAAAGCAAGCAACGGAAAGGAAAAGAAGCAATGCGGAACGAAAAAAAAGAGGAACAAATGTAACCACGAAATAGGATTACCTTCAATCTTGCTGTGAATTATGAGGGAGAAATAAGCTTCGCTGGATTAGTAGCTGATGGAAGAAATAAATTAATTAATGGGGTATGTTTATCTCACAAAAAAAAAAACCCATGGCTTGATTAATCGGTAAAGACATATTACCTGTTTTTTACTTCCGCGTTGATTGCCAGAAAGATTGGTCTGCTACCAAATTCTTGTGAATGTGTTCTCTTGAGAATTAAAAGTTGTGTTATTTGGAAATTAACCGATAAAGAATTTTGTTCCTACTTTTGTGTCTCCGGTATCAAATTTCGAAGATGAGAGGCGTCCCATGGTGGTCAATTTATAAGAAAGTTGAGTTAAATCTTCACAGATATTCGGGAGACTCAATTGGATAAATATCAGGTCTCAGTTGGATTTGGTGAATAATATCATGAAAAATTTAATTTGGGGATGTGGTTGAAGTTTGAATTAAATTTGGAGGTTTATTAATCAATTTTAAATTGAATACCAAGATGGATGAAAGAATTTGATATAAAGATTCTTGAAAGTCAAATGTTGATGATCGATTGGATTTGGAAATTTAGGGCCTCATAAATCAATGTTGAGTTAGATGTAATTTTTTTGAATTAGATCCGGAAAATTCAGGAATAAATATTTGGGGTTTATTAAATCTAGTTGGAAGTTATACAAGATCTTGCTGCTGGGATGGACATATCCGGATGTAGATTTGATGACGAAAAGGAACTGTGTGAAAGATTGACATCAAGCACGGGAAGGAAAAAAGGGCCCCAAAGAATATATTCATAAACTTAGCCCAAATAAGACAATGACAACAAAAAAGGATATATCTTGTCAAAGGCCCAACAAAATGGGTAAACACAAGGAAAAATATTTCGAGACTCGTTCACGTCTCAAATATTTTATTTCGCCCTAAACAAGTCTCGAGGGGGCATCTGTAAACACGTGAAATTTATTCGCCACTAAAAATGCGACACGTGTAAATTTAAATATTAATTTAATTATTTTTAGGCATTTTAAAGAAATTAAATGCTTGAAATAATTATTAATATTTATTGGGCCATTTGGATCCATCAAGCCAAATGGATTTAATTATATTGGGCCAATGTGGACAAGTCCAAATGAAAGACCCACAAGCCTATGATCCAATGGACACTTGAAGCAGGCCAGTCCATGGAAATCAGTCAATGTGAACAAGCCCATATGAAAGGCCCACGTGACCCGATAAAAATGTGGATTGGACCAGCCCATCGATTGGTCCAACATCCACAAACCCTAGGGTTTTCCCCTCTATAAATAGAGGCACCCTGTCACATATTGGGGTCACTTCACGACTTCACTTCCAGACACACACTCTCAAGACTCAAACACTTGAGATCTACAGCAACAAAACGCTGCAGAAATTCCAAGAGGCCGAAGAAGAAGCACAAAAGCATCTCGACGTCTTCAAGGTTGGAGGAATCAAAGGAGTAACAGAAGTCGAACACTCATATCGTTTGATCTTCATATATTTCTTTTAAATTCATTGAAATTCTCTGTAATTGTAGACATTTCTTGTGAAATTAATAAAATTATTTTGCAGTTTCTGTCTACGCATTTTTTGCACCTACATATATTTAAATATTGAATTAATAATAAATAGTCGAAGTAACAGTAATAATTATAAATATATTTAATAAATTATAAAATTTTATACAAACAATTTTAAATAGGCTAGCATGTTAGACTTAATAAGCTATATAAGGTCTGATCTAAGCTTGATCTAAGCTTATTTAGCTAAATAAGCTTTTAAAATAACCTGAATCTAATCGATTTACAAAATAGGACTGGCCTTGCCTATAATAGGCTAGGTCATAAGCCCTTGCCGGGTAACCTACCAATTCCCACCCCTAATGTCAGCCCATGTCTAATATAGGTAGCTTGATAATTTGTTCCAAATTCTAATGAAAACAAGGAAAGGGGGTGTATGGACTGAGAAAAACAAAGAACTCGGGAGGCATCATAACCATAACCCACAACATCCCTTTTAGCCAAAGAATCTCCTAAATTATTTGCTTTAGTCACTTTAAGATGATTAAGATTTCGGAGTCTGAGATTTTATCAGCATTTTATGTTGATGTGAATGGGCCAAATTTTGCCCAAAAAATAAATCTGTAACAAATCATACATTTAGATTGTTTTTATTGAAGCTACAACGCAGAATTCCATGATTTAAAACAACAGTCATAATCTCATAAAACAAATGAAAGGCAGGTATAAAGCTGTGAATATATCTACTTACAATGCATCTCTTGCAGCAATTCTGCATGTTATAGCATCTGGAACTGAAGATATCCCCAACTCAAATGCTGATAGTTTGTAGTGCTGGTAAGTACCAAAACAAAAAACCAACCCTCATGTCAAAACAATTGTACTAATGCTACATTGTGATAAAAATAAACTAATTAACAAAAAAAGGCACTATATGCAGTGAGTAAGAGGGTGTAAAGAGCCCATCAAACCTTATGTATCAAAGCGTGATCAGCTCGCTCTTCTAATTCATCCAACTCAACTTCAGTCCCCTTTATAAGTCCTTTGATGGCAGCCATCTGGTGAACAGAACGTAAAAGCATCCACGCCGTCAGGCAAAGAACAATGCCAAGAAAAATTGTTGGAGAAAGCATGTTTCCACCTGATCAGACGAGGCACCGAAACGAGCAGCGAGGATGTAGGTAGTGCTGTCAGAAATTCCAAATCTTTTTAAGGATTCCGAAATCTGTCAAAAACAACAACATTGTGACTCATACACAGTGCCAAAAAAAAAAAGGAAAACAGTATACGAAGTGTAAAAGATCCCCTACATGTTTTGAGCCCGAGTAGTTATAAACAAGCTCTGAATGCAGAGTGCGAGTTGTCAAGGAATCTCTTGACTTGGCAATAAGGGTCTTGTGTGCAGCAGCTAGAAGAGGGAAAACATCTGGTACCTGCCTCAACAGCAAGGATAAAGATCAGTACAGACTAGAATGAGCATATTTCAATCAACAATATTAAAAAAATATGTGCAGATCTCCCAGATGACACTCACTAGTGATGCATTGAGTAAAGCAACTTCTGGTACCAAATTTCCTGCTTGCATCAAATCAAGAAGTTCTCTGCATAAGCATATTATTTGCTTCAGAACCTTTTTCTTATAGTAGGCCCAGAGAACATGAAAATCAGTGCATACAACAGATAACCACAGTGGGGAGATGCTAATCCAAAAATTTCTCTTTGCCAGATACCAATCTCAATCTCAATACTCCAAATGAGAAGTGGGAAAAAGGATAAAAGCTAATAAGTAAAAAGACGAGGGTAAGTGGAAACAGGCAGAAGCATTGCAATATTGGGGATCAGATCTCCTTAAGTAATTCCCAAAACAATATCAAAAACCATTACACATGACTTACTGCAAACTGCAAAGATCCTCCCAAACAACTATAGAATATCCACTCTAACTCTATTCTTGAAGGGGAAAATATAAGATTAAGCAATATACTCTGTGCTGCTAGTGATTCGCATTCCCGACAATCAAGAGATTCTGGAAGCCCATTAGTATCCCACCATAAAGATTCATAAAGTATATCGGTGGCCAAATGCTAAAGTGTTAAGAGGATGGGATATAGGTATTCAACCCAAAACGAATGGACAACGGGCGGAGGGACCATATTCATCTCGAAATCCCACATCCAGCAAAGTGCTGGATGGAATAGTCATACAATCAAAAACCAAATGGTAAGAGATGGAGGGGCTATCTATCAATAGAACCAGGGGAGTCCCGCAATCATAAAGTCAATGTTGCGACTTGCGAGGACATTCATCTGCTAACAAACCACAACCAACAAAACAAGGACGACGAAGCACATATAAGCAGGTATAAATTCATTCAGAAATCCCAAAATGAAGAAATCTATCACTTGCGCCACACAAGATGCAGCAGAACAAGACATTTGACCCATAAAAAATAAACAAAAAAAAAGAAAGAAAGAAAGAAACTTGGATGAGAGGAATTGGGGCATACTTACTTGGAGTTAGCAACATCTACGAAGAGAGCCAGCGACAGAGTAACGGTGCCACTAACGTCGAACACCTTCATACTTGGTTTCCGATATTCAAACCAAGGGCAGAAATCGTGAGCTTGATTTGTAGGGTTTTGTGCGTAAAACCTAGTAGAAATAGTAATAAAAATTGTGGCGGAAGAGAAAGGTCGAAATTTTCAAAATGTAAAGTTGTGAACCCTAAATTTCAAAACTTCAATAAATACCGCCATGTCAAAACACAAAGAACAACCAAGAATCGTGGGAGTACACACAGCTTGCAAGTGGAAATGAAACTGTGGAGGGATTGAAGTGAAGATAGATTTAAGTTCATCTGAGATCAAAATTGTAAAAATTTCAGTTCATCTGACATAAAATTTTTGAAAGTAAAATAAAGTGATAAATTTAGACTCAAAATATGAAATGTTTAGAAATTCAATTAAACAATGTAGATATAATCTGTATGTATACTGGGATGTTTGGGAGTCACAAGTTAGCAGACTCGGAAATAGAATTGTGAGAGATATGCCTATTCAATATGCTATATGTTGCTAAATCCGCTAACAACCAAACACACTCATTACCCTTAGTTAAGAAAATAAGTAAAATAATTACAATTGTAAATTATCACATTTAGGCCTTCTCCAATGGTTAATACCTCATTCAAAGTATTTAGGTGCACATCAGCGTCACTTTAAAATTTAAATACCTCTACATATAAATAAAACTCTTCCCCAACAACAATATCCAAAAAGTAGGTATTTAGGAACCCACTTATTATATTTATTATACCATTTATATTTTATTTTATCAACTATAAAAAATAATTTGTTTACAAAAAAGACTAAAAAATAATTTAAAATTTAGATAAATAATAATAAAAATTAATATTTTCAATTATTATAATTATTTGATATTTTAGAAGTTACGATAATTATTTTGAATATTTAAATTTTGAATACATAGATTAACATTTTTGACATATAGGTTAATATATTGGATAAATAAGTTAGCATTTTAGACATATAAGAGTATTATTTTTGTAAGCATTTTCTACAAATAGGTTAACATTTTAAATACATAGATTAACATTTTGAATATATAGATTAATATTTTGGACATATATGTTAATATTTTGGATATATAGTGTATTTTTTTAAAAAAATTATCATTAATATACATTTGTTACAATAAAATATTATATATTTGAATCTTAAAATAAAAGGTAATTAAAAAATTTAACTAATACTATGAATTAATATAAAACATCTCCAACATAATCTTTTTCTAAAAAAAACAAACCTCAAAAAAAAAAAAAAAAAAGATAAACATATGAGTGCACATCTTTTGAGGGCAAATACCCGGGTAGCAATTTTGCTATCCTTTCCCAACCCTCTTCTCTCCCCCAATAACTAAATACCCCATTGTTGGGTATTTAAAGTTGTCACGTCAGCAACTTCCCCACCATGGGGAGGGCCTTAATATAGAGTTAATAATTATTTAAGGCCATGAGAAGGAGTGTAATTCATTTTTAAGCATGATAGGTTGAATATTTGGATTTGAGCAATTAACCGGAGTTGGGCCTGAATCTAAGCCAAATGCACATATTGTAGACAACAACGGGCCGAGTGAGCCCCAATTGCGATATTTTCCACCGGAAATTGAAAAATTGAATAAACGTGTTGGTTGAAACACGACTCTTTCTCCTCCTTTCTTATGCCATCTCCAGCAATAAACTCTATTTTACAGTCAACTCTATTCTATTTTCCAGTCCAGTTTACAGTTTTACACTTTTCATCTCCAACAATCAACTCTAAATTTTCTTCTATTTAAGAATATTCTATTTTGATTCATTTTACTATTCATTTAATTTTTATATATCAAATTCATATAATGTATATATTTAAATATATATATATATATACTACTTCCGTCTCATTATAATCGCTACGTACCCATCTGACAGGTATGCCGATACACATTTTTAACGGTTAATAACTTAAATTGTGTACAATAAATATTTATAAAAATTTGATATTCTAAAACTATAAGATTAGACGAATCCAACAAAATCTCACTTGACTATATTTTTTCTTACATAACTATGATGAAAATACGAATCAAACTTAAACAGTGAATAGTGCCGATGAAGCTTATCCCCCACCGTCTCACTGCCCGACCTTGAATCCTGTTATTTTGAGGTCATATCTAGTATTCAGAGTTTGCCTCGATTTGGTACCGCTCTCGCGGCCCGCACCGAAACAGTGCTTTACCCCTAGATTCCAGTCAACTGTTGCGCCTCAATGCATTTCGGGGAGAACCAGCTAGCTCTGGGTTCGAGTGGCATTTCACCCCTAACCACAACTCATACGCTGATTCTTCAACATCAGTTGGTTCGGACATCCACTTAGTTTCACCCAAGCTTCATCCTGGTCATGGATAGATCACCCACGTTCGGGTGGAAAGGGCTTCCCCTCGTGGGGAAGAGAAGAACCCCTTATTAAAAGGTAAGGCCAGGAAGTATATATTATATTTAAATTTTATAATTAAAATTTTATTAAAATAAATATTTTTTCTTTTCATACCACACATATTACAAAGGGATAAAGGGAATGGAAAAAAAAAACCCTCAACTATAAGGGTGGAAGGCAAGAACTTGACCACTTAGTCAAATACTCATGCTCAAATAAAATATATAAAATTTTATTTGGGTATATAATTTAATTAAATATTTCTAAATTTTTCTATTAAAAAAAACTCCCATAAATAATTTTGAACTTAAACATTATCTAATAATAAAAATATACACATGTAGCGGGACACAAAAGAATTCCCATTTAGTACAATTATTCATTTTATTATTAAAACTAAAAAAAAAAGACATATGATCTACAGTGCCCCGCTAAAAGGAGCGGGCACTATTCATGCCGCCAAAAAATCAAGTCCCGTCTGGCATTTAAAGGGAATTGCTGGGGAAGCATTTCACTGTAAAATAGCGTTTTACACTATTTTAGAGAGACCCCTGGAGATGCTCTTAGCCTGAAAATGGAAAAATAAATACCCAAAAATCGAACCACCACCAGCTCCCAAACGATTTTCCACAGCCTCTGGTTGAAGAACCCTAGAAATTGAACAGCAATAAAATTCCAGTGGTGACTAGCTGCTGCCTATTTATTTGGACTTGGGTGATCTATTGGAAATGGGGAATCAAACTGGAGCTTCACCATTTATTTACCCCCGATGTTGAAAAGGGTTTCACCTTTTATTTACGCATTTGGATGTGTTTTATATTTTTTATGTCGATTGAATAATTTGAGTTTACGGTTGTACTGGATTGTCAATTCGGGTTGAAATCGACATAAGGATAGACGAAATCGGTGAAGAAACAAGCTCCAGTCAAAATTCCGACCAAGTTATTGAAAATTCTGGCCAAGTTATTGCATAGCGAGCCATGGATTGAGATTCTAAAATTCAAGCACATATTTGAGATCCTTGTGCTTTTTGGAGTAGAATGCACCTAAAATCCATCATTTCTGAAAGACTTTAAATCCTCACCTGATTTACTATCCATCGTCTTCTCCGGCGAGCTATTTTCCTCCGGTGCAGTTTTTACATTCTGAACATGTTGACAAGGTCCTTATGAGCTCTAGAATCTCCTCTACCATCAAAACCTTGGATTGGATGGTGTTTCTACCATTTCCAAATGTAGGTCGTTCAGAAAATCACAACAATAATTCCAGGGTTTCTCTTCGCCATCTTTCATGTGCGACGGCGAGCAAAGCTGTGTTGTGCAACGAATTTGTATCGGGAAAAGTTTACCACTCGCTGGATCGCCAGTGGACATACTTTGATGGTATTGGGTTTTTTTGTCAAAATTTTCCCCTCATGTTGCTAAGCGCTGAGGTATGCAAAAAAGATTTAGTATTTCAGAAACTTTAGCACACTAGCTGGTATTACAATTTAGGGTTCCGATTCTCAATTGAATCACGTCAAAAATCGTTTATGGAAGACGCCCTAATTCGGGATGCCAAACTGGATCAAACCCTGCTTCACTTGTGTTGTCTCTAACACACCGGCGCGTAAACCATTACGCAAGTTCCAGCCACGCGGCCCATCCGTCAGTTGACTTCGTCAATTTGGTTGAAAAACCGGCCCAAATGCCTTGTAGAGGTTTAAAACCGAATATGAAATCTTTATGGCCCCAAACAGGAATAGGCTCCTTTTGGTGGCCTAAAAAATTTATTATCTCTTAAATATATAATGGTTAAGCAATTAAACAGAACTCATTAATCAATTAAACAAAACTCGGAGCCGGCTAAGAGCTCGTGCAAGCCGTGCTCTTGCACAGGGTCCTCCGATTTTTGGAAGTCCCATTTTTTAAATTATTTAATTTTAGTTTTAATTTTTTTTTCTTTTGAACTTTTTTCTATTGTGCAGTGTCTACGATTTTATGAAAAAAAAAATTCTTTTTAATTTTTTTAAATACTTCCACCATTTTTTTTTATAACTTTGCCATTTGCATAATTGGTACTATTCATTAAGTGACTTTAATTTAACTTTTTTGCATAGTTGTATACTTCCTCTGTCTCACTATTTTTGTTACGGACCCACCCAGCATGTATACCGATACACATTTTTAACGGTTAATAACTTAAATTGTGTACAATGAAAAATTATAAAAAGTTGATATTATAAAACTACCAGATTAGACGAATCTAACAATATCTCACTTGACTATATTTTTTTGTATATAACTATGATAAAAATTTGAATCAAAGTTAAATAGTGAATATTGTCAAAAAATCATCCGTAACAATTACATCAAGACGGGGTTAGTAAGATAAAACATAGTGAATTGAGATATTGTTGGATTCGTTCAATCGTGTAGTTTTATAATATCAATCTTTTTCAATTTTTACTTGTATATAATTTGAGTTATTAATAATTAAAAATATATATTAGATTGTGTGCAGTGAATAAGTATAAAAGTTTTTTTTTTTTAAAAAAAGGATTGAGTATATTCTTTCACTAATTTTCAAAGAACTATGTAGGTTGTTGATATCTTTTGAGTATGTATATAGTCTTTTTGTATTTTAAATATTTTATCATAGTTAGATATGTTGAAACTTTATAATCATTTTTTAAAAGATATTTTAGATGGTCCTCATTTTTATTATAGAACAGAGTGGTCGAAAATAATTCGACGGTTCTGCGGAAAATTATTAACATGGTTGTTTAATTGTTAATGTAATTAGAACTGGCTTGTAGCTGGCGCTGACAGTGTAAACAATGAAAATTTGCGCGCCAACAAAAATGGGCATGTATAATTTAAATGTTAATTCTTTTGAGTATTTAAAATACTTAAGTGTTTTATATAATTATTAATGTTGGTAGGGATGATCATGCTTTGTTCCCCCTTTAAATATACATCACTGATCTACTTTTGCAACCGGGTCTCAAGTGGGACCACATTCTCTGAGAATGTAATATGGTAATGGATATATTAGCCAAGCATGGTGCCAATTCATTGGAGTTCTTCATGATTTGGTCATTTCCTCCGAGCATGGTGCCAAGCATGGCTTGCTGTAGACGCCTTAGGGGTTTGGATCCCTCGATATTGATTTGCTGCTTTCTCTCTCTCCTTAAACCCCCTTGCTGTAGTTTTTTTACTTCCTCCATTCCTTTTTATTTGACACAGTAGGAATTTTGCCGTTCACTGAGTAACTTTGATTCGACTTTTTAATACAATTATATAGGACAAAAAATAGTCAAGTGAGATCTTGTTAGATTCGTCTAATCGCATAGATTTAGAATATCAAAGTTTCATAATTTTACTTGTACGCAATTTGATTTATTGAAGATTGAAAATGTGTATTAGATTGCATGAAATGTGGGTACGTGACAATTAAAAATGAACGAAGGGAGTATTAGTTTTCTTCCTTACCAATGTTTTCGCATCACTGTTATATTTAAAAAAAAAAGGTGAAATTATTAGCCCATCAAAACATGACATATGATAAATAAAGTTTCAAAAATTGTAGGGCTTTGATGGACCAAGTATGTCACATGGATAAATCAAGATGAAAGACCACATGTGTTACATAGACCAATTAGATTATGCCACATAAAACCTAGTAATATAGGCTGAATGATAGCAGTGAATGACTAGCCCATTAAATATCCATTCTCCATCATATTATTATATCTTCACAAATTAGAGACACTAAATCATATGGTAATATAATGTGGCAGAAATACAAATACTAACCAGCTAGAGAAGAAGCAACAAATAACATTTGAGCGCTTAGTTTTTGAGGTGGGAGGAATCAAATGAGTCACCAAGGTCGAACTCTTATAGTTTCATTGTCTTGCATTTCCTTGCTCTACTTACGGATTTAGCATGCGATGTTATCGTTGTGGTAAAAATGGAAAAAATGTATTAATTAGTCATTTTTCTTTACCAAAATTTAAAATGGTCATTTTTCTATTTTTTGTCCTTATTGGTCCTCTACCTTTACCATTAATGTCCAAAATAGTCCTTTACCTTACTAAACATGTATTTTGATCTAATTAATTCCTTAATTATGTCCACAAAAAATATTTAAAATTTAATTATACATATGGCATGCCAAATAAGAAATATTAGTGAAATAATAACATAAAAAAATTAATTAAAATAAATATTAAATTTAAAACTTTAATTAGAATAATATTGAATTAAATATTTAAATTTATAAATAAAATAAAAATGTAATATAAAATTAGTTAAAAGAAATACTTAAATTTAAATTTAAAATTAATATATAAATTAATCCGAATTCAAATAAATAAATTAAATCCGTATTTATTAGATATCAATTAATTTTTTGAATTTAAATAATTATTTAATGCATTTTGATTTTTATATATTAATTTTGAATTTAAATAATTATTTTAATTAATTTTATATCACATATGTTATTCGTCTTTAAATTTAATTATTTAATTTAATATTCTAATTAAAGTTTTTAATTTAATTGCTTTGGTGCATTTGGAAGAGTCGAAATGGAAATGTTTTAAGGATGTCGATGTTAATGTTGCCTGCACGGTTGGGGAAGCTCTCCACTTGGGTGAGTTGTTTATCAATGTGTTTGCTTGCAAAATCAAAGTGATAGTTCCGAAGTTAGTCTGTTGGAATCCTCTTAGATGTGCTGGGACGTTCTTGCATGTTGATGGGAGTTCGCTTGGTAACCCGGGCGAGACAGAGTTTGGAGGAGTTATTCGAGATGCCAGTGGTCAGTGGATTGATGGATTTTCGAGAACTATTGGGATCGCTACCAATCTTGTGGCGGAACTACATGGTATCCTAAATGGTGTTAAAAGACTTATAGCGCTGGCTATTGAACAAGCTTTCTGCTTCTCAGATTCTAGAGAGGCGCTTCGATTGGTCAAGGAGGGTGTTGATGAAGGACATTGGCTTTGGCCTCTTGTTCTACATATCACAGATATCCTTGTGCTACATCCGGATTTTCGTTGGTACCACATTCTTCGCGAGGGGAATACGGTGGCAGAGTCTTTAACTAAACGTGGAGCATGTTCGGATGAATTCTTTACGACTTGGGCTTATCCCCCGGATGAGGTGTTACCTCATTTTTCTGCGGACTTGCATGGAGTTTGGTTCCCTCGTGGTTGATTCCTTGTATTTCTTTTCTTTCTTCTTTTTCTGTAGATTTTTTAGCTTTTTCTTTGCTGACGTTCTTTGTAGCGTCACTGTTTACCAAAAAAAAAAGTTTTTAATTTAATTATTTAACTTAATTAATTTTCATTTTATTTTTATATATTTTATTTTTTTCACTAATATTTATAATTTGGCATTCCACATATATAGTTAAATTTTAAATATTTTATATGGACATAATTAAGGAATTAATTAGATTAAAGTAAAGAAGAGGACTATTTTGGACATTAATAGTAAAGGTAAAGGATCAATGAGGGCAAAAAATAGAAAATAGACTATTTTGGATTTTTGGTAAAGAAAAATGACTAATTGATACATTTTTCCTGGTAAAAATTAATAGTACAACATTTTCTCACCTATGAAGTATTTTCAAAACTAATTCCATATATGATCATTTCTACTGCATTTTTTTTTAAAAAAATTCTTTTTTCCTTTATATCACCCCGTAAAATTTTGAATAGAATTTTAAGTTTTTTTTTAAAAAAATGACATTCAAATTTTTCTAAAATAAAATGTATCCGAAATTCTAGTTGTTGATTATTAAGTAAATTTAAAATGATATTTTTTATAAAGGACTATTTAATCGAAATTAACTAGCCATTTTTTAAACCTAAAATCCCGACAAATATTTTAGCACAAATTAAATCGTGTAGTGGACTATCATGGAAATATTTTAAAACTTAGGTCCATTATTTATAAGCTTTGGAATAAACAAAATTGGACATGAGTTAAGTGATACAATAAATTATATGGTTGAATTTAAATTCTTAGCCAATTATATTATGGAGTATTTAAATAATTAATTGGCACAAGTCCGTTGGTACCATTAATTTATAAACTTCGGATTAAGCATTATTAAACATGGATTAAAATATAAAGTTAAGCCCGTATCATTGAATTAAAAATATTAATCCATCAGAGTGTTGAAAATTTATATTTTTGCCCAACTACTTCAGTGTACTAAAGTCCCAATTATCCCAAATTAAAGGATTCGGAGTCTTTGATTATTTGATTATTAGTGCCAAGTTAATAAATAAAATTAATTCTATTAAATCCATTAAACTAAAATTTTAAGTGTTAAGAAATTATTAAGTCAATAATTTAAATTGATTAGTTGATTAAATCCATAATTAGGATAAAATTGGGCCAGTTAATTGTATAATCCAATAAGCAAAATTAATTGAGTCCAAACAATAAGGCCAAACCCAACTCAAAAGCCCAGCCCAATTGAAACCCTAACCATAACACTAAAATTTTTTCCCAGCCGCCTTTCCGGCGCCGCCCTCGCCGCCGGCGAGTCGCCGGCCACCCACCACCTCCACCGGATTTCTCATTCCATCTCCGGCAGCCAATCACCACGACTCCGCCTGCCTCCACCACTGTCCGCGCCACCAGTCTCCATCTCCGGCAACTATTCCGGCGTCGCCATCACCACCATCGAAAATCCCCCTCATCTCAATACCGCCTTCATCAAATCCGGCCGCCACCATCGCGGCCTTCACCTCTGTCCGCCACCTCTCCTTCATGATTCCCCCTACAACCCCAAACACCACCACCGAGGCAGCTGCGGCCACCGCCGCCCCTTCCCCATCTCTCCACCACCGCAGCATCCCTCTCCATCCTCCAACACCACCACGACAGCCACCATCTCCACCACCAAATCCGTCGACACCACCACCCACCTCCACTGCCGCCTTCATCTCCAAAACTATACTCCGACAGCCACCACCACTACCATCCCTTCTTCTCCAAAATCTAAACACCCAAACACCCATCAAAATAAAAATAAAATAGAAAGAGATAGAGAAGAGAGCCATTGTCGGCAACCGGTCGCCATCGCCGTGTCTCCATCGCCGCCCATCGTGTGCCCGGACAAATTCATTAGCGTGGGACTAAGTTGAAGAAGTTTGTGGAGGATAAGGAGGGGGTGGTAGACAAGATTTATGGTGGAGGAGCTATGGTTGTTGCTGGCATTAAAGAGGAATGCGGATCGATTGTCTATAAAGACTATCCCCAAATCCTTTAATCAATTCACCTCCACCTTCCCAGCTTTTCAATATTGCTCTTTCATTTCCAGCTATTTTTTTAAATTTTTTTATTTTTCCATTCTTCTGTAAGTTTAGCTATTCTGACATTTTAGTTCTGCCATTTTGAGAGCAGTAGGAAGATTTCAGAAATTCTCTGGTAAGAATTAATAGAATTGAAAAATGTATAGTTATTATTTATTCTAAAATACTATTATATCATACCAAATTAATGTTAAAATGTTTGCTAGCCAAATAGCTGTAAAAGGGATATCTGCTCGTAGCCTGTGCGTGTATCATACCCATTTCGCCACGGTAATAGTAAGTAGATTTTTACTCCTTGGAAACATGCCCAAATTATTTTTGAGCTTAAGCATAAATTATAATTCCACTTTATTATTTTAAATTTATGCTTATTGCTTGATGCACCATGTGAAATCACATTTAAATGAGCTTAAATTGCACAAAAATATGTCTAAAATGCAAGCATATAACCTTATTTTTAGGGTTTTTAGTTTATATTTCATGTGGTTTGTAAATATTAATAATCATGGTTAAATTAAGCTTATTTGAGTTCAATTTACCATGTTTTATGCTTTTTAATAAGACTTTGACAAATCTAATACATTGCAATGATGCTTCAGGGATTAAAATGACGAGAGAAAGATGTTCGGAGGATAAAGGATGTCAAATTCGGATTTTTCAACACTGGAATGTGCCCAGGATGCGCCGCATAGGCATGGCTGGAAAAGACCTCGGAGCGCCACACCAGGCGCCGCATCAACACTTAGTAAAATTTTTGGATGGAAAAGCTTCAGGATGCACCGCACGTGCTTGGCGGCGCCTGAAACCCCTTCCGAGCGCCACTTTATGCGCCACCGTCGCGGTTGGACAGTTTTCTAACCTCCCAAACTCGGTTTTAATCACCGTTCTTCGTCATTATTCTTCATCCAGACTGCGAAAAACACCAGAGAAACATTCTGTAAACATCTGCTAATGGGAGAAGAAGGCCAGAAACACAAATCCATGCCGGAGGAATGCATCAAGAACGCTGTTCTGGGCGTGTTATTCCTATTCTAGGTGTTGCCTTTCTTTTTCTTGCTTTGTAATGTTACGAATTTGCCTCTAAAAGTAATATGCTATTATGTTTCGAATTTGTAGACATAAAAATGAACTTATATTTTTAATATAATTAAAATAGCATGTTTAGTGATGTTATATCCATTTAATTGATCAAAAATGCCATTTTAAATTATTTTTTAAAGAAATTTTCAGATTTTAATTTATAAAAATTTCAATTTTTAAAATGTAATCCAAAAACTTCACATTATGAATGAAATCCATGTTCTACAACACTTTGTTCAAGTTTAATTAGAGTTTAGACAATTAAAATTAAATTTAATCCCACATTCTAATAAAACCCAAACTTTAAGCAACAACACAAATACCAAAACTAATGCATTCCAAATCAGTAGAATATGCTAATAATTGAATTAGGATAGCCATTCTTACCTAAGTTGAAGGATTGGAGCACTTTGAAGAGGAATCCCCAAAGTTGGAAGAACTAGGGTTCTTGAGCCCTAATTTGATTGAACACCCAAAAATTAGGGTTTTAGAAACAAGAATTGAGGAATGTGGATGAGAATTTATGTGAACAAACAAGATTATGAAGAATTTTACCGGAGTGTGGCGCGTGGTGGCAGAGAGTGGCGCTCGGTCGTGCCTTTGGAAGGGAAAAAGAGGCTCGGTCGTTTTGAAAGAAAATGGGAAGGAGAGGAAATTTTAGGGATAAATCCTGTCCAGACCCGATGGCCCAGACCCGCAGGTCGGCGCCCTTTTTGGCGCCTCGGACGTGATTTAGGCGCCGCAAAGGAGGTGCGGCGCCTGGACTGTGGGAAAATTCATGTCTGAAAGTGGCGCATTTGTTGGCGCTCAGAAGCGATTTTAGGCGCCACACAGTATGTGTGGCGCAAGAACTGACTTCAAAAATTTTGAGTCCAGATTTGGCGCTCCATGATCGATCTGGGCGCCACCATAGTTATGCGGCGCCTAGACCGAGTCTCTTTGACTTCGAATTTTCTGCTAAAATTCAGTCTGAATGGAGGATTAAATCAACCTCCTAAATTCAGATTTAGAACAGATTCCACTCAAGCTTACCTTCTTGCTCGGACTTCCCCCTACTAAATTAGGACTTATGGGACTATTATAAATTCTTCTATTCCTCTTCCCTTCTTTACTACACAAAATTCATTACCTCCCACAATTTACTGCACACATCCATTATTTATACTATCTCCCTACTTTGCTACATTCTTATATTCTATTACATAAATGGCATACCCTATAGAGATCACGCAGGATAACTGGGCTACTGAGCTGAATAATTTCCTTGTGGATGAGGTACCATCGGGTGCTATCGCTTCGGACTTCGATGCCTTGCTGCATGAGCTAATTTACAAGCTCCACTTTTCTCTTTGAGAGAAGCGTACGCTCGATAGAGCAATCGACTTTTCAGGGCGATTACTCACAGAGTACCCACCACTCCTCAACAATGACTTCAGATTTCGTGAGGCTATGACTCTACATGAGAATTGCAGGGACAACATGCAAGAATTCACAGCGCATGTGAATTGGAGAGACAATGACCTGGGAGTGCGCATCGGCGAATATCGCCGCATGCTGGAAATGATCAACAGGGATTACGATGGCGTTGTGCCAACTTTTCTATTACGCCATCGAATGGCACAATGCCATCGTAATCCCTGTTGATCATTTCCAGCATGCGGCGATATTCGCCGATGCGCACTCCCAGGTCATTGTCTCTCCAATTCACATGCGTTGTGAATTCTTGCATGTTGTCCATGCAATTCTCAAGTAGAGTCATAGCCGCACGAAATCTGAAGTCATTGTCGAGGAGTGGTGGGTACTCTGTGAGTAATCGCCCTGAAAAGTCGATTGCTCTATCGAGCGTACGCTTCCCTCGAAGAGAAAAGTGGAGCTTGTAAATTAGCTCATGCAGCAAGGCATCGAAGTCCGAAGCGATAGCACCCGATGGTACCTCATCCACAAGGAAATTATTCAGCTCAGTAGCCCAGTTATCCTGCGTGATCTCTGTACGGTATGCCATTTATGTAATAGAATATAAGAATGTAGCAAAGTAGGGAGATAGTAGAAATAATGGGTGTGTGCAGTAAATTGTGGGAGGTAAACACCGAAATGGAAGTGTTCTATAATGCATGGAATGAGCTGCGCGATGAGCTCGATGATCTCCAGGCTCTTGAGGCACCTGCAGAACGTTTCTGATGATTCTCTCCTTTTCACCGATGGGTTGTCCTCTCTACATGCACCTTGAGTTTATTTTATTGTTATTTCCAATGACCAATTCCCTTGTTTTTCCAAATTTTTATTCTACCCAGGATCCATCACTGTAATAAACTTCCTATTTTAATAAATACATTCTATTACTTTCCAGTTATCCAATGTCCCTCAGCTTATGGGTTTATTCAATGCCATATGATTTCTATTATCGAATTGTTCGCACATCTAAGCATATCCACTAAATAATAAATATAATTTAAACATATAGTATTTAATAAGTAAACTTAATAAGATCAATTCCAATCATTATAAGCCTAGAACAATACAACTATATTAAACATACTAATACCAAAATAAGCTAAAACCCCATGCTAATCACTATATGGAAGAGAGGTGATGATAGCAAAATAAAAGATAGAAGACTGAAAATTGAGTGAAATGAAGGAAGGAAAATGGAATTCGCGTGTAGGACATCAATTTGATCCGGACTACGGCTCTGTCCGAACCATGCGCCAAAGTGGCGCTGGAAGACCATTTTGTGTGCCGCATTGTTGGAGTGGCGCCTAAGTTGATCCCAAGTCAGAGTTGGCACCAAAAGTGGCGCTCCAGGCTGGATTTATGCGCCATATAGTACAATTGGCGCCTTGACTGAGTCCTTTGGACTCGTAATTCAAGCTGAATTTGATCACATGGAGGTTTATTTCTTCCTACCTAAATTAGCAGGTCAGATCTTCATATGTGCAACCTTCCACATCTCTCGGATCATTCACTTTCTAAATTCCGCACTCAGCAATTGCTATAATTCCTCCCTCTTTTGACACTCCACCTTTTCTCTTATCTTTCAGATCCCCTACATTGCACCCTTCTTCATTTTATTCTCAGTTATTTAGCATGTCTTATCCTACTGAAATCACTTACGACAATTGGGATGCTGAGCTCACTCGCTTTATTACTGACGAGGTTCCTACCAGCACTAATGCTTCAAAATTCGAAGCTCTGCTACACAGACTTGTTCATCAATTTAATTTCTCGCGCAGAGGGCAACGAGCACTTGAAAGTGCAATTGATTTTGCAGGCAGGTTATTCGATGAGTACCCTAAATATGTTGACAATGACACTCAGCATAGTGACTTGATTGATTTACTCCGAAGCTGCAGAGACAGCCTGCAAGACTTTACGGCGTATGTCAACAGGGAAGATAACGATCTAGAGATACACATTGAATAAAACCTTCTTCTGCTAGATCTTGCCGATGATGATCTCAGGGCTTAATTCATGGTAAGCAACAGAATGACAACGAATTGAATGAATTTCAAGGGGACTTGAATGATCTGTGTGAGAGACTAGACACATTCATTGCCCTTGAGACATCAGCAAATCGATCCCGATGAATCAGCTCATGAATTCATCCATATTTTCTCTATTTTGCACTATTTCCATCTTTCTTCAAGATTGTAATCCTCAACATTATCAATAAAGTTAGTTACTCTACAACTCTATTGTCAGATCCATTTCAGCTGTCATAACAAGCCCCATTTGATTTATTAAATTCAAGGGTGAAAACAGCATGATATTCAACATAACAGATTGAATCTAAAACATTATTTAAATTAACATAATTTCTAACGTACCAGGACAATTCAAGTTAAAATAGAAGAAAATACACATAATTAAAGAATAAAACATAAAGCACAACAAAATCTAAAATTTTTATTTTTACTTTGATTTTATAATTTTTATTGGTTTTTCATAATTTTAATTAACCAAATAAAATTCTATCATTTAAATAAATGGCAATGCATTTATTTAAATAACCAAAGGCTTAACATTAATTTGTTCGATGAATTTAACTTCATCTCCAAAATAATGTTTAAGTCTTTGAACATTTACAGTGAATAACCACGGGGGGATGCTAAGTACATGGGGGCCATTTAGCAGGCTTGTGCATGCTAAGTACATGGGGCTTAACATGAATTTAACTTTCATCTTCAGCTTTTAAGACAACTGCACCATTATCTAATACCTTTACAATCTTAAGAGGCCCTGATCATTTTGTCTTCAATTTACCAGGAAACACTTTAAATCTAGAATTATATAAAAGCACTAGTTGATCAGCCTCAAACACCTTAGGCCTAAGCAATTTATCATGATAAAGCTTTGTCCTTTCTTTATAAATTAGAGCATTGTCATATGCCTGACGTCTAATTTCTTCTAATTCATTGAGATCAACTTTTCTTTTTTCTTGAGCCTCTTTAAATTCAAAATTCAACTTTTTCATAGCCCACAATGATTTAAATTCAAGTTCAAAAGGCAAGTGACAAGCTTTACCATAAACCAATTTAAAAGGGGTCATACCTATAGGTGTTTTAAAAGCTGTCCTATAAGCCCACAATGCTTCATCTAACTTAAAAGCTCAATCCTTTCTAGATTTTTCTACAGTTGCTTCCAAAATCTTTTTAATCTCACGATTAGTGACTTCTACCTGACCATTGGCTTGAGGGTGATAAGGTATTGTTATCCTATGATGAACATGAAACCTAGATAACAATTGATTAACAACCGACAAAATGAGACCCACCATCACTAATGATTGCTTTAGGCACACCATAACGAGTAAAAATTTGTTTTTTCAGAAATTTAATCACTTGTTTAGCATCATTCAAAGCACATGCTTCAGCTTCTACCCATTTTGACACATATTCTACAGCACCTAGAATATACATTTTACCATTAGATGGTGGAAATGGACCCATAAAATCAATTCCCCAAAGATCAAACAACTCAACAAGCATAATTCCTTTTAATGGCATTTCATCTCTTTTAGTGATATTACCAGCCCTTTGACATACATCACACTTTTGCACAAATGATCTAGCATCACGATAAATGTTAGGCAAATATAAACCACCTTCAAGTACCTTATGAGCTGTCCTATTAGGTCTAACGTGTCCTCCTCCAAGTCCTTCATGACATGCCTTTAAAACTTTCTCAAAATCCTCATCAGGGATGCATCTCCTTATGATTTGATCTGCACACAGTCTAAACAAATAAGGCTCATCCCAAATAAAATATTTAGCATCAGTTTTGAATTTTTGCTTTTGACTATGCCATTTTAAATGATCAGGAATTACACCACATGCTAAATAATTTACAAAATCAGCAAACCATGGATCAGAGGAAGTATTATTAATTAAATACCAATTTTCATCAGGAAATGCATCATTTATTAATTTCTCTTCCCCTTTTTCATGTTCCAATCTAGATAGATGATCAGCTACAGGATTTTCATCGCCTTTTCTATCTCTAATATCTAAATCAAATTCCTCTAACAATAAAACCCATCGAATTAACCGAGGTTTTGCATCTTTCTTTGTAAATAAATATTTAATAGCAGCGTGATCAGTGTAAACTACAGTCTTAGAACCAATCAAATAGGGTCTAAAATTTTCACATTCATACACAACAGATAATAATTCTTTTTCAGTGGTAGCATAATTTCGTTGTGCAGAATTTAAAGCCTGACTAGCATAATAAATGACATGTAGCTTCTTATCCTTTCGTTGACCCAACACTGCTCCAACAACGAAGTCACTTGCATCACTCATGATCTCAAATGGTAAACACCAGTCAGGTGGCTGAATAATTGGTGCAGTCACCAATGCTTCCTTGATCCTAGTGAACGCCTCAACACACTCATCAGTAAAATCAAATTCAACATCCTTACACAACAGTTTAAATAGAGGCAATGCAATTTTAGAAAAATCCTTTATAAACCTTCTATAGAATCCAGCATGTCCCAGAAAACTTCTCAAAGTTTTTAAATTATTAGGAGGTGGAATTTTAGCAATCACTTCTACTTTAGCCCTATCAACTTCAATGCCATTTTTAGAAATTCTATGTCCTAAACAATGCCTTCATTAACCATAAAATGACATTTTTCCCAATTAAGAACTAAATTTCACTCTTCACATCTAATTAATACTTTTTCAAGATTAATTAAACATTTTTCAAAGTCAGACCCAACACAGAAAAATCATCATAAATACCTCAATGCATGTCTCAATTAAATCAGAAAATATAGACATCATGCATCTCTGAAATGTAGCTGGTGCATTACACAAACCAAATGACATTCTCCTATATGCAAATGTACCATAGGGACATGTAAACGTAGTTTTATCTTGATCCTCATGTGCAATTGGAACTTGATTATATCCAGAATAGCCATCTAAAAAGCAATAAAATTCATTACCAGCTAAACGCTCTAACATTTGATCAATAAAAGGCAGTGGAAAATGATCTTTCCTAGTCTTATCATTCAATCTCCTATAATCAATGCAAACACGCCATCCAATAGTAGGTCTAGTAGGTACTAATTCATCATTTTTATTTCTAACAACAGTCATACCTCCCTTTTTAGGCACTACTTGAACTGGACTCACCCACTGACTATCAGAGATAGGATAGATAATACATGCATCGAGTAGTTTAATCACCTCTGCCCTTACAGCTTCTTGTAGATGTGGATTCAATCTCCTCTGGGGTTGTCTCACTGGTTTGTCATCCTCCTCCATGTAAATCCGGTGTGTACATAGTGCTGGACTCAATCCCTTAACATGCTTACTCAACACTTGGGTTAATGCATTTAATTGATCATCATTTAATTTATCACTTGCAATAACATGTAAAGTATCATTCTCACCAAGAAAAACATACCTCAAGTGTGATGGCAGCTCTTTCAAAATCAACATAGGTGGCTTTTCAACAGATGAGACTAACTTGGATTCTTTTATCGCACATGCTACTTGCACAGGTAATCCTCCATCACACTTACTTTCAGCTAATTCCTCACAACTCTCCTCTAACTGCTCAAATTTCCTATAGGGATCATGTCTAGCAAAGAACTCTCTCTCAATCACCTCATCTTCCTGATCATCTACAGTATCAGCTAAAACCTATGGATCATCTAAGGTAGGGTAGGGATTAGGCAATTCCTTTTTATTCCTTAAAGTGATGGCTTTACACTGCTCTTTTGGATTGGGATCAGGCATACTTGGTAGTGTTCCTTGCTGTCTATTTGAAGTATCCCTAGCAATTTGACCAACTTGAACTTCTAGATTTCTCATTGAGGCTTGCATTTGCTGAATTGTTTGTTGTTGAGATACAATTATATTCATTAATTCTTTTAAATTAACCTCATCTCCTCCTTGTTTTTATTGCAGCTGTTGTTGAGGTTGGAAGTTTCTAGACTGTTGGTTAGGGTAAAAAGATTGATTTTGATTTCTGTTTTGATTAAAGTTTTGGTTCTGATTCCGATTTTGGTTTTGAAAGTTCTGATTTTGATTTTGATTTTGATTTTGAGGGTAAGGTGGACGGTTGTTTTGTGGGCAAGTGTTTTGTTGAAATTGAGAATTTTGATTTGGATAGAAGTTTTGATTTTGAGGACGGTTTTGGTTGAAGTTTTGCTGCCTGTTTCCCATGTAATTCACATCTTCCACTTGCTCCTCAGTCCCCTCACACTGCATAGTCTCTTGAAGTCCTTGATCGAGCAGGTGACAGGCTGATGATTCATGAGGTCCATGACAAATACCGCATCTCACAACTTTAGCTTGACCTTTCTTAAGCGAAGAAACCTCCCTCATCAAAGCATCTAACTTAGAATCAATAGCAACTGTCTTTTCTACCTCATATAACCCAGCTTTTGATTTGTTTCTAGCGTTTTTCTTACCAGGAAATTTTTTCATATTAGATATCTTTTTCTCAATGATTTCCTTAGCTCTAGAAGGTCCTATGGCTAGAAAAGAATCTCTCCAGCTGCTACATCCAACAAGTTCCTCCAATGATCAATCAACCCATTGTAAAAGAAGTGCATCTGCTGCCAATCTTCAAAGCCATGATTTGGACATCTAGCCAATAAGGTGTTATATCTATCTCATGCATCAAGTAAAGTTTCGCCCTCATCTTGCACAAATTCTTTAATCTTTTCTTGCAATTCTAAAACCTTGGAAGGTGGGAAGAACTGTTCTAAGAAAGCTTCTAACATTTTATCCCAAGTAGTAACATCCCTTAGCTGAAGTGAATTATACCAGGTTTTAGCTTTATCCCTAAGTGAAAATGAGAACAATCTTAACTTAATTTCATCACTGGTAACACCATTTATTTTCACTGTGTCACAATAGTCCAGGAAATTTCTTATGTGTTCTACAACATCATTAGTAGGTGATCCATTCTATTGATTAGCTTGAACCATTGTGATTAGTGCAGGCTGAAGGGTAAAGCTTAAGGCATCTACATCTGGCCTTGGAGTTCTATTAAGCAAATTTCCACTAGTTCATTGTAAATGTTCCTCAATGGTCATTTCAGCTTGATCATCATGTTCCACATCACCACCGTTACCTCCATTATTACCCCTGTTATTTTCATTATTTTCTGCCATGTTTAACCTATTGAATTGAGCAACTAACTGATTAGTTTGTACTGTTGAAACTCCAGTCATTGGAGAATAGTTTTCTTCATCAGAGGATGAGTTAATTAAAATTTCCAACTGAGCTGGTCTCCTACGTTTTCCTAATCTAATAGCTCTAAGAGTACGCTCAATTTCAGGATCATAAGCTATTTCTGCCTGTTTGCTTCGCACTGCAATTATTAAATAGGAATATAGTAAAATAAGTAACAGTTAAATTAATATTTAACTTAATTAATTTTAATTAATAAACTAAAAACAATTAAAAGTTCACAACAAATTTCCCGGCAACGGCGCCAAAAACTTGATGAATGATTTTCACTACTCATATTTTACCACAAGCGGATGGTTATCATCAAGTAATAAAAATCGGTGAATAACCGAGTCGAACCACTGGGAATTTCGCCCTTTTGGACCAGAGATAAATTGAACTCAAATAAGCTTAATTTAACCATGATTATTAATATTTACAAACCACATGAAATATAAACTAAAAACCCTAAAAATAAGGTTACATGCATGCATTTTAGACATATTTTAGTGCAATTTAAGCTCATTTAAATGTGATTTCACAGGGTGCATCAACATCCCCACACTTAAATGGTCATATGCCTTTACAACTGCACCATTAATTGTCATTTGACCATTAATTTGTCAGGGCCTTTTTATTTTTTTTTTTTCGCGATACAGATTCGAACTCACGCGGGAAACCCCATGTACTTAGCTGCACAAGCCTTAACCACTCGGCCAAAGCGACGGATTTTTGTATTGTTCGTGTTAAGAGTGATCTAGAACGGGAGTTCAGAATCACTTTGAAGTATGAATTTATATTTTATGGAAGTGTAATAAATGTCGATGTTTATCTGTGTAATCTGGATTAATCTGCAAGAACTATTAGAATTTGGATTAGAATTATGTATTGGATGCCTGAAATTGATCGAATTTCTACTTTATATAAAGATGGAAATATTTGAAATATTACAAGCATCTCCCATTTATATTTTTATTAATTAAAAATTTAACTTGCTTTATTTTTAAATTTAATGTCACAGTTTTTAATTTAATCATCTCTAGAATTTATCTAACTCTTTTAAAATATATAAAATAAATTTAATAAACTTAAAAACAATTAAAATCTTCTCCGGAATGAAATAATATTCTGAAATTCCCTGTGGTTCGACTCGGTTATTCACCGGTTTTTATTACTTGATGATAACCATCCGCTTGTGGTAAAATATGAGTAGTGAAAATCATTCATCATTGCTCTCTACTGCTTTTGGAATATTGGTATGCTATATTTTTACTGTGCCTAATAATTCTTGCAACCATTCTCAAAATCCTACGGATATTTGAGCGCGCATTGTTACGGGGGTGGGACTGTGTGTGGGTCGCTGCTGCCCAACTCCCGCGTTTGTTGTGCATATTTTAGCCACACAGGGACCACTGGGATTATTCAGCCCGATGCCATTACCTTATCTCACAGTGGGTTTGAAGAAATTTCTTACCTCCCCACACCCTTGAATGTATGTGCGAATTGGGCCCTACGGCGGGAACATGCACATCACGGGGCTGAGATAATTATTTCTCGGTAACGCATATTGTTATATTATCTGTTCACGGGATATAGAATAATATTTTGTATATATATAAATTATTCTCGTTTAAGCATGCATTATTCCATAAATGTCATTTTAAATTATTTCTGCAACTCGACCTCCTCCGGAAGTAAGGGTTTACTTACTCAGCGATTATTTTTTCGCTGACTCTATATTTTTCACATTTTCCTTTCAGGATTTGAGATCGGCAGGGTTCGACAGAGCATCATTTACATGGGCACGGTTTGGGGTGTAAAATTTAAAAATGTATAATTTTAAATTATCTTTGGGAAAAATTTATTACTTGGCATAGATATATTTTTAGCATGAAAATATTATTTGGGATTTTAGCCAAACAGATCTTGTGCAAAACCATTGGCCATAAAAATTTATCTATTGAGCATGAACAAATTATTTGGGTTTCATCCCACTTGTGCAAATATAGGGCCTCACTGTTTTAAACAACGCGCTTCACGTTTTTAACAATATTTTTAAAATGTGAGGTAACAACCTCTTTTAAATTAAAATTTCCATGGATTTATTCCATTATTATCGTTGAGCTAATTTGAGGAATGCGTTCCTCTGTTTGGTTACGTTATACCAAACATTTTTTAAGCTTATTTTATACTTGTTATAGTATTATAAGCTTCTGTGCAAATTATATGCTAGTTTGTCCGGAAAGTGGTTAGCATATACATTAAACTCTGATTTTATGCAAGTATGCCTGCTAGCCTTAGCATATTTCGGACAGTCCGGAATGCGTAGCGGTAATATCCGCCCATTCTTCCTGCACTTTGCTTCCGCTGTACCTTTAGGGAAAGAGGGGGGTGTTATAGATTGGTATCAGAGCGGTTTTGCTCTATGGAAATGTGCAATTAAATTATTAAAATTTTTGCACAAGAAAATATTTTTTGAAAGCATTATTGCTATGCGAAGTAGTGCATTTAAATTCTTAAAAGTTTTGCACAAAAAATATTTGGAAGTGTTTTGTCATGAGAAACATTGCATTTAAATTATTAAAATTTTTTGCACGAAATTATTATTATTTTTTAAAATATAAATATATATATGCCAAGTATTATTTTTAAAATTATATATGCATATAGGCACGAACAGAAATCTTTGCCTAATACGTGTTTTATTAAAAATTTCCTTTACTCTTAGTTTATTAATTCAAATTTTATTATTCTTCCCATGTTAGTCTCCAGTAAATTAGTTACGATTTACTCTAGGTTGTTTTATTTTATTTTATAATTGTGTGGGAACTTTTTACCCGCAAATCCTCCAAAACTCACCAAATATCAATTAATTTCAATCAATCCCCACTTTTTTAGACCTCTGTTCATCATTTTCTGCATGTAGGAGCCGCTTTTGACTATTGTGGTTACTTTCTACATTTGATTATTGTGGTCATATATATAAATATATTCTTGCATACCCCAATTATTGTCACCTACGGTTCATATTTTATTCAGATTTGATATTTCATCTCACTCCCGGACTTGCATACTATCTTCTTACACAATTCCATTTTAGCGGGCTCCACTTACACATACTATACTTATTTGTGTCAGCATCTCCTACATTTCATTTCCAAATATTTGCCTCATTGCTTGACTTTCTTTCTCCTGCCTTTGATTATTAAACTCTGCATAGTCCAATCCCATCCAATGTAGGCCTCATCCAAATTTAATCCCATCCAAGGTAGGCCCCATTCAAATTTTTAACAAAAAAATTTATAAATATATCTAATGGGATTGGGCATTCAGCTTATAGGGAAAAAGAGAGTTATCCATTTTATCTGGTCCCAAGTGTATCTGTCCCAATAACCAAATAAATAAATAAATAAATAAAAATTAAAAGGTTTCTACTAATTTCCATCAATCACTCTATTATTTAATGCATTCAGGTACTCATCCCTTTCCATATTTATTCTCTGACTTCTTCTGGCCCCACCAATTATCTTTAGGATTGATATATATTTCTTATTATATTTATTTATTTTTTTTCCTATAGCTATGCGAATTCAATCAATTTTCTTTTACTTTGCAGACTAGGTAATGACCTCTGTAATTAAGGACCATGAATGAAAGTATTTAGAATCATCAACGGACTAAAATTTGATGATACCTACTATGTAAGAGATATAACTTTTTTTCAAGTGAATATTAAGGATAAACATCCGAGGATGATTAAATAGAATTATAACGGATAAACAGTCGTCGAAAGTTTTTTATAAACATAAAAGTTTTGGAACGATACATCTAGTTATGAATTACTCCTAGTTTTGTCGCGAGGCTTCGAGGACGAAACCTTATTTTAAGGGGGGTAGACTATAACACCCCGAAAAATTTTGAATAGAATTTTATGGTTTTTTTTTTAAAAAAATTGACATTCAAAATTTTCTAAAATAAAATGTGTCCTACATTCTAGTTGTTGATTATTAAGTAAATTTAAAATAATATTTTTTTTATAAAAGACTATTTAATCGAAATTAACTAGCCATTTTTTAAACCTAAAATCCCGACAAATATTTTAGCACAAATTAAATCGTGTAATGGACTATCATGGAAATATTGTAAAACTTGGGTCCATTAGTTATAAGATTTGGAATAAACATAATTGGACATGAGTTAAGTGATACAATAAATTAAATGGTTGAATTTAAATTCTTAGCCAATTATATTATGGAGTATTTAAATAATTAATTGGCACAAGTCCGTTGGTACCATTAATTTATAAACTTCGGATTAAGCATTATTAAACATGGATTAAAATATAAAGTTAAGCCCGTATTATTGAATTAAAAATATTAATCCATCTAAGTGTTGAAAATTATATTTTTGCCCAACTACTTCAGTGTACTAAAGTCCCAATTATCCCAAATTAAAGGATTCGGAGTCTTTGATTATTTGATTATTAGTGCCAAGTTAATAAATAAAATTAATTCTATTAAATCCATTAAACTAAAATTTTAAGTGTTAAGAAATTATTAAGTCAATAATTTAAATTGATTAGTTGATTAAATCCATAATTAGGATAAAATTAGGCCAGTTAATTGTATAATCCAATAAGCAAAATTAATTGAGTCCAAACAATAAGGCCCAACCCAATTGAAAGCCTAGCCCAAACCCAAAAATTTTTGCCCAGCCGCCTTTCCGGCGCCGCCCTCGCCGCCGGACACCCACCACCTCCACCAGATTTCTCATTCCATCTCCGGCAGCCAATCACCACGACTCCGCCTGCCTCCACCACTGTCCGCGCCACCAGTCTCCATCTCCGGCAACTATTCCGGCGTCGCCATCACCACCACCGAAAATCCGCCTCATCCTCACCACCGCCTTCATCAAATCCGGCCGCCACCATCGCGGCCTTCACCTCTGTCCGCCACCTCTCCTTCATGATTCCCCCTACAACCCCAAACACCACCACCGAGGCAGCTGCGGCCACCGCCGCTCCTTCCCCATCTCTCCACCACCGCAGCATCCCTCTCCATCCTCCAACACCACCACGACAGCCACCATCTCCACCACCAAATCCGTCGACACCACCACCCACCTCCACTGCCGCCTTCATCTCCAAAACCATACTCCGACAGCCACCACCACTACCATCCCTTCTTCTCCAAAATCTAAACACCCAAACACCCATCAAAATAAAAATAAAATAGAAAGAGATAGAGAAGAGAGCCATTGTCGGCAACCGGTCGCCATCGCCGTGTCTCCATCGCCGCCCATCGTGTGCCCGGACAAATTCATTAGCGTGGGACTAAGTTGAAGAAGTTTGTGGAGGATAAGGAGGGGGTGGTAGACAAGATTTATGGTGGAGGGACTATGGTTGTTGCTGGCATTAAAGAGGAATGCGGATCGATTGTCTATAAAGACTATCCCCAAATCCTTTAATCAATTCACCTCCACCTTCCCAGCTTTTCAATATTGCTCTTTCATTTCCAGCTATTTTTTTTAAATTTTTTTAATTTTCCATTCTTCTGTAAGTTTAGCTATTCTGACATTTTAGTTCTGCCATTTTGAGAGCAGTAGGAAGATTTCAGAAATTCTCTGGTAAGAATTAATAGAATTGAAAAATGTATAGTTATTATTTATTCTAAAATACTATTATATCATACCAAATTAATGTTAAAATGTTTGCTAGCCAAATAGCTGTAAAAGGGATATCTGCTCGTAGCCTGTGCGTGTATCATACCCATTTCGCCACGGTAACAGTAAGTAGATTTTTACTCCTTGGAAACGTGCCCAAATTATTTTTGAGCTTAAGCATAAATTATAATTCCACTTTATTATTTTAAATTTATGCTTATTGCTTGATGCACCATGTGAAACCACATTTAAATGAGCTTAAATTGTACAAAAATATGTCTAAAATGCATGCATATAACCTTATTTTTAGGGTTTTTAGTTTATATTTCATGTGGTTTGTAAATATTAATAATCATGGTTAAATTAAGCTTATTTGAGTTCAATTTACCATGTTTTATGCTTTTTAATAAGACTTTGGCAAATCTAATACATTGCAATGATGTTTCATGAATTAAAATGACGAGAGAAAGATGTTCGGAGGATAAAGGATGTCAAATTCGGATTTTTCAACACTGGAATGTGCCCAGGATGCGCCGCATAGGCATGGCTGCGCCGGAAAAGACCTCGGAGCGCCACACCAGGCGCCGCATCAACACTTAGTAAAATTTTCGGATGGAAAAGCTTCAGGATGCACCGCACGTGCTTGGCAGCGCCTGAAACCCCTTCCGAGCGCCACTTTATGCGCCACCGTCGCGGTTGGGCAGTTTTCTAACCTCCCAAACTCGGTTTTAATCACCGTTCTTCGTCATTATTCTTCATCCAGACTGCGAAAAACACCAGAGAAACATTCTGTAAACATCTGCTAATGGGAGAAGAAGGCCGGAAACACAAATCCATGCCGGAGGAATGCATCAAGAACGCTGTTCTGGGCGTGTTATTCCTATTCTAGGTGTTGCCTTTCTTTTTCTTGCTTTGTAATGTTACGAATTTGCCTCTAAAAGTAATATGCTATTATGTTTCGAATTTGTAGACATGAAAATGAACTTATATTTTTAATATAATTAAAATAGCATGTTTAGTGATGTTATATCCATTTAATTGATAAAAAAATGCCATTTTAAATTATTTTTTAAAGAAATTTTCAGATTTTAATTTATAAAAATTTCAATTTTTAAAATGTAATCCAAAAACTTCACATTATGAATGAAATCCATGTTCTACAACACTTTGTTCAAGTTTAATTAGAGTTTAGACAATTAAAATTAAATTTAATCCCACATTCTAATAAAACCCAAACTTTAAGCAACAACACAAATACCAAAACTAATGCATTCCAAATCAGTAGAATATGCTAATAATTGAATTAGGATAGCCATTCTTACCTAAGTTGAAGGATTGGAGCACTTTGAAGAGGAATCCCCAAAGTTGGAAGAACTAGGGTTCTTGAGCCCTAATTTGATTGAACACCCAAAAATTAGGGTTTTAGAAACAAGAATTGAGGAATGTGGATGAGAATTTATGTGAACAAACAAGATTATGAAGAATTTTACCGGAGTCTGGCGCGTGGTGGCGGAGAGTGGCGCTCGGTCGTGCCTTTGGAAGGGAAAAAGAGGCTCGGTCGTTTTGAAAGAAAATGGGAAGGAGAGGAAATTTTAGGGATAAATCCTGTCCAGACCCGGGTCAGATGGCCCAGACCCGCAGGTCGGCGCCCTTTTTGGCGCCTCAGACGTGATTTAGGCGCCGCAAAGGAGGTGCGGCGCCTGGACTGTGGGAAAATTCATGTCCGAAAGTGGCGCATTTGTTGGCGCTCAGAAGCGATTTTAGGCGCCACACATACTGTGTGGCGCAAGAACTGACTTCAAAAATTTTGAGTCCAGATTTGGCGCTCCATGATCGATCTGGGCGCCACCATAGTTATGCGGCGCCTAGACCGAGTCTCTTTGACTTCGAATTTTCTGCTAAAATTCAGTATGAATGGAGGATTAAATCAACCTCCTAAATTCAGATTTAGAACAGATTCCACTCAAGCTTACTTTCTTGCTCGAACTTCCCCCTACTAAATTAGGACTTATGGGACTATTATAAATTCTTCTATTCCTCTTCCCTTCTTTACTACACAAAATTCATTACCTCCCACAATTTACTGCACACATCCATTATTTATACTATCTCCCTACTTTGCTACATTCTTATATTCTATTACATAAATGGCATACCCTACAGAGATCACGCAGGATAACTGGGCTACTGAGCTGAATAATTTTCTTGTGGATGAGATACCATCGGGTGCTATCGCTTCGGACTTCGATGCCTTGCTGCATGAGCTAATTTACAAGCTCCACTTTTCTCTTCGAGGGAAGCGTACGCTCGATAGAGCAATCGACTTTTCAGGGCGATTACTCACAGAGTACCCACCACTCCTCAACAATGACTTCAGATTTCGTGAGGCTATGACTCTACTTGAGAATTGCAGGGACAACATGCAAGAATTCACAGCGCATGTGAATTGGAGAGACAATGACCTGGGAGTGCGCATCGGCGAATATCGCCGCATGCTGGAAATGATCAACAGGGATTACGATGGCGTTGTGCCAACTTTTCTATTACGCCATCGAATGGCACAACGCCATCGTAATCCATGTTGATCATTTCCAGCATGCGGCGATATTCGCCGATGCGCACTCCCAGGTCATTGTCTCTCCAATTCACATGCGCTGTGAATTCTTGCATGTTGTCCCTGCAATTCTCAAGTAGAGTCATAGCCTCACGAAATCTGAAGTCATTGTCGAGGAGTGGTGGGTACTCTGTGAGTAATCGCTCTGAAAAGTCGATTGCTCTATCGAGCGTACGCTTCCCTCGAAGAGAAAAGTGTATAAATTAGCTCATGCAGCAAGGCATCGAAGTCCGAAGCGATAGCACCCGATGGTACCTCATCCACAAGGAAATTATTCAGCTCAGTAGCCCAGTTATCCTGCGTGATCTCTGTACGGTATGCCATTTATGTAATAGAATATAAGAATGTAGCAAAGTAGGGAGATAGTAGAAATAATGGGTGTGTGCAGTAAATTGTGGGAGGTAAACACCGAAATGGAAGTGTTCCAGAATGCATGGAATGAGCTGCGCGATGAGCTCGATGATCTCCAGGCTCTTGAGGCACCCGCAGAACGTTTCTGATGATTCTCTCCTTTTCACCGATGGGTTGTCCTCTCTACATGCACCTTGAGTTTATTTTATTGTTATTTCCAATGACCAATTCCCTTGTTTTTCCAAATTTTTATTCTACCCAGGATCCATCACTGTAATAAACTTCCCATTTTAATAAATACATTCTATTACTTTCCAGTTATCCAATGTCCCTCAGCTTATGGGTTTATTCAATGCCATATGATTTCTATTATCGAATTGTTCGCACATCTAAGCATATCCACTAAATAATAAATATAATTTAAACATATAGTATTTAATAAGTAAACTTAATAAGATCAATTCCAATCATTATAAGCCTAGAACAATACAACTATATTAAACATACTAATACCAAAATAAGCTAAAACCCCATGCTAATCACTATATGAAAGAGAGGTGATGATAGCAAAATAAAAGATAGAAGACTGAAAATTGAGTGAAATGAAGGAAGGAAAATGGAATTCGCGTGTAGGACATCAATTTGATCCGGACTACGGCTCTGTCCGAACCATGCGCCAAAGTGGCGCTGGAAGACCATTTTGTGTGCCGCATTGTTGGAGTGGCGCCTAAGTTGATCCCAAGTCAGAGTTGGCGCCAAAAGTGGCGCTCCAGGCTGGATTTATGCGCCATATAGTACAATTGGCGCCTTGACTGAGTCCTTTGGACTCGAAATTCAAGCTGAATTTGATCACATGGAGGTTTATTTCTTCTTACCTAAATTAGCAGGTCATGAGAAGGAGTGTAATTCATTTTTAAGCATGATAGGTTGAATATTTGGATTTGAGCAATTAACCGGAGTTGGGCCTGAATCTAAGCCAAATGCACATATTGTAGACAACAACGGACCGAGTGAGCCCCAATTGCGATATTTTCCACCGGAAATTGAAAAATTGAATAAACGTGTTGGTTGAAACAGACTCTTTCTCCTCCTTTCTTATGCCATCTCCAGCAATAAACTCTATTTTACAGCCAACTCTATTCTATTTTCCAGTCCAGTTTACAGTTTTACACTTTTCATCTCCAACAATCAACTCTAAATTTTCTTCTATTTAAGAATATTCTATTTTGATTCATTTTACTATTCATTTAATTTTTATATATCAAATTCATATAATGTATATATTTAAATATATATATATATATATATATATATATACTACTTCCGTCTCATTATAATCGCTACGTACCCATCTGACAGGTATGCCGATACACATTTTTAACGGTTAATAACTTAAATTGTGTACAATAAATATTTATAAAAATTTGATATTCTAAAACTATAAGATTAGACGAATCCAACAAAATCTCACTTGACTATATTTTTTCTTACATAACTATGATGAAAATACGAATCAAACTTAAACAGTGAATAGTGCCGATGAAGCTTATCCCCCACCGTCTCACTGCCCGACCTTGACTCCTGTTATTTTGAGGTCATATCTAGTATTCAGAGTTTGCCTCGATTTGGTACCGCTCTCGCGGCCCGCACCGAAACAGTGCTTTACCCCTAGATTCCAGTCAACTGTTGCGCCTCAATGCATTTCGGGGAGAACCAGCTAGCTCTGGGTTCGAGTGGCATTTCACCCCTAACCACAACTCATACGCTGATTCTTCAACATCAGTTGGTTCGGACATCCACTTAGTTTCACCCAAGCTTCATCCTGGTCATGGATAGATCACCCACGTTCGGGTGGAAAGGGCTTCCCCTCGTGGGGAAGAGAAGAACCCCTTATTAAAAGGTAAGGCCAGGAAGTATATATTATATTTAAATTTTATAATTAAAATTTTATTAAAATAAATATTTTTTCTTTTCATACCACACATATTACAAAGGGATAAAGGGAATGGAAAAAAAAAAACCCTCAACTATAAGGGTGGAAGGCAAGAACATGACCACTTAGTCAAATACTCATGCTCAAATAAAATATATAAAATTTTATTTGGGTATATAATTTAATTAAATATTTCTAAATTTTTCTATTAAAAAAAACTCCCATAAATAATTTTGAACTTAAACATTATCTAATAATAAAAATATACACATGTAGCGGGACACAAAAGAATTCCCATTTAGTACAATTATTCATTTTATTATTAAAACTAAAAAAAAAAGACATATGATCTACAGTGCCCCGCTAAAAGGAGCGGGCACTATTCATGCCGCCAAAAAATCAAGTCCCGTCTGGCATTTAAAGGGAATTGCTGGGGAAGCATTTCACTGTAAAATGGCGTTTTACACTATTTTAGAGAGACCCCTGGAAATGCTCTTAGCCTGAAAATGGAAAAACAAATACCCAAAAATTGAACCACCACCAGCTCCCAAACGATTTTCCACAGCCTCTGGTTGAAGAACCCTAGAAATTGAACAGCAATAAAATTCCAGTGGTGACTAGCTGCTGCCTATTTATTTGGACTTGGGTGATCTATTGGAAATGGGGAATCAAACTGGAGCTTCACCATTTATTTACCCCCGATGTTGAAAAGGGTTTCACCTTTTATTTACGCATTTGGATGTGTTTTATATTTTTTATGTCGATTGAATAATTTGAGTTTACGGTTGGATTGTCAATTCGGGTTGAAATCGACATAAGGATAGACGAAATCGGTGAAGAAACAAGCTCCAGTCAAAATTCCGACCAAGTTATTGAAACAGAACTCATTAATCAATTAAACAAAACTCGGAGCCGGCTAAGAGCTCGTGCAAGCCGTGCTCTTGCACAGGGTCCTCCGATTTTTGGAAGTCCCATTTTTTAAATTATTTAATTTTAGTTATAATTTTTTTTCTTTTGAACTTTTTTCTACTGTGCAGTGTCTGCGATTTTATGAAAAGAAAATTCTTTTTAATTTTTTTAAATACTTCCTCCATTTTTTTTATAACTTTACCATTTGCATAATTGGTACTATTCATTAAGTAACTTTGATTTAACTTTTTTGCATAGTTGTATACTTCCTCTGTCTCACTATTTTTGTTACGGACCCACCCAGCATGTATACCGATACACATTTTTAACGGTTAATAACTTAAATTGTGTACAATGAAAAATTATAAAAAGTTGATATTATAAAACTACCAGATTAGACGAATCTAACAATATCTCACTTGACTACATTTTTTTGTATATAACTATGATAAAAATTTGAATCAAAGTTAAATAGTGAATATTGTCAAAAAATCATCCGTAACAATTACATCAAGACGGGGTTAGTAAGATAAAACATAGTGAATTGAGATATTGTTGGATTCGTCCAATCGTGTAGTTTTATAATATCAATCTTTTCAATTTTTACTTGTATATAATTTGAGTTATTAATAATTAAAAATATATATTAGATTGTGTGCAGTGAATAAGTATAAAAGTTTTTTTTTTTAAAAGGATTGAGTATATTCTTTCACTAATTTTCAAAGAACTACGTAGGTTGTTGATATCTTTTGTGTATGTATATAGTCTTTTTGTATTTTAAATATTTTATCATAGTTAGATATGTTGAAACTTTATAATCATTTTTTAAAAGATATTTTAGATGGTCCTCATTTTTATTATAGAACAGAGTGGTCGAAAATAATTCGACGGTTCTGCGGAAACTTATTAACATGGTTGTTTAATTGTTAATGTAATTAGAACTGGCTTGTAGCTGGCGCTGACAGTGTAAACAATGAAAATTTGCGCGCCAACAAAAGTGGGCATGTATAATTTAAATGTTAATTCTTTTGAGTATTTAAAATACTTAAGTGTTTTATATAATTATTAATGTTGGTAGGGATGATCATGCTTTGTTCCCCCTTTAGAGATACATCACTGATCTACTTTTGCAACCGGGTCTCAAGTGGGACCACATTCTCTGAGAATGTAATATGGTAATGGATATATTAGCCAAGCATGGTGCCAATTCATTGGAGTTCTTCATGATCTGGTCATTTCCTCCGAGCATGGTGCCAAGCATGGCTTGCTGTAGACGCCTTAGGGGTCTGGATCCCTCGATATTGATTTGCTGCTTTCTCTCTCTCCTTAAACCCCCTTGCTGTAGTTTTTTACTTCCTCCATTCCTTTTTATTTGACACAGTAGGAATTTTGCCGTTCACTGAGTAACTTTGATTCGACTTTTTAATACAATTATATAGCACAAAAAATAGTCAAGTGAGATCTTGTTAGATTCGTCTAATCGCATAGATTTAGAATATCAAAGTTTCATAATTTTTACTTGTACGCAATTTGAGTTATTGAAGATTGAAAATGTGTATTAGATTGCATGAAATGTGGGTACGTGACAATTAAAAATGAACGAAGGAAGTATTAGTTTTCTTCCTTACCAATGTTTTCGCATCACTGTTATATTTAAAAAAAAAAAAAGGTGAAATTATTAGCCCATCAAAACATGACATATGATAAATAAAGTTTCAAAAATTGTAGGGCTTTGATGGACCAAGTATGTCACATGGATAAATCAAGATGAAAGACCACAGGTGTTACATAGACCAATTAGATTATGCCACATAAAACCTAGTAATATAGGCTGAATGGTAGCAGTGAATGACTAGCCCATTAAATATCCATTCTCCATCATATTATTATATCTTCACAAATTAGAGACACTAAATCATATGGTAATATAATGTGGCAGATATACAAATACTAACCAGCTAGAGAAGAAGCAACAAATAACATTTGAGCGCTTAGTTTTTGAGGTGGGAGGAATAGAATGAGTCACCAAGGTCGAACTCTTATAGTTTCATTGTCTTGCATTTCCTTGCTCTACTTACGGATTTAGCATGCGATGTTATCGTTGTGGTAAAAATGGAAAAATGTATTAATTAGTCATTTTTCTTTACCAAAATTTAAAATGGTCATTTTTCTATTTTTTGTCCTTATTGGTCCTCCACCTTTATCATTAATGTCCAAAATAGTCCTTTACCTTACTAAACATGTATTTTGATCTAATTAATTCCTTAATTATGTCCACAAAAAATATTTAAAATTTAACTATACATATGGCATGCCAAATAAGAAATATTAGTGAAATAATAACATAAAAAATTAATTAAAATAAATATTAAATTTAAAACTTTAATTAGAATAATATTGAATTAAATATTTAAATTTATAAATAAAATAAAAATGTAATATAAAATTAGTTAAAAGAAATACTTAAATTTAAATTTAAAATTAATATATAAATTAATCTGAATTCAAATAAATAAATTAAATCCGTATTTATTAGATATCAATTAATTTTTTGAATTTAAATAATTATTTAATGCATTTTGATCTTTATATATTAATTTTGAATTTAAATAATTATTTTAATTAATTTTATATCACATATGTTATTCGTCTTTAAATTTAATTATTTAATTTAATATTCTAATTAAAGTTTTTAATTTAATTGCTTTGGTGCATTTGGAAGAGTCGAAATGGAAATGTTTTAAGGATGTCGATGTTAATGGGAGGGAGAACTCTTTGTGGAAGAGGGTGATTGACTTGAAATATTATGGTGGTAAATCCCCGTTGAATCCGGAACCAAGGGCTAATAGATCACTCTGGGGAAATATTAGTAAGAATTGGGATGGAGTGACCAGGGGACAATTTAGAATTTGCATTGGGAATGGGAGAAAAACAAGATTTTGGACTGACTATTGGTTGTTGGAAGGTAGTTGTTTAAAGGAAATTTTTCCCAGGATTTTTTCTTTGGCTACGAATAAGGATGGACTCGTACAGGAGTTTGGGGCATGGAATGGACTGGAGTGGGTGTGGAAGGTTAGCCTCCGAAGGCCATTGTTTGATTGGGAAAATGAAGTGTGGATTGAGTTCCTGGAACTTCTAAACAGTGTCCGACCGAACAGGTTTCTTGAGGATAGGGTGGTGTGGAATCTAGAGGGGAGTGGAAAATTCTCTACAAAGTCATGTTGGGAAGTTGGGCCAAGGTCGGATAGGGAAGATTTTCAATGGCTTTGGCGATGTATGTGGAAACTAAGGGTTCCAATGAAAGTTAAATTGATGGCATGGAAGGCATCTCAAAATGCGCTTCCAGTCCGAGGTGAACTCCTAAAACTGGGATGCATACAGGAACCTGCTGCGTTGTGTGCCTTCTGCTCCAAAGAGATCGAAACAGCGAGTCACCTATTTTGTCAATGTGAATATGTAAGTTCGCTGTGGTATCAAGGTGCGAGTTGGTTTGGTGTCAAATGTGCGATTCCGGGGAAAGTTTCACATTTGTTGCCTTGGTGGCTGGGGAGTGGAGTGTGCTTCAGACTGAGGGAGATGTGGGGAATGACTGGTTTGGCGATAATGTGGTCCATCTGGAGGGGGCGTAATGATGCTATTTTTAAAGGCAGGACATGGTCCATGAATGATCTAGTGGAGGGGATTAAATGGAATGTCAGATTATGGGGGAAGGCAGCTCTTGACCGATTTGATGTTGGCAATGAAGGTCTGGGGAGCAGTTTCATTGAATCTCTGCCAAGCCTATGTCGGCCGGTTTTCAAAATGCCTAGGCGTGGACTAACTTGGCTCAGGCCAGACGTGGGGTGGTGGAAGATTAATTCGGATGGGTCTTCTCTTGGCAACCCGGGTCCGGCAGGGATCGGTGGTATCATTAGAGATGCCGAAGGGAGGGTGATTTTCATTATATCCGATCACATTGGCTACGCGGACTCTACGGAGGCTGAACTAAAAGCAATAAGCCGGATTTGTCAAGCTATTATTCGAGATCAAGGATTTCCTTTGCAAAAGCTAATATTCGAATGTGACTCGAAAAATGTGGTGAAATGGTTGGAGAATCCAAGTGAGGTTCCATGGAGATTGCATGGGAGTGTCGGACCGATTGTTTCCCTTTTGAGGTGTGCGGGGGAGGTGAGATGTCAACATATATTGAGGGAGAGGAACTCACTGGCGGATTATTGGGCTAAAGCTGGGGCCTCGGGTGGAGATCGAATGGAGTTGTGGATGTAACAGTGTAGGGACTTGTTTGAGTCTGCTCTCATCCCCTTTTCATCTTTTTTCCTTGTTTCCTTTTTTCAGGCTGCTGATGGTGCTTATTAGACTCGGAGGATCTTGCTTGTAGATGCGGTTGTTGCTCAAGACTTCTTTGGCAGGAACTCAAGAAGCTGGGAGGAAAACAACTACACTGGAGTTGTATGTTTATACATCAGGGTGGAACTTACACAGTATAAATATTCAATTTTGGAGGCTGAGGCTGCCGCTGCGCTGATTGGGAGCCACACAATGAACGACAATATATTACTCAGGATGGTGTACTTTTGTGCTTGCAAACATGAGCCACAAATGACCGGTCCGCTGATGCTCTACGAAATCCATGGATGAGGATTGCGGGCACTGATGCTACACGAGATCCATGACGCTCTACAAGTTGATAAATTACATGGCAGGATGGTGCTTGAATATTGATTAGCAAGCGGACAAATTCCCTGGACGGTGGAGTAGGTTGAAGAAAGCAAATTTGTTTTAAGACAGGTTGCTGGAAAATTGCTTTGGAGGCAACTGACGAGGATGGTGCCGATCTTGGATGCACAAGTGTGAGTGATGCTAACAACAGGCTGTGAATGGAGCTTGATTCTCAGGGCTGGTTCGATGACCTCTTGCACTGGATTCTTAAGCCAGATAATGAACATTCCTGGTAAAATATTCATATAGCGACTGTTGGAGGTATGGAGGTTTGCAAATATGATGATGGGGGTGCTGCAGAACGTGTCGCATAATGCTGGTTTTGACCTGAGATTGATGCGGACCATGCGCCCTGATGATTATAATTGTTCGATTCTTAATTTGAAGTCTGCCGAAGCTTCCTGGTGCGATATTATTGTGGAGTGTAGTCTGCTACAGGAAGGGAAGATACTTATTTCAGATCACGATGATCGAGCCAAAGCCAAATAGCGTTGAAGTCTCTCATCCACGGAATACGACTGGCAATTAAATCACCTAGCAGGACCGATGACCCCTTGAATGGAATAAATCTAGCCAAACGACAAAATAACCCGGTGAGATCTGAGCTTTTAACTGTTCTATGGATGTGTACATACGTGGTGTTCAATTTGACTATTTAGAACTTGTTTAATCATACATGTTGAGCCTGCTTTTAGTCACTCCAACGCATCGGATATGATAAGGGCACTGGATACCCCTTGGATTATAGCTAACCCTCACCCCCACAATCACCCCTACTGAGCCTTGTTTGATTCTTTCTGGATATACCATACTGTTTTTGCAGCCTTAACTGCCATATACACCAGTAGCCTACCCTTGCAGTAGTCTTGTAACCTTTTGCACCATTGGGAGTCTCAGGAATTGTTTGTCGAATCTGTATATGAATTATCGGTTTGAAGTTACAATGCTACAGTTGGGAATATTTGAGTGCGGGAGATATTGTAAGAGTGAGGGATTATGATTGGTGATTAAGGGTGGTAATGTGATTCAGTAGATTGTGATGAAGTCTGTTATTCTTTGGCTGTCGGGCAACATAGTAGAAAAATAGTGAAAATAGAAGTATAATATTCTGAAGAAGAAAAAAAAAAAAGAAGAAAAAAAAAAGAAGAAAAAGAAAAAAAAAGGAATGATATAAATATTTTTCATACATATCAGGGAAGTTTGTAGCTCATTGTTGAGTAATAGCTTGATCGGTTGGTTTGGTTTGAGAGTATAGAATGAGATTCATGAACTATTTATCTATATGTTGATTGGTTTGGTTGAGCTGGCCTGAATTCCATTTCACAGCTACTGCTTTGATTTTGTGTCATATCATTCCTGAGCCTTATTCGATGGACCCTGAATCCCTTCAAGCTGAACCACTCATTCCCTAACCCTTACCTCGGCCATTATCCTATAATCTTGTCCCTGCTTTAGCACATAGTTGCGGCCCTTTGATTCGATGCTTTTGATTGAATTCTAAAAGTAGGGGAGATATGATGTTGAAGCAAGTCTTTGGGTAGTCAATTGGATACAACATTATTTGTGCTGCTGCTTCTTGTAAGATTGTGTCTCATGTCGGATGATGTTGGTGGGGACGGCTTCCAAAGCTATACTAAAGCCGGTATGAAGGTGCTGCCACAAGATGTGCAGAGGTGACTTGGACTAGTGTGCATTGGGGTACCGCAGCTCAGACAGATTCGATTGGATATTGACTAGGGTGGTCGCCGGTGTGGATGGACAATAATATACGCTGGGAAAGCTGCTGCTTCTTGAGTTGTTATGCTTCACGAGGATTAAATGTGTAACTAGCAGTCTGGTGTTAAGGGTTGTGTTTTGACTTGTAGAGGTTTATTGGAATTAATTTGCTTGGTGCTGTGGTTTCTAGGTTACTTCATCCAGGACAATGTATTTGAAGCTTTTGGCTATGAAGAAATAAATCTTTTTTCCTCAAAAAAAAAAAAATGTTGCCTGCACGGTTGGGGAAGCTCTCCACTTGGGTGAGTTGTTTATCAATGTGTTTGCTTGCAAAATCAAAGTGATAGTTTCGAAGTTAGTCTGTTGGAATCCTCTTAGATGTGCTGGGACGTTCTTGCATGTTGATGGGAGTTCGCTTGGTAACCCGGGCGAGACAGAGTTTGGAGGAGTTATTCGAGATGCCAGTGGTCAGTGGATTGATGGATTTTCGGGAACTATTGGGATCGCTACCAATCTTGTGGCGGAACTACGTGGTATCCTAAATGGTGTTAAAAGACTTATAGCGCTGGCTATTGAACAAGCTTTCTGCTTCTCATATTCTAGAGAGGCGCTTCGATTGGTCAAGGCGGGTGTTGATGAAGGACATTGGCTTTGGCCTCTTGTTCTACATATCACAGATATCCTTGTGCTACATCCGGATTTTCGTTGGTACCACATTCTTCGCGAGGGGAATACGGTGGCAGACTCTTTAACTAAACGTGGAGCATGTTCGGATGAATTCTTTACGACTTGGGCTTATCCCCGGATGAGGTGTTACCTCATTTTTCTGCGGACTTGCGTGGAGTTTGGTTCCCTCGTGGTTGATTCCTTGTATTTCTTTTCTTTCTTCTTTTTCTGTAGATTTTTTAGCTTTTTCTTTGCTGACGTTCTTTGTAGCGTCACTGTTTACCAAAAAAAAGTTTTTAATTTAATTATTTAACTTAATTAATTTTCATTTTATTTTTATATATTTTATTTTTTCACTAATATTTATAATTTGACATTCCACATATATAGTTAAATTTTAAATATTTTATATGGACATAATTAAGGAATTAATTAGATTAAAGTAAAGAAGAGGACTATTTTGGATTTTTGGTAAAGAAAAATGACTAATTGATACATTTTTCCTGGTAAAAATTAATAGTACAACATTTTCTCACCTATGAAGTATTTTCGAAACTAATTCCATATATGATCATTTCTACTGCATTTTTTTAAAAAAAATTCTTTTTTCCTGTATTTTATAACACCCCGTAAAATTTTGAATAGAATTTTAAGTTTTTTTTTTAAAAAAAAAGTGACATTCAAAATTTTCTAAAATAAAATGTATCCGAAATTCTAGTTGTTGATTATTAAGTAAATTTAAAATGATATTTTTTATAAAGGACTATTTAATCGAAATTAACTAGCCATTTTTTAAACCTAAAATTCTGACAAATATTTTAGCACAAATTAAATCGTGTAATGGACTATCATAGAAATATTTTAAAACTTAGGTCCATTATTTATAAGCTTTGGAATAAACAAAATTGGACATGAGTTAAGTGATACAATAAATTACATGGTTGAATTTAAATTCTTAGCCAATTATATTATGGAGTATTTAAATAATTAATTGGCACAAGTCCGTTGGTACCATTAATTTATAAACTTCGGATTAAGCATTCTTAAACATGGATTAAAATATAAAGTTAAGGCCGTATCATTGAATTAAAAATATTAATCCATCAAAGTGTTGAAAATTTATATTTTTGCCCAACTACTTCAGTGTACTAAAGTCCCAATTATCCCAAATTAAAGGATTCGGAGTCTTTGATTATTTGATTATTAGTGCCAAGTTAATAAATAAAATTAATTCTATTAAATCCATTAAACTAAAATTTTAAGTGTTAAGAAATTATTAAGTCAATAATTTAAATTGATTAGTTGATTAAATCCACAATTAGGATAAAATTGGGCCAGTTAATTGTATAATCCAATAAGCAAAATTAATTGAGTCCAAACAATAAGGCCAAACCCAACTCAAAAGCCCAGCCCAATTGAAACCCTAACCGTAACACTAAAATTTTTGCCCAGCCGCCTTTCCGGCGCCGCCCTCGCCGCCGGCGAGTCGCCGGCCACCCACCACCTCCACCGGATTTCTCATTCCATCTCCGGCAGCCAATCACCACGACTCCGCCTGCCTCCACCACTGTCCGCGCCACCAGTCTCCATCTCCGGCAACTATTCCGGCGTCACCATCACCACCACCGAAAATCCGCCTCATCCTCACCACCGCCTTCATCAAATCCGGTCGCCACCATCGCGGCCTTCACCTCTGTCCGCCACCTCTCCTTCATGATTCCCCCTACAACCCCAAACACCACCACCGAGGCAGCTGCGGCCACCGCCGCTCCTTCCCCATCTCTCCACCACCGCAGCATCCCTCTCCATCCTCCAACACCACCACGACAGCCACCATCTCCACCACCAAATCCGTCGACACACCACCACCCACCTCCACTGCCGCCTTCATCTCCAAAACCATACTCCGACAGCCACCACCACTACCATCCCTTCTTCTCCAAAATCTAAACACCCAAACACCCATCAAAATAAAAATAAAATAGAAAGAGATAGAGAAGAGAGCCATTGTCGGCAACCGGTCGCCATCGCCGTGTCTCCATCGCCGCCCATCGTGTGCCCGGACAAATTCATTAGCGTGGGACTAAGTTGAAGAAGTTTGTGGAGGATAAGGAGGGGGTGGTAGACAAGATTTATGGTGGAGGGGCTATGGTTGTTGCTGGCATTAAAGAGGAATGCGGATCGATTGTCTATAAAGACTATCCCCAAATCCTTTAATCAATTCACCTCCACCTTCCCAGCTTTTCAATATTGCTCTTTCATTTCCAGCTATTTTTTTTTAATTTTTTTATTTTTCCATTCTTCTGTAAGTTTAGCTATTCTGACATTTTAGTTCTGCCATTTTGAGAGCAGTAGGAAGATTTCAGAAATTCTCTTGTAAGAATTAATAGAATTGAAAAATGTATAGTTATTATTTATTCTAAAATACTATTATATCATACTAAATTAATGTTAAAATGTTTGCTAGCCAAATAGCTGTAAAAGGGATATCTGCTCGTAGCCTGTGCGTGTATCATACCCATTTCGCCACGGTAACAGTAAGTAGATTTTTACTCCTTGGAAACGTGCCCAAATTATTTTTGAGCTTAAGCATAAATTATAATTCCACTTTATTATTTTAAATTTATGCTTATTGCTTGATGCATCATGTGAAACCACATTTAAATGAGCTTAAATTGCACAAAAATATGTCTAAAATGCATGCATATAACCTTATTTTTTGGGTTTTTAGTTTATATTTCATGTGGTTTGTAAATATTAATAATCATGGTTAAATTAAGCTTATTTGAGTTCAATTTACCATGTTTTATGCTCTTTAATAAGACTTTGGCAAATCTATTACATTGCAATGATGTTTCAGGGATTAAAATGACGAGAGAAAGATGTTCGGAGGATAAAGGATGTCAAATTCGGATTTTTCAACACTGGAATGTGCCCAGGATGCGCCGCATAGGCATGGCTGCGCCGGAAAAGACCTCGGAGCGCCACACCAGGCGCCGCATCAACACTTAGTAAAATTTTCGGATGGAAAAGCTTCAGGATGCACCGCACGTGCTTGGCGACGCCTGAAACCCCTTCCGAGCGCCACTTTATGCGCCACCGTCGCGGTTGGGCATTTTTCGAACCTCCCAAACTCGGTTTTAATCACCGTTCTTCGTCATTATTCTTCATCCAGACTGCGAAAAACACCAGAGAAACATTCTGTAAACATCTGCTAATGGGAGAAGAAGGCCGGAAACACAAATCCATGCCGGAGGAATGCATCAAGAACGCTGTTCTGGGCGTGTTATTCCTATTCTAGGTGTTGCCTTTCTTTTTCTTGCTTTGTAATGTTACGAATTTGCCTCTAAAAGTAATTTGCTATTATGTTTCGAATTTGTAGACATGAAAATGAACTTATATTTTTAATATAATTAAAATAGCATGTTTAGTGATGTTATATCCATTTAATTGATCAAAAATGCCATTTTAAATTATTTTTTAAAGAAATTTTCAGATTTTAATTTATACAAATTTCAATTTTTAAAATGTAATCCAAAAACTTCACATTATGAATGAAATCCATGTTCTACAACACTTTGTTCAAGTTTAATTAGAGTTTAGACAACTAAAATTAAATTTAATCCCACATTCTAATAAAACCCAAACTTTAAGCAACAACACAAATACCAAAACTAATGCATTCCAAATCAGTAGAATATGCTAATAATTGAATTAGGATAGCCATTCTTACCTAAGTTGAAGAATTGGAGCACTTTGAAGAGGAATCCCCAAAGTTGGAAGAACTAGGGTTCTTGAGCCCTAATTTGATTTAACACCCAAAAATTAGGCTTTTAGAAACAAGAATTGAGGAATGTGGATGAGAATTTATGTGAAAAAACAAGATTATGAAGAATTTTACCGGAGTGTGGCGCGTGGTGGCGGAGAGTGGCGCTCGGTCGTGCCTTTGGAAGGGAAAAAGAGGCTCGGTCGTTTTGAAAGAAAATGGGAAGGAGAGGAAATTTTAGGGATAAATCCTGTCCAGACCCGGGTCAGATGGCCCAGACCCGCAGGTCGGCGCCCTTTTTGGCGCCTCGGACGTGATTTAGGCGCCGCAAAGGAGGTGCGGCGCCTGGACTGTGGGAAAATTCATGTCCAAAAGTGGCGCATTTGTTGGCACTCAGAAGCGATTTAGGCGCCACACAGTATGTGTGGCGCAAGAACTGACTTCAAAAATTTTGAGTCCAGATTTGGCGCTCAAGCTGGCGCTCCATGATCGATCTGGGCGCCACCATAGTTATGCGGCGCCTAGACCGAGTCTCTTTGACTTCAAATTTTCTGCTAAAATTCAGTCTGAATGGAGGATTAAATCAACCTCCTAAATTCAGATTTAGAACAGATTCCACTCAAGCTTACCTTCTTGCTCGGACTTCCCCCTACTAAATTAGGACTTATGGGACTATTATAAATTTTTCTATTCCTCTTCCCTTCTTTACTACACAAAATTCATTACCTCCCACAATTTACTGCACACATCCATTATTTATACTATCTCCCTACTTTGCTACATTCTTATATTCTATTACATAAATGGCATACCCTACAGAGATCACGCAGGATAACTGGGCTACTGAGCTGAATAATTTCCTTGCGGATGAGGTACCATCGGGTGCTATCGCTTCGGACTTCGATGCCTTGCTGCATGAGCTAATTTACAAGCTCCACTTTTCTCTTCGAGGGAAGCGTACGCTCGATAGAGCAATCGACTTTTCAGGGCGATTACTCACAGAGTACCCACCACTCATCAACAATAACTTCAGATTTCGTGAGGCTATGACTCTACTTGAGAATTGCAGGGACAACATGCAAGAATTCACAGCGCATGTGAATTGGAGAGACAATGACCTGGGAGTGCGCATCGGCGAATATCGCCGCATGCTGGAAATGATCAACAGGGATTACGATGGCGTTGTGCCAACTTTTCTATTACGCCATCGAATGGCACAACGCCATCGTAATCCATGTTGATCATTTCCAGCATGCGGCGATATTCGCCGATGCGCACTCCCAGGTCATTGTCTCTCCAATTCACATGCGCTGTGAATTCTTGCATGTTGTCCCTGCAATTCTCAAGTAGAGTCATAGCCTCACGAAATCTGAAGTCATTGTCAAGGAGTGGTGGGTACTCTGTGAGTAATCGCCCTGAAAAGTCGATTGCTCTATCGAGCGTACGCTTCCCTCGAAGAGAAAAGTGGAGCTTGTAAATTAGCTCATGCAGCAAGGTATCGAAGTCCGAAGCGATAGCACCCGATGGTACCTCATCCACAAGGAAATTATTCAGCTCAGTAGCCCAGTTATCCTGCGTGATCTCTGTACGGTATGCCATTTATGTAATAGAATATAAGAATGTAGCAAAGTAGGGAGATAGTAGAAATAATGGGTGTGTGCAGTAAATTGTGGGAGGTAAACACCGAAATGGAAGTGTTCCAGAATGCATGGAATGAGCTGCGCGATGAGCTCGATGATCTCCAGGCTCTTGAGGCACCCGCAGAACGTTTCTGATGATTCTCTCCTTTTCACCGATGGGTTGTCCTCTCTACATGCACCTTCAGTTTATTTTATTGTTATTTCCAATGACCAATTCCCTTGTTTTTCCAAATTTTTATTCTACCCAGGATCCATCACTGTAATAAACTTCCCATTTTAATAAATACATTCTATTATTTTCCAGTTATCCAATGTCCCTCAGCTTATGGGTTTATTCAATGCCATATGATTTCTATTATCGAATTGTTCGCACATCTAAGCATATCCACTAAATAATAAATATAATTTAAACATATAGTATTTAATAAGTAAACTTAATAAGATCAATTCCAATCATTATAAGCCTAGAACAATACAACTATATTAAACATACTAATACCAAAATAAGCTAAAACCCCATGCTAATCACTATATGGAAGAGAGGTGATGATAGCAAAATAAAAGATAGAAGACTGAAAATTGAGTGAAATGAAGGAAGGAAAATGGAATTCGCGTGTAGGACATCAATTTGATCCGGACTACGGCTCTGTCCGAACCATGCGCCAAAGTGGCGATGGAAGACCATTTTGTGTGCCTCATTGCTGGAGTGGCGCCTAAGTTGATCCCAAGTCAGAGTTGGCGCCAAAAGTGGCGCTCCAGGCTGGATTTATACGCCATATAGTACAATTGGCGCCTTGACTGAGTCCTTTGGTCTCGAAATTCAAGCTGAATTTGATCACATGGAGGTTTATTTCTTCCTACCTAAATTAGCAGGTCAGATCTTCATATGTGCAGCCTTCCACATCTCTCGGATCATTCACTTTCTAAATTCCGCACTCAGCAATTGCTATAATTCCTCCCCCTTTTCACACTCCACCTTTTCTCTTATCTTTCAGATCCCCTACATTGCACCCTTCTTCATTTTATTCTCAGTTATTTAGCATGCCTTATCCTACTGAAATCACTTACGACAATTGGGCTGCTGAGCTCACTCGCTTTATTACTGACGAGGTTCCTATCGGCACTAATGCTTCAAAATTCGAAGCTCTGCTACACAGACTAGTTCATCAATTTAATTTCTCGCGCAGAGGGCAACGAGCACTTGAAAGTGCAATTGATTTTGCAGGCAGGTTATTCGATGAGTACCCTAAATATGTTGACAATGACACTCAGCATAGTGACTTGATTGATTTACTCCGAAGCTGCAGAGACAGCCTGCAAGACTTTACGGCGTATGTCAACAGGGAAGATAACGATCTAGAGATACACATTGAAGAATACCTTCTTCTGCTAGATCTTGCCGATGATGATCTCAGGGCTTAATTCATGGTAAGCAACAGAATGACAACGAATTGAACGAATTTCAAGGGGACTTGAATGATCTGTGTGAGAGACTAGACACATTCATTGCCCTTGAGACATCAGCAAATCGATCCCGATGAATCAGCTCATGAATTCATCCATATTTTCTCTATTTTGCACTATTTCCATCTTTCTTCAAGATTGTAATCCTCAACATTATCAATAAAGTTAGTTACTCTACAGCTCTATTATCAGATCCATTTCAGCTGTCATAACAAGCCCCATTTGATTTATTAAATTCAAGGGTGAAAACAGCATGATATTCAACATAACATATTGAATCTAAAATATTATTTAAATTAACATAATTTCTAACATACCAGGACAATTCAAGTTAAAATAGAAGAAAATACACATAATTAAAGAATAAAACATAAAGCACAACAAAATCTAAAATTTTTATTTTTACTTTGATTTTATAATTTTTATTGGTTTTTCATAATTTTAATTAACCAAATAAAATTCTATCATTTAAATAAATGGCAATGCATTTATTTCAATAAGCAGATTTAAATAACCAAAGGCTTAACATTAATTTGTTCGATGAATTTAACTTCATCTCCAAAATAATGTTTAAGTCTTTGAACATTTACAGTGAATAACCACGGGGGGATGCTAAGTACATGGGGGCCATTTAGCAGGCTTGTGCATGCTAAGTACATGGGGCTTAACATGAATTTAACTTTCATCTTCAGCTTTTAAGACAACTGCACCATTATCTAACACCTTTACAATCTTAAAAGGCCCTGATCATTTTGTCTTCAATTTACCAGGAAACACTTTAAATCTAGAATTATATAAAAGCACTAGTTGATCAGCCTCAAACACCTTAGGCCTAAGCAATTTATCATGATAAAGCTTTGTCCTTTCTTTATAAATTAGAGCATTGTCATATGCCTGACGTCTAATTTCTTCTAATTCATTGAGATCAACTTTTCTTTTTTCTTGAGCCTCTTTAAATTCAAAATTCAACTTTTTCATAGCCCACAATGATTTAAATTCAAGTTCAAAAGGCAAGTGACAAGCTTTACCATAAACCAATTTAAAAGGGGTCATACCTATAGGTGTTTTAAAAGATGTCCTATAAGCCCACAATGCTTCATTTCCAGCTTTTCAGTATAGCTCTTTCATTTCCAGCTATTTTTTTTTTTAATTTTTTTATTTTTCTATTCTTCTGTAAGTTTAGCTATTCTGACATTTTAGTTCTGCCATTTTGAGAGCAGTAGGAAGATTTCAGAAATTCTCTGGTAAGAATTAATAGAATTGAAAAATGTATAGTTATTATTTATTCTAAAATAATATTATATTATACTAAATTAATGTTAAAATGTTTGCTAGCCAAATAGCTGTAAAAGGGGTATCTGCTCGTAGCCTGTGCGTGTGTCATACCCATTTCGCCACGGTAACAGTAAGTATATTTTTACTCCTTGGAAACGCGCCCAAATTATTTTTGAGCTTAAGCATAAATTATAATTCCACTTTATTATTTTAAATTTATGCTTATTGCTCTCTACTGCTTTTGGAATATTGGTATGCTATTTTTACTGTGCCTAATAATTCTTGCAACCATTCTCAAAATCCTACAGATATTTGAGCGTGCATTGTTACGGGGGTGGGACTGTGTGTGGGTCGCTGCTGCCCAACTCCCGCGTTTGTTGTGCATATTTTAGCCACACGGGGACCACTAGGATTATTCAGCCCGATGCCATTACCTTATCTCACTGTGGGTTTGAGGAAATTTCTTACCTCTCCCACACCCTTGAGTGTATGTGCGAATTGGGCCCTACGGTGGGTGAAACTTTTGACAATTTCCCACTATATGAGTATTTTCTGAAAAATAATAATCCTGGTTTAATTTTATTTAATGAAACCAATTACGAAGATGGAGTTGGGATTAGGGATATGTTTATAGGTTGTCACGTTTTTATATACTCATGTAGGAAACTGTGGCCCGAAAGCGCACGGTGTCAAAAATTGCAATAATTTGTAGGTAAGTCCGGATCCTTCACTGGAGGATGTGCGATAGAAGCAGGGCCCACGTCGTTTACTAAGATTTTCCACTCGGTTACTCGTTTCAAGCTTGAGTTTGGTTTTTAACAACTACTTGACAATAAATTAAACTAGACTATGAAAGCAATTAAAGGTTATCCTACAAAGCATGGTAGATTTATTCTAAAAAGCGACAAAATTCTATTCTAAGGAAGCGATAAAATTTATACTAAGAAAGCGGTTAAAATTATTCTACGAAAGCATGTAAAACTATGCTATACTATGCTAGAAAACAAGTTTAAATTTGTGACAGAAGGGACAGGAAGGAAATAATAAAGATTGGACAAGATTTCAGATAAGACATAAGTAAACATCCATTTTTGTTACACAGATCTTTGGTTGGGATAATTCATCAGTTAGCTAACTCTCATGCTTTCTAGACTATGTTCCCTTTAACAGACAGGTACTTAAAGTCAGAATTTACATGCTCTTAAGACCTCAACCTCTAAGATACCACAGATTAATAACTGCCCTGCCGAGGTATGTTATTCCTCCATGGTGGATAAGTAACACCTAACACATCATTAGTTGACATGCCAAGTACTCCTATCATCCCCCTTGTCACACCCAAAGTCCAAATTAATTCCCGAACTAATCCATAACTCTTAAACCTTACAACCGGCGGCCAACCTCTAATTCTTCCGAGTGACCTCTATGAAAGCATTTAAAAGAAAGCGGTAAAGAAAGCAATAAAGGAAGCATTTAAAAACCTATCACTCGGAAGTCTCAAAAGCTATCTCATTCCGTTAGTATATAAGAGCCCCTGGTCTTGGCGACCAGATGCAGATTTAGAACTTCTCGAATATCAGTAAACCACAGGGCTTATAACATCCGGTTAGTTATGAGACACAAACTGAGTGGAACATACCCGTGAATATCTATTCCAAATGTACTCACTCAAGACTCAATTCTAGGCTTTGCCGGGAGAAGATAGTAGTTGAAAGAATACTCAACCCTACCTTAGAAATTAACCAAGGCCTATATGTTGTTCCTCTAGTATTATTATCACATCTTATCCGAATCCAAGTGGACACTGATTCGATGCAATTCTTAATAGAAGATTTCCAACACACAGTAATTTTGAGAAAACAATTGATATTTGAAAATCATTCTCTACACAGGTACTAGACTCTCAATTAAAACACAGATCCTTTCAGTCTGGGTGAGACCTAATCGCTGACTCTGCTTCTAAGTTCTCAAAATCAACCCCCAGTAGAAGATGAGTTAATCATAACTGTGAATTTATCCCTTACTCAGATCCGGATTTTATAAAGTGATTTTTGTGGAAATTTATTATGCACATCTGATTAAGATCAAGATTTCTATGTCCAATGAGAAGGATCTCCAAAATATTATAGATCACAATAACTACATAATAATATCATGCATACATATATATGAGAAGTAAAATAAAATACCCCAAAATATATGGTGGGGTTAGACAGAATTTGATACACAAAGATGGATTAGCCATGAGAAAAGAAGAATTGGCTAAAAGAGTGCCAGAAATAACTGGGGTTATCTGGACTGCAAACATCTGCCATCCAGTTCCCAATTATTCCAGATGGAATGGTTTTTAGACAGTGAGAAACCCTTAGTGACAGTGATCGTTACCATCAAGAGTCCTACTATCCATGAGAGAGGAAAAACCCACACGTTTTCTTACTACAGTAATGCTATAACAATGTTGATCGACACTATCTAACAGTACTATAGCTCGAAATTCAGGTTTGAAATTAAGATAAAGAAGAGAAAACTGTATCTAATTAGGAGTTGGCTGAGTGGCTAATCGTTATCCCCGTGAAGGGACCTTTTTGCCGTAGCTTCCACCAACCACTAATCAGACCATGCAAAATAACGAGTAATAATTAATACACAGAAGACGAGCTAATCGTTATCCCGATGAAGGGACCTTTTTGCCAACATTGATCTGTGATATTCCTTATTACCCATTCATACACACAATAAACAAATAAGATGAAATTAACAAAATATTTTTTGGTACTGTGTGAGTGTTAATCACACAATAATTTATACATTAATGGGTTGAGATGTGTAATGGATAAAGTTAGATGTAATGGGCCTAAGCCCAATACACCCATGCAACTTACACAACTCAGGAAAATAAAAATATATTTTTTTGAAGTTTTAAAATAGAAGGAAGAGGTCAATTCGGTCTACAAGATAAGGTGCAAAATAGACCGAATTGAGGATGCGTGAAGGATGAAGTATTACATTACCCAATTAATCCTTGCAAAGATATGAAACATCATCTAATTCGAATTGTCGAAGCAATTCGGTCTAAACCGAATTGGACAATTCGAATTGATGAAGTCATTCCCTTACTCAAATTGGGACAAGGCATTTACTCCAAAATGAGGGTAATTCAAATTGTCAGGTCAATTCGGTCTAGACCGAATTGGCAATTCGAATTGGTAAGACATAGAAAATAAACTAAGGCATGAGGGGATGGAATGCATACAATATGGTTTACAAGGTCAATTCGATCTATGTGAGCAATTCGGTCTAGACCGAATTGCATAGACCGAATTGCTTGTGAGCCATATGAGAGCAATTTTTGCTATGTAATTCGGTCTCATGGGCAATTCGGTTCGGTTTAGACCGAATTGCCTAGACCAAATTGCATACAGATTTTTATATAAGGAATTTCAACAAACATTTTTTACCATGCAATTCCATTTTCATGGGCAATTCGGTCTAGCAATTCGGTTTAGACCGATTTGCCTCAAATCGAATTGCATGCCATTTTTCACCTAAGTGTAATTTTTTATGCTCACAAATACAAGTTCGGTTTCCACTGTGCGGTTTATGATGGATAAGATTTACGAAATCCTTCATTTCACATCAGTGTCACCTCACAGCCACACTAGTGAGCATTTTAAGGAAAATATCATGATGGCACATGTTCAGTAGGCAGTGGTATGAATTAAACCCTAATTCTACAAACAAGAAATTCAAAGGTTAAAGAACCTAAAACACTTAAAAATTTAAGAACTACATGCATAAAAATAAGAACACTTACATTATCTAAGGCAACAATAAACTAAACTGTAAAGAACAAGAACAGTAAAATAAAGCATTAAAATTAATTCTAACAACCCTATAATTATCTAAAACCTAAGAACACTCATTTGAAGCTCTAAGGCATAAAAACATACCAAAAACCCACTAACATGCATTTATTGAGAATGCAAGTCAACTAGAACATAATAAATGTAACCTAGTTGAAACAAACAAACATTCTAACATTTATTGCTAAGGAAAGCATTAAAGGGGTGCCAAAAACATGAAAATAAAAACCCATTTCTGGATCTTTTCTTGTATTAGCACTTGAAAGCAAATAAATAACCCAAAACCATCATTGACTTGATGGTAGGGTTTATTCTAACTACAAAGCATGTAAAATGTATGGAAATTGCTACTCTAAAGGTAGTAACAAGCTTCTACAAATTAAACTAAGATTAAAACATTAAAAACTAAGCTACATGCATGAAAATAAACTAACTAAACTAAAATACCTACCTAACCCTTAAGGGGTGAAGAACTTTCTGCCTCTTCTTTTTGTCCCAAGCCGAATCTCTGTAAAGTTAAAGAATGTCTTCATGTGTTGGGGAATGTCAGCTTTTATACTTCTTACTCGAAACCCTAGGCCCATCAGGGCCCATCAACAGTGTCATGCATTTCCCACGTGCTCCACAGCTTCAATTGGATGCAATTTTGAATGTAATTCGGTCTCCTCATGCAATTCGGTTTAGACCGAATTGGTGCAATTCGAATTGAATGAGGTCTTCCTTCTTGATCTTTAGCTGGAATGTGGTATTCATTCATTAATTCGGTCTATGTATAGACCGAATTGGCCTTTTCGAATTGATGATGTCTCCTGTTTGGCTTTCTTTTGAGGCAATTCGGTCTATGCGAGCAATTCGGTCTAGACCTAATTGCATAGATCGAATCCCCTCTCTTCTTTTCTGTTCTGGCCTTTCCTTCTCTTCAGAGCCCAATTCGGTCTAGGAGTCAATTCGGTCTAGACCGAATTGGGCATTTCGCATATCCCTTCAACACTTAACCAATTTTTCTCCCTCTTCTCTTCAGCAATTCGGTCTAATGAGCAATTCGGTTTAGACCGAATTGCGTAGACCGAATTGATTTCCAACACTTAGCCAAAAATTCAGTTTGTGGGATTTTCATTCTTTTTCCCATCTTTTTTATTTTTGTGGGCTATTTTATTCTTTTGCCCATCTTTTCATTCTTTTTTCTTTTCTTTTTCCTTTTTTTCATATTTTTTGGATTTTTCTAACACAAATACAATTAAAATTGCATATTTTTGTGTTTTTCATTACCAGCTTATTAGTCTTACAAACTTGCATTAATCTGTCGAATTCAACTGCTTTCTTATTAAAATATGATGAGAATTCGATCAAAATGTCTGTCTCAGACACGGAAATGGATTGGAAATAATGGACAATTTTGGCCATTATCAGTGGGGAACCTGCACATCAAGGTGGCTGAGATAATTATTTCTCGGTAACGCATATTGTTATATTATATGTTCCCGGGATATAGAATAATATTTCGTATATGTATAAATTATTCTCATTTAAGCATGCCTTATTCCATAAATGTCATTTTAAATTATTTCTGCAACTCATCTCCTCCGGGAGTAAGGGTTTACTTACTTAGCGATTATTTTTTTCGCTGACTCTACATTTTTCACATTTTTCTTTCAGGATTTGATACCGGCAGAGTTCGACAGAGCATCATTTACATGGGCACGGTTTGGGGTGTAAAATTTAAAAATGTATAATTTTAAATTACCTTTGGGAAAAATTTATTACTTGGCATAGATATATTTTTAGCATGAAAAAAATTATTTGGGATTTTAGCCCAACAAATCTTGTGCAAAACCATTGGCCATAAAAATTTATCTATTGAGCATGGACAAATTATTTGGGTTTCATCCCACTTCTGCAAATATGGGGCCTCACTATTTGAAACAACGCGCTTCACGTTTTTAACAATATTTTTAAAATGTGAGGTAACAACCTCTTTTAAATTAAAATTTCCATGAATTTATTCCATTATTATCGTTGAGCTAATTTGAGGAATGCGTTCCTCCGTTTGGTTACGCTATACCAAACATTTTTTAAGCTTATTTTATACTTGTTATAGTATTATAAGCTTCTGTACAAATTATATGCTAGCTTGTCTGTAACGCCCTGAAAATTCAAACATGATTTTCGCAAGCATTACTGATGTACTAACTATCCTAAACTAGTGGCCAGCTAATTTAAAACAGCTAGTACAAGACTGAGTAAACCTAAAGTGATCATCTGATTAATCCAGTTTAATGCGAAAGCTAAAACAAATAAAACACATAAGCACATAGGAGGTCTCACCATCATAATCAAATAAACATTCCAGCAGCTCATCCAGACTGCAAGCCTCTCAACAGCATACCAATATCTCAAACAGGGCTACCAGCCCAAAACTGTAAATCACATAAGGCCACCGGCCGACAGAAAGCAGATCCTATGCACACAGGCCTCAACTAGCATAAAATCCAAGTCATAATGAGCAAATAGAGTATCACATAATCATGTAAGATAAATATAAAAATTCCTATCTATGTGATCTCTCAATACCCCAAACTCAGTCATGCTCCAGTGCCTCCATCAGAATCTATAAAACAGACAAAAGCAAAGGGGGTCAGTACAACGTACTGATCAAGGCTACGTGCCGGGGAGTAAGGGAAAACATCATCATATCTCATAATAATAATAATAATAATAATAATAATAATAATAATAATAATAATAATAATAATAATAATAATAATAATAATAATAATAATAATAATAACAGAGCTGAATATAGATAAAGCAAATAAAACATCACACCGTCCCATACCGGTGCTTCAACCATAACCATACAATTTATGCAAGTGATGCATGGCCTAACATACTCCTATCTACCCTATATGCAAATGCAATGAATATGCCTAGCCGGCACCTAAAAACCCGGGCGGTATGAACCCACGGGTGAGGATATCATCAACTCCAACCCGTTACAGGGTAACATACACCATCCCCGCAGGGATCCACAATCGCGCCAGCCGCAACTGAATATCATATCGCATGCATCAAAGCCCAAATGTATATATGCCAGGACGGATAGAGTCTCTTGCATGCCCAGCATAGCTCGAAAGCATGTCATACCGAGAATCCCCATATCCTCGAAAGCATAATAACCAATAATCCAGGCATAACAGCCAATCACAGGCATAACAGCCAAATCACAGGTTTAACAGCCAAATCACAGGCATCACAGCCTAATAATCACCCCGCAGGGCCATCGGGACTCAACAACACCGGTAAAGGTTGCCCGATCAGACATTTCCATATGTTCGTCCATTCATAATGCAATATCATGCATTATAATAACCACCCCAAAGGGGTAACAGACATAACAGTCAATAATACACCCCTACAGGGCCATTGAGACTCAACAACACCTGTGAGGGTTGCCCGATCAATCATAAACATCATAACAACCCACCGGTTTAATAACCGTCAATTCCAATGCAATAACATGCATATGACAATACAGTGATATTCAAGCACCTACACACTAGGTTCGCATGCTTCTCAACATATAAGAAATTCAATACATAGGCCCCAGGCTAAGGCATTAATGATATAATTCAATAATCCACATATACTTAATGATATCATAACTCAACAGTTCCCCTAAGAAATTCAACAACCCCCACGGGCCAATTGATTAACCCACGGTTTACCAATAATATTTGGTGAAGTCATAACAATAATTGGTGCAAAGAAAACATCATTATAGAATCAAAATCGCACAAAAAGGGGGCCAAACAGGGCCTTCCTGCGCTCACGGCGCACCCGCGCGCGTAAAACGCGTGACATACGCAGTCCAGTACTGTAGCGATTACTGTTGCAATTACTGTAGCAAGTTACTGTTGTAATTACCGTAGTGAGTTACTGCGGTAACTACTGTAGCGAGTTACCGTAGTAATTACTGTAGCGAGTTACTGCGTTAACTACTGTAGCGAGTTACTGCGGTAACTACTGTACAAGTTACTGTGGTAGTTACTGTTCAAATTACCGTGGTAATTACTGTTCAAATTACCGTGGTAATTACTGTGGCGAATTACTGCGATAACTACGCGAGTTACCGCGGTAACTACTGTACAGGTACTGTAGCAGTAGTGTAGCAGTTACTGTTCATCGTCTTCTCCGATTTTCCAATCGGTTTTCCGGCGATTTAGCCGGAATTCGACCCCCAAATACCCCCCAAACACGTAATTTAAGCAATATAATCCCTTGCCTGATGTCTTCCAACAATAATCGGCCTCCGATTCGTTGATTACAAGCTTCAATCGAACAAAATCAGCCCAAAACCTAAAATCAACAACCAAATCCAAAATCAACACCATTAAGCTCAAGAATATATCTAAAATATATATTTGAGTCTAAATATTCAAGGATTAAAGCTTAACTCAATAAAATACAACCCCCCCCCCCAGTTGTATCACCCACGGTCAACACCCAAAACCACCTCCAAATCTTAACAAAATTAAGAACTAATAACAATAAATCACTTACCAAAAGCATGAATATAAATTTCCCAAATTGATTTCAAGCCAATATTGAAGATTGTTCTTGGCCAAGGAGGGCTACGGGAAGGAGAAGAAATGGAGAGAGGAAAAAGAAAGGAAAAATGGGGAAAGGGAAGAAAAGTGAGGAAGTGGGTCTCAAACCCACTTCCCATTTTTTTTTTAATAAAAATTATATTCGGATCGGGGTCATGCTGTTGTGTCTCATCCCAATTCTTTTATTCTAACAAGTCGCGGTCCATTTATTTAAGCACTTTGGCTCTTATTAACTTGTGGGTTTGCTACCCACTTATACTTCCACTTCAATCCAATAACTCTCTTACACAATAATTCATATTATGTATCTTTATTAGTTAACTATAATTAATTAAATTAATTATGCATTAATTAATCGGGATGTTACAATCTCTCCCCCTTAGGATCATTTCGTCCCCGAAATGCATAATCAACCACATGATCATCAATGAACAATCAAGGGGAAAATGTTACTTCATTATGAATAGTAGTAAAAATCAAAGCCTGGCTACTTCCGTTTCATATTCTCCCCAGTTTCTCCAAGTAGCATCTTCAGCTCCGTGTCTAGACAACAACACCTTAACCATCAACATGTTTTATTCCTCAGAACCTCATAATTTGCATTAATCGCCCGATCTGGGACTCCTCGAACTCAAGACTAGCATCAAATTCAACTTCATCAAGATGAATGATCTTAGCTGGATCAAAAATTTCCTGAGTTGGGAAGTATAGAACATATCATGGGCTCGACCCATTTCCGCTGGCAACACCAACGTATACGTCACTTTCCCAACCATCTCAATAATCTCATAGGATCCAATGTATATCTTGGAATCAGCTTGGCTTCTTAGTAAACCGGCGTACCCGTTTCAGAGGCGATACCCGCAAAAATACGCTATCACCAACCTCAAACTCTACATCTCAACGAGCTAAATCAGCATAGCTCTCCTGTCTATCCTGAGCCTTTTTCATGCGGTCCCTAATGATCCTCACCAACACAATAGTTTGTTCAATCATTTCAGAACCCACATTCTTCGGGCTTGCCATTTCAAGACCATTCCCACTTTGGCAGGGTCAACTGCAATACCCTCACCAAAAACGATGTGTCCCAGAAAAGACACATTCTCCAACCATAATTCACATTTAGAGAGTTTAGCATACAACTTATGCTCTCACAATGTATTCAAAACTGTTCTCCAGTGACCCGCATGTGCCTCACGCGTCGGCGAATAAACCATAATTGTAATACCATAGAAATTGCCCGATATATATGTATGAATATATATATTTTGATCAATTCACTAAGTAGATTTTTAATCAAATCTATATATATTTATATGTTCAAATATGTGCTTAAAGATTAGTATATTATTTTCTACAAAACATACTTTGAAAAAAATTATATATATTTGTCTTTTCAAATAAATATATGGATTTCAATATCAAGTGTAATAAGTATATGGTTCATAGAATATTTTAAATCCATATACAAGTTTATATACACATATATACCTTGGTCTTGAAATAATCTTTCCAAACATGTACACATGTATATACATGTATATATTTACATGTTTAAATTATAATGAGAATTATCTATTTTCTATATATCCTTGATTAATCATTCTACCCATATTTTTTTTATGAATTATTCTAGAATGCCATAATATAATTGGGAATAATTTGACTATGGTTTGAAATTGTAGGGTGGAATATTAATCATATCTTGTCATTTTCAAATAAAGAATATATTCCTTTTTGAAGCTATGTATGACTTACAAGATCACAAAAATTCCCACATTATGATTTTTTTTAAGATAAGAATCTTAATATATATATATATAAAAAAAAAAAAAAAATTTAAAAAAAAAAAAAAAAAAAAAAAAAAAAAAAAAGTTACTGTAGCATGCTACTGTAGCACGCTACTGTAGCATGCTACTGTAGCAGTCGGGATTTATGTGTTTTTGGGACTTTTTGCCATTTTTTGGGTCCCAAAGGTGGGAATCTTGATCTATCACGGGTGTGGCATCTTTTTGGATGTTATGTAATCAATCCCATCCCCATTCTCAGCCATTTTCATCAATCATTCACCCCAAACTCTCCAAAAACTCTCCCAAAAGCCAAACACTCTTCCGACGAACTTCCGGCGACTTTCCGACGAGTTTCCGGCAATCAAATCCAACCAAGGTAGGGTGTAGATCAAGGATTTGCAAGCATTGGATTGTTGGTAAGGTGTAAATCAAGTTTACTTATTGCTTTAAGATCATAATCAACCTTCTAACTTACGGATCTTTACTTGCAAAACACGTTCGTAGCCAAAGGAGAAGAAGAACGTGTTGCGTAGATCCGTTCGTGGCGATTTTGGACAAATCGATCAACTCTAGAACGTTCAAGAACTCACTCACTGTAAGTTAATAACTTACATATCAATATGGGTGGTTTAAAGACATCCGAAACATTGGATCTTAAACGAAACGTTGAAATCAAACCTAAAAACCCCAATCTACGTATTTTCTGAAATCCGACCAAAACTCTTACTTCGAGCGTTCAAACCTGAAAACTCAAAACTAAGATTTTGATCCTAAGATCTTAAGCTATATTGTGTAAAAATTTCAGAGATTTTCATCAAGTTTTGATACCCCAAATCAAGTCGGACATATTCTGCGTTTTTAAAAATTTTCAAAAGTTGACAGATTTCATAACCGAACTTGATGAGCTTATTTCTATCATTTCTAGTCCAAACCAATCTTCATGATCTAAACAAAAGTTGTAGATCTATGAGTCTTGAATACCTCTGTAAAATTTCATGCACTTTCATTAAGATTTGCTATCCCAAACCGCGTCGAACATATTCTGTGGTGCATGAACCTTTCGGAAACTGAGACAGATTTTAAGACCGAACTTAGTAGATTAATCTGACTTAATCCGTGATGAATTTGCATAATTTGCCTCTAATAAAACTTGTTTATTTTGGTGTCTTTTAAGTGCCTGTAAATTTTCAGAATTTTTGGAGTTCATTTGACATGTTAAAAAGTCAAATCTTTGACAGATGTCAAACCTGAATCCTGACAGCTTTTTGTTTGTGTAGAAAACTTGATTTTTGACATGCTTCCCATCATTTTTCCCAAAAACTCAAAACATGAAAGTTGTTCATTGGGATGTATTTGAGCTACTGTGAAAATTTCAGATTAATCGCCTAAGAAATGGATTTTTAAACTGAAAAGGCGTAAACTGTGACATCGATCGGTTTTAAACTTGTGAAATTTTGAAATCTCTAAACAACGATCGAAATCTTGTGATACGATAAAGTTGTATTTTTGGAAATCCCGTTACACTAAAGTTGAAACGATATCGGTTTCATTGGGGGGTGAGTGCTCTGCAGGGTGCCCTCCTAATTATTCATTTTGTGCCTAAACGGCAATGATGATTACGCGCGAAAGATTGCCAAAATGGCATCTTATATTTTTGGGCCTATCCTCTCGGAATCAATCAATCGGTCAATAAGTCGCGCAACTTCGGGGACGAAGTTGATTCTTAAGGAGGGTAGATTGTAATACCATAGAAATTGCCCGATATATATGTATGAATATATATATTTTGATCAATTCACTAAGTAGATTTTTAATCAAATCTATATATATTTATATGTTCAAATATGTGCTTAAAGATTAGTATATTATTTTCTACAAAACATACTTTGAAAAAAATTATATATATTTGTCTTTTCAAATAAATATATGGATTTCAATATCAAGTGTAATAAGTATATGGTTCATAGAATATTTTAAATCCATATACAAGTTTATATACACATATATACCTTGGTCTTGAAATAATCTTTCCAAACATGTACACATGTATATACATGTATATATTTACATGTTTAAATTATAATGAGAATTATCTATTTTCTATATATCCTTGATTAATCATTCTACCCATATTTTTTTTATGAATTATTCTAGAATGCCATAATATAATTGGGAATAATTTGACTATGGTTTGAAATTGTAGGGTGGAATATTAATCATATCTTGTCATTTTCAAATAAAGAATATATTCCTTTTTGAAGCTATGTATGACTTACAAGATCACAAAAATTCCCACATTATGATTTTTTTTAAGATAAGAATCTTAATATATATATATATAAAAAAAAAAAAAAATTTAAAAAAAAAAAAAAAAAAAAAAAAAAAAAGTTACTGTAGCATGCTACTGTAGCACGCTACTGTAGCATGCTACTGTAGCAGTCGGGATTTATGTGTTTTTGGGACTTTTTGCCATTTTTTGGGTCCCAAAGGTGGGAATCTTGATCTATCACGGGTGTGGCATCTTTTTGGATGTTATGTAATCAATCCCATCCCCATTCTCAGCCATTTTCATCAATCATTCACCCCAAACTCTCCAAAAACTCTCCCAAAAGCCAAACACTCTTCCGACGAACTTCCGGCGACTTTCCGACGAGTTTCCGGCAATCAAATCCAACCAAGGTAGGGTGTAGATCAAGGATTTGCAAGCATTGGATTGTTGGTAAGGTGTAAATCAAGTTTACTTATTGCTTTAAGATCATAATCAACCTTCTAACTTACGGATCTTTACTTGCAAAACACGTTCGTAGCCAAAGGAGAAGAAGAACGTGTTGCGTAGATCCGTTCGTGGCGATTTTGGACAAATCGATCAACTCTAGAACGTTCAAGAACTCACTCACTGTAAGTTAATAACTTACATATCAATATGGGTGGTTTAAAGACATCCGAAACATTGGATCTTAAACGAAACGTTGAAATCAAACCTAAAAACCCCAATCTACGTATTTTCTGAAATCCGACCAAAACTCTTACTTCGAGCGTTCAAACCTGAAAACTCAAAACTAAGATTTTGATCCTAAGATCTTAAGCTATATTGTGTAAAAATTTCAGAGATTTTCATCAAGTTTTGATACCCCAAATCAAGTCGGACATATTCTGCGTTTTTAAAAATTTTCAAAAGTTGACAGATTTCATAACCGAACTTGATGAGCTTATTTCTATCATTTCTAGTCCAAACCAATCTTCATGATCTAAACAAAAGTTGTAGATCTATGAGTCTTGAATACCTCTGTAAAATTTCATGCACTTTCATTAAGATTTGCTATCCCAAACCGCGTCGAACATATTCTGTGGTGCATGAACCTTTCGGAAACTGAGACAGATTTTAAGACCGAACTTAGTAGATTAATCTGACTTAATCCGTGATGAATTTGCATAATTTGCCTCTAATAAAACTTGTTTATTTTGGTGTCTTTTAAGTGCCTGTAAATTTTCAGAATTTTTGGAGTTCATTTGACATGTTAAAAAGTCAAATCTTTGACAGATGTCAAACCTGAATCCTGACAGCTTTTTGTTTGTGTAGAAAACTTGATTTTTGACATGCTTCCCATCATTTTTCCCAAAAACTCAAAACATGAAAGTTGTTCATTGGGATGTATTTGAGCTACTGTGAAAATTTCAGATTAATCGCCTAAGAAATGGATTTTTAAACTGAAAAGGCGTAAACTGTGACATCGATCGGTTTTAAACTTGTGAAATTTTGAAATCTCTAAACAACGATCGAAATCTTGTGATACGATAAAGTTGTATTTTTGGAAATCCCGTTACACTAAAGTTGAAACGATATCGGTTTCATTGGGGGGTGAGTGCTCTGCAGGGTGCCCTCCTAATTATTCATTTTGTGCCTAAACGGCAATGATGATTACGCGCGAAAGATTGCCAAAATGGCATCTTATATTTTTGGGCCTATCCTCTCGGGTGTATCCGTATGGGTTACTCGAGGCTTGACGGAGCGGTACTGGATATGGCGTATTTGGTCACAAGAGACCAACGGCCTACCCTCTCGAGTGTATCCGTATGGGATACTCGAGGCTCGACGGAGTGGTACTGGGTATGGCGAATCGGCTGCGGCCGCCGGAATACCGGCTAAATGAGATGATACTTATGAAATTGGCTGAGGCCGCCGGAGCACCGGCTAAATGATACTATTGATATTGGCTGCGGCCGCCGGATCACCGGCTAAATGATATATATTGTTGAGATGATGGCGTAACGGGAAATATATTAAAAAGCTCAGATTTTATGAAATTGGCTACGGCCGCCGGATTGCCGGCTAAAATTAAATATTGTTGAGATGGAGGCGTATCGGGGAGAATTTTTAAAAGCTCAAATTTTTATTTACTTACTTACGGCATTTTTCATGTTTTTAAATCATGTCTTAAATAATTGCCCATGCTTAAGTTTTAAATTATGAAATTAAATGTGTCTTTAAAGTATGCAATTATATTCGCATTTTTTTTAAAATAAAAATGTTTTTATGCATGGCAAAAAGTTTTATCTTAATTATTAAAAATCTAACCCCTTTATTGCTATGTAAGGATTGACTTACTCAGTACTTTATAATACTGATAAAAACCGTTGTTCATTTTTTTTTCTGTTACAGAGTACGGAGCATGATCACTCATTGGGGGATCATTTTGGACACTTAATTATTTATTTTACGTGACTTGCATGAACGGGTCTGTTTAACCCGTGGTTTGGCCATGTCGGCCCTATATTTTAAATTCCACTGCATACACTTTACTTCCGCTGCGTACTTTATATTCTCGCTGCAACTCTGATTTAGTATTTTTAAATTACTTATGAATGGGCTGTTTGAACGTATTAAATTCTGAAAAACCATAGCCTTGCATCTCTTTAGTGAGCTCGGAGAAACCGTGTCTTGCTAGGGAGGTGTGGCGGTGGCATCCCGGCCTGGGTTACCAAAACCGGGGTGTTACAATGTGGTATCAGAGCCCGGAATATTTTTAAACTATTATTTTTAAGTATTATTATTCTTAAAGTTATTATTTCTAAACTAGTAATATATTTTAAAGAGCCCAATTATTATTTTGAAATTAAAACCCAAATTTTTAGCCCAATACATGTATTTTTAAATAAAGCCCAAATGTGTATTATTTTGAGCCCAAAAAAATTTTATTTACTTAGTGTAATATTTTAAACCCAAGGATTAATTATTTTTGGCTCAATATTTAAGTATCATGATAAGCCCAACTATTTTGGCCCAATAACCTTGTTTTTATTTAAAGCCCAAATAATTTATTTCTTTCGGCCCAATATAACGGCCCAAACCTTTTATCCTTATTTTAGTCTATCCATGGAATAAATTTATTTTTTTTAAAACCCATGGATAAATAAATGCATGCACAAAAAAAAAAATTTTTTTATCAGGGGGAATCATCACTGCATGTGCATATTGCATTTCTATACCTTATAGAACCTAGAAGCGTTATGTTGTAACCTAGATCTTTTTCTTGCGCTAGATGGCTAACCAAGACATGATGAACTTAATGGTCAAAATGATGAACGCTCACTTTGATTACCAACAAACCATACAACAAATGGAACATCGTATGGCCCAATTGGAGGCAAATCTGCACCATATGGGAAGCTTAAGAGAGGCGGACCACCACCGCATAAACCAGCTCGAAGACCAAATCCAAAACCTCACTACACAAAATCTATGTTTAAAGGAGCTTGTTGATGCTCATGGGGATGACTTGAACCACATTTTCGATGACCTACTACCGCCAAGCCCGGTGGAGGAAGATCCGGAGGAGGATCCCACCACTGTGCCGGAGGACGCCTAGAAATGATAGGAGGATCCTATTTTGGTATATCCTATCACTTGTAAAAAAAAAAAAAATAAATAAATAAATAAATAAATCAAGTTTTTGTTTGAACACTCTCTATTCCAAAAATTATGTTGAATTCCCAAACAACAAATCCATCTCAAACGCACGGCTCATTTAAACCTTGAAACCCAAGACCCTGAAACCCTAGACCCTGGGGTTTCGATAATCATTGTATAAACCCTTTATTATATTTTCCTTAAAATCTAAATCACTTGTTCTTGCAACAGAATGGCACCGAGAGGGAGACCGCGCGTCCAGCCCATTCCTCCCAATACCAACGAAATACCTAGGCAACCTGACATGCCGATACCAAACGTGGGTGTACACGCTCAGGAAGAGCCAGCAGGCCCTATACCAGACAACATAGGTAATCGCCTGCGCACTCTAGAAGAGGTTCTCATTGCGATAGGGAACGCGCAGGTGAACCAAGGCCAAACGGCTGCGGCACCTCCACCACAAGCTCGCATTAATTACCTAGCCATGGTGAACCCATACCAACCGCCGCACTATGCAGGCGAGGAAGACCCTGCAAAACTAGAGGAGTGGATTAGGACCTTCGACAAGTTGTTAAGCGCAGTTAAGTGCCCAGAAGGGGAAAAGGTGCATGTGGCCTCATACTACTTGGGAGGTGAAGCAGACGACTGGTGGCAAGCCACCCAGGGAAAGATACAAGAGGAAGATGTGCCCTATTCATGGACTGAAATGATGGAACTGCTCAGGGACCGATTTTACCCCCTGAGTACGAAGGCGGCCATGTACGAGGAGTTTTTGGCACTGAAACAAGGCGGGCAGACTGTACAAGAGTATTACACTCGATTCAAGGAGTTGGTGCGCTTTGCACCAAGACTAGTACCGACAGACGTAGAGAAGGCACAAAAATTCGAGATGGGATTGAACTTGTCCATACGGGAAGTGATCACTGGTGTCCATTACCCGGACCTGCAAGCAGTGTATGATCGTGCAGTTGCTGTTGCGAGGGTGCAACAACTGAAGAGGAGGATGAGTGGAGAGTCCAGCCGGGGACCTCAGGGGCAAGATAAGAGGAACAGGGATAACCGCACCGGTAACAATTCTGGAGGAAACAACTTTCGGGTAGGCCTGAACAGACCCCCTCAGAACAACAATAGGGGAAATGGTGGGAGAACATTTTTCCAGGGTAACCCTGTGCCACCATGCCCAAGATGTGGGAAACCTCACTTGATTAGGGGATGCCCCCAACAGGGCACATGCTTCAGGTGTGGTCGATTTGGTCATCGGGCGAATGAGTGCCGGACTCGAATTGAAAACATCACCAAGCGAGAGGACTTGATTATGGGGCCAGCACAGCCTCGTAACCAAAATGGACGGAATGGTAACTATCAAGGGTACAGACCCCCTCAGAACCAGAATCAACGCCCTCCACAGAATCCAAATCAGCAACAGAATCAGAACCCGAACCGGGATCAGCCGGGCAACCAAGGACGGCCCATGGGGAGATTGAATGTTATCAACCAAGCAGATGTGCCTATGCAGGGTGACGTGATGGCAGGTACATTCCATGTTTTAAGTACACCCCTTAAAGTTCTGTTTGACTCAGGAGCTAGTTGTTCGATTATATCATCAAGAGTCTTATCTGAACTAGATCTACCTAAGTGCGAACTGATTAACTTAGAAATTCAACTACCATCAGGAGAGGTAGTACCATGCTCTAAACGTTATAACGGGATTCCGATAGTTATCAAGAACATAGAATTTTTCGCAAACTTGGTAGAATTTAATTTAAGGGACTTCGACGTTATACTGGGAATGGATTGGTTGACCCGGTATAAAGCGGTAATAGAATGTCAAAAGCAGAAGATCACCTTGTCGAAAGGTAGGGGAAAGAGGGTCATCTTTTACTCTCAACCCCCTAAGAGGAGCAACAAGGTTGTTAACGCTCTCAAGCTTCGTAGCTTAATGCATAAGGGATACGCGTTGTATGCATGCTACGTTCACAACCTGGAGGCGGAAGAGAGCAAGGTTGACGACATCCCAGTGGTGAGAGAATACCCGGACGTATTTCCTGAAGACATCCCTGGTATGCCACCTGAGAGAGATCTTGAATTCACCATAGATCTCATTCCGGGAACGGAACCTGTCTCGAAGGCCCCTTACCGTATGGCACCACTGGAAATGAAGGAGTTAAAGGAACAACTCGAAGAGTTGTTGGAGAAAGGATACATAAGACCAAGTACGTCCCCGTGGGGAGCACCGGTCTTATTTGTTAAAAAGAAGGACGGAGGACTACGCCTTTGCATCGATTACAGAGGACTCAATCAAGTGACCATCAAGAACAAGTATCCATTACCAAGGATTGAAGACTTATTTGATCAATTGAAGGGGGCGTCGGTGTTCTCAAAGATCGACTTGCGATCCGGTTATCACCAGCTGAGGATTGCGGAGAAGGATATTCCGAAGACGGCATTCCGAACTCGTTATGGACACTACGAGTTCACAGTATTATCCTTTGGGTTAACAAATGCACCTGCAATGTTCATGAACCTCATGAACGATGTATTTAGAGAATTGTTAGATCAAAGCGTCGTGGTGTTCATCGACGACATCCTGATCTACTCGAGAAGCGAGGAGGAGCATTCCCAACATTTGCACCAAGTGTTAGGGATTTTGCGCAAGAACCAACTCTATGGCAAACTATCCAAATGCGACTTTTGGTTGAAGGAAGTAGCATTCCTTGGGCACATAGTATCCGCCACTGGAGTTTCAGTGGATCAGGCAAAAATTTCGGCGGTGACGGAATGGGTATCGCCAACGAGTCCAACTGAAATACGGAGCTTCCTTGGGCTAGCTGGTTATTATAGGCGATTTGTGAAGGACTTCTCAAAAATCGCACGCCCGTTGACCCAGCTGTTGAAGAAAGGGGTAAAATATGACTGGACCAGTGAGTGTGAGTCCGCGTTTCAAGAACTGAAAAAGCGACTCACCAGTACACCCGTACTAGCACTACCATCAGAGAATGGTGACTTCGAGGTTTACAGTGATGCTTCAAAGGAAGGTCTAGGATGTGTTTTGATGCAAGACTCGAGAGTCATTGCATATGCTTCGCGCCAATTGAAACCTCATGAAGCGAACTACCCAACGCACGACTTGGAGTTGGCGGCAGTCGTGTTCGCTCTGAAAATATGGAGACACTACCTTTATGGGAGAAAGTGTCGGATGTTCACAGACCACAAAAGCCTCAAATACATATTCACTCAAAAAGAGCTAAATCTGAGACAACGGAGATGGCTGGAACTAATCAAGGACTATGATCTCGAAATTTCTTACCACGAAGGGAAGGCCAACGTAGTAGCCGATGCCTTAAGCCGGAAGACCCAACATGTGGCGAATTCGTTGGTGATTCCGCCGGCATTATATATGGACTTGGCAAGATTGAGCTTAGAACTAGTGCATTCGGGCACTGTAAATGAAATGGTCAACGCCATGGTAGTCGAATCAACCATATTTGACGAGATCAAACTCGCCCAACCGGGCGACGCAAAGTTGGAAAGGATTAAGGAGAACATTGCCAACGGGAAGGCAATAGGATTTGCTATCCATGAGGACGGAAGCATTCGTTTCAAGGGAAGATGGTGTGTACCACAAAAATGCGTGGAGATAAAACAAAGATTGATGGAAGAAGGGCATAACACACCTTACTCGGTTCACCCTGGAGGCGACAAATTATATAAGGATTTGAGGAAGATTTACTGGTGGCCGAGGATGAAGAATGAAGTGGCAGAATTTGTAGCGAGATGCCTCACGTGCCAAAAGGTCAAAGCTGTGCGACAGAAACCCTTAGGATTGATGCAACCATTGGAAATCCCGAGTTGGAAGTGGGATAGTATCTCTATGGATTTCGTTTCGGGATTACCACGATCACCAAGAGGAATGAATAAGATATGGGTGATTGTCGATAGGCTAACGAAGACGGCCATTTTTATTCCAATGAAGGACACTTGGACCATGGACCAATTAGCAAGAGCGTATATTGACAATGTGGTACGAAGACACGGGGTACCACATGACATTATCTCCGATAGAGACAGTAGATTTGTCTCTCACTTTTGGACCAAGTTACAAGAAGCCCTCGGTACGCAGATTAAGATGAGCACCGCATTCCACCCAATGACGGATGGACAAACTGAGAGAACAATCCAAACGTTGGAAGACATGCTGAGAGCTTGCGTCCTAGAGTTTAAGGGTAGCTGGGAAAATCATTTACCCCTAATTGAATTTTCCTACAACAATAGCTACCATGCTAGCATCGGCATGGCACCATTCGAGGCATTGTATGGTCGAAGGTGCCGAAGTCCGTTGAGTTGGGAAGGGAATGATAAGACAGTGATAGTAGGACCACAACTCGTAGAAGATATGACCCAACAAATCAAAGTGATTCGAGGAAAGATGAAAGCGGCCCAAGACCGACAGAAAAGTTATGCCGATGTGAGACGGCAAGACCTAGAATTTCAAGTTGGGGATAAGGTCATGTTAAAGATATCACCGATGAAGGGGGTTATGCGTTTTGGCAAACGAGGAAAGTTAAGCCCTCGATATATAGGACCTTATGAAATTCTAGAAAAAGTCGGGAATTTAGCATATCGTCTAGCCTTACCGCCACAATTGGCTAGAGTTCACAACGTGTTCCACATATCACAATTGAAGAAGTATGTGCACGATCCGACCCATGTACTCCAACCGGAAGGAATTGAATTGGATGATGACTTGAGCTATGAGGAAATTCCGGTACGAATACTCGATGTTAAGGAGAGAGTAACAAGGAACAAAGCCGTGAGAATGGTCAAGATTCTTTGGTCGAACCATGAAAGTGAAACGGCGACATGGGAGTTAGAATCCGACATGAAGGAGCGTTACCCGACCCTATTCCAAAACGGTGCAACCGCAGTTATGGGGACATAACTGTAATCTTAAGGGGGAGAGGATGTAACGACCCGAATATTTTGTATCCCAAATGAACAAATTCTAATTGTTTTGAACTACGTAATGACTTGATCCCTTCACAGGGTACGTAGGCAACTTGGAAATTTCAATTCTGGGTTCAGTCGAATAATATCAAACAACAAAACACAATGACACAACCACAATCAATCAATCGGTCAATAAGTCGCGCAACTTCGGGGACGAAGTTGATTCTTAAGGAGGGTAGATTGTAATACCATAGAAATTGCCCGATATATATGTATGAATATATATATTTTGATCAATTCACTAAGTAGATTTTTAATCAAATCTATATATATTTATATGTTCAAATATGTGCTTAAAGATTAGTATATTATTTTCTACAAAACATACTTTGAAAAAAATTATATATATTTGTCTTTTCAAATATATATAATTTTTTTCAAAGTATGTTTTGTAGAAAATAATATACTAATCTTTAAGCACATATTTGAACATATAAATATATATAGATTTGATTAAAAATCTACTTAGTGAATTGATCAAAATATATATATTCATACATATATATCGGGCAATTTCTATGGTATTACAATCTACCCTCCTTAAGAATCAACTTCGTCCCCGAAGTTGCGCGACTTATTGACCGATTGATTGATTGTGGTTGTGTCATTGTGTTTTGTTGTTTGATATTATTCGACTGAACCCAGAATTGAAATTTCCAAGTTGCCTACGTACCCTGTGAAGGGATCAAGTCATTACGTAGTTCAAAACAATTAGAATTTGTTCATTTGGGATACAAAATATTCGGGTCGTTACAATAATATCATCTAAGAACACAACCACGCACACGACCATCAGGGGATGGAATACCCTATACATAAGATCCATGAAGATCGCTAGTGCGTTAGTCAAACCAAAAGGCATGACCGGGAATTCAAAATGTCCACAACGAGTCCTGAAAGCTGTGTTAGACCTATCAGCCTCCGCCACCCTTATCTGATGGTAGCCCGATCTCAAATCAATCTTATTAAACATACTGGCCTCTCTCAACTAATCAAAAAGATCCTCAATCCGAGGTAAATGATACTTATTTTTCCCGTGATTCAGTTCAATTCTCTGTAATCGATGCACATCCTCATCGACCCATCATTCTTCTTAACAAACAAGACAGGAGCTCCTTAAGGCGAGCTACTCGGCTGAATATACCCCTTATTGGTAAGCTCATTCAATTGATCCTTCAACTCCTTCAGTTCACAGGAGCCATATGGTAAGGAGCCTTAGAAATATGAGCTGCATCAGGCATCAGCTCAATAGTAAAATCAATATCCCGAGCAGATGGGAGACCAGGAATTTCATCGGGAAATACATCCCCGAACTCAAATACAACAGGGACATTCGAAGAAGCAGAAACTTCTGCTCGAAGATCCCTCATTTGCCACTCCCCTGCGCATCAGGTCACAAAACAAAGCAACAGAAACCATACCAATAACAGGTAGAATCAAAGGATGTCGGTAAGAAACACACTTACCCAAAGAATCCTAAAAGGATATTCGTGGAACACCACAATTAATCACAACACGTTGGCAAACAACCAATCCATGCCCAATAGTACGTCAAAACCAACCAGGCTAAAGACCACCAGGTGAATTCACGACTCTCGATGCTCAACACAGCATCTTGCATCAAATGATCACTTCGAATATTATTACCCGAAGGTACAGAAACTAGCATCTGGTAGGGCACCAACGGTCCTACTCCGTGCTCTCGCACAAATCGCAAAGCCACTAAAGAACACGAGGCTTTTGAATCGCACAGTACTAAGGCGGAAGGATTCGCAGTAGTGGTAACATCTACTCCATGCTTACGAATGACATTCAGAGTCCCAAATGAACATAAGACTCCAGAATCAAACACAATAACCGCAACACAAAATGCGACATGAATAATTCCCATATCAGAGAAATGGGTTTATCTCTCAACCAGAGAGTCAAGAAGAAACACCTACGATACAAGAATTACACACATGCCACAACGTTACCAATCAACGTAACGTTTCCATCACATAAAGATGACATACTAGGAAGTCCCCTAGTTCGGACTCGCCCCAGGGATATCGATCCCCTTCACGTTACCGATCTTGCCATGCAGAACATTTACCTTGCCTTGTCTCACGCGACCGGCATTCAACGCTTCGACGAACCATCTAATGATATTTTGATTGACCCAGTGTCAATTATATGCTAATTCACATGATTATTCTTTCTAACCAAATCCGACTATACCCTCACTGGCATAAACTTGAAATGGTTTCCACCATCCTTCGCATGCATGCGACTGCAAATATCTATATTACCCAAGTGGGTTATCGCAGTAGGGAGACTTTCTCAGTACCCTATTTCACTCTCGAGGGTACGTCAAACCTATCTGAACACATTCATCACATTGATCCAGCTTGGATCGCCATTCGAATAGCCCAGGCTTCCATGAGGCCTTTCCAAACTATTCAGCCAACTTAGATTACAACATCAACAAACGATGTTAGCAGAAATCACCAATCATATACAAAGCAGTATATATAAATGACAAAATTAAATAACCGATCAAAAGTCATTCATAGTCCTCAATGACTGTGAGATAAAAAGGATCCTGACTGGAGTACCATGGTTCCCTCACAGTTCTCCAACTGTGAATTAACCGGGTGTGCACAAAAATAATGAGATATAATAAAAATAAATTCTATGCTATATGTACCCCACACACAGCTCACCACCTATGTCTACATAAGTTTTAATAAGATAAAAGAGCACACAGGCTCTGATACCACTCTGTAACGCCCCCAAAATTCAAACATGATTTTCGCAAGCATTACCGCTGTACTAACTATCCTGAACTAGTGGCCAGCTAATTTAAAACAGCTAGTACAAAACTGGGTAAACCTAAAGTGATCATCTGATTAATCCAGTTTAATGCGGAAGCTAAAACAAATAAAACACATAAGCACATAGGAGGTCTCACCATCATAATCAAATAAACATTCCAGCAGCTCATCTAGACTGCAAGCCTCTCAACAGCATACCAATATCTCAAACAGGGCTACCAGTCCAAAACTGTAAATCACATAAAGGCCATCGGCCGACAGAAAGCAGATCCTAGGCACACAGGCCTCAACTAGCATAAAATCCAAGTCATAATGAGCAATAGAGTATCACATAATCATGTAAGATAAACATAAAAAGTCCTATCTATGTGATCTCTCAATACCCCAAACCCAGTCATGCTCCAATGCCTCCAGCAGAATCTATAAAATAGACAAAAATAAAGGGGGTCAGTACAACGTACTGAGCAAGGCTACTTGCCGGGGAGTAAGGGAAAACATCATCATGTCTAATAATAATAATAATAATAATAATAATAATAATAATAATAATAATAATAATAATAATAATAATAATAATAATAATAATAACATAGCAGAATATAGATAAAGCAGATAAAACATCACACCGTCCCATACCGGTGCTTCAACCATAATCATGCAATTTATGCAAGTGATGCATGACCTAACATACACCTATCTACCCTATATGCAAATGCAATGAATATGCCTAGCCGGCACCTAGAACCCGGGCGGTATGAACCCACGGGTGAGGATATCATCAACTCCAACCCGTTACAGGGTAACATACACCATCCCCGCAGGGATCCGCAATCGCGCCAGCCGCAGCTGAATATCATATCGCAGGCATCACAACCCAAATGTATATATGCCCAGGACGGATAGATTATGTTGCATGCCCAACATAGCTCGAAAGCATGTCATACCGAGAATCCCCATATCCTCGAAGCATAATAACCAATAATCCAGGCATGACAGTCAAATCACAGGCATAACAGCCAAATCACAGGCATCACAACCAAATCACATGCATCACAGCCTAATAATCACCTCGCAGGGCCATCGGGACTCAACAGCACCGGTAAAGGCTGCCCGATCAGACATTTCCAATATGTTCGTCCATTCATAATGCAATATGATGCATTATAATAACCACCCCAAAGGGGTAACAGACATAACAATCAATAATACACCCCGCAGGGCCATCGAGACTCAACAACACCTGTGAAGGTTGCCCGATCAATCATAAACATCATAACAATCCACCGGTTTAATAACCGTCAATTCCAATGCAATAACATGCATATGACAATATAGTGATATTCAAGTACCTACACACTAGGTTCGTATGCTTCTCAACATATAAGGAATTCAATACATAGCCCCCTAGATTAAGACATTAATGATATAATTCAATAATCCACATATACTTAATGATATCATAACTCAACAGTTCCCCTAAGAAATTCAACAACACCCACGGGCCAATTGATTAACCCACGGTTTACCAATAATATTTAGGGAAGTCATAACAATAATTTGTGTAAAGAAAACATCATTATAGAATCAAAATCGCACAAAAAGGGGCCAAACAGGGCCTTCCTGCGCTCACGGCGCACCCGCGCGCGTAAAACGCGTGACATACGCAGCCCAGTACTGTAGCGATTACTGTAGCAATTACTGTAGCAAGTTACTGTTGTAATTACTGTAGCGAGTTACTGCGGTAACTACTGTAGCGAGTTACTGTAGTAATTACTGTAGCGAGTTACTGCGTTAACTACTGCAGCGAGTTACTGCGGTAACTACTGTACAAGTTACTGTGGTAGTTACTGTTCAAATTACCGTGGTAATTACTGTGGCGAATTACTGCGGTAACTACGCGAGTTACCGCGGTAACTACTGTACAGGTACTATAGCAGTAGTGTAGCAGTTATTGTTCATCGTCTTCTCCGATTTTCCAATCGGTTTTCCGGCGATTTTGCCGGAATTCGACCCCCAAATACGTAATTTAAGCAATATAATCCCTTGCCTGATGTCTTCCAACAATAATCGGCCTCCGATTCGTCGATTACAAGCTTCAATCGAACAAAATCAACCCAAAACCTAAAATCAACAACCAACTCCAAAATGAACACCTTTAAGCTCAAGAATATATCTAAAACATATATTTGAGTCTAAATGTTCAAGGATTAAAGCTTAACTCAACTAAATACAACCCCCCCCCCCCCCCCGATTTTATCACCCACGGTTAAAACCCAAAACCACCTCCAAATCTTAACAAAATCAAGAACTAATAACAATAAATCACTTACCAAAAGCATGAATATGAATTTCCCAACTTGATTTCAAGCCAATATTGAAGATTTTTCTTGGCCAAGGAGGGCTACGGGAAGGAGAAGAAATGGAGAGAGGAAGAAGAAAGGAAAAATGGGGAAAGGGAAGAAAAGTGAGGAAGTGGGTCTCACTTCCCATTTTTTTAATAAAAATTATATCCGGATCGGGGTCATGATGTTGTGTCTCCTCCCAACTTCTTTTATTCTAACAAATCGCAGTCCATTTATTTAAGCACTTTGGCTCTTATTAACTTGTGGGTTTGCTACCCACTTATACTTCCACTTCAATACAATAACTCTCTTACACAATAATTCATATTATTTATCTTTATTAATTAACCATAATTAATTAAATTAATTATGCGTTAATTAATCGGGATGTTACATTGTCCGGAAAGTGGTTAGCATGTACATTAAACTCTGATTTTATACAAGTATGCCTGCTAGCCTTAGCGTATTTCGGACAGTCCGGAATGCGTGGCGGTAACATCCGCTCATTCTTCCCGCACTTTGCTTCCGCTGTACTTTAGGGATAAATGGGGTGTTACATATTTACAGTATTTGTGATCATTTTATGATATTTGTAAAATACACCATAGTACATAAATTTTGTTGATACGGTTTTAATTTTAATTTTTTTTTCCCTTTGCTATAGCCAGAAGTAGACCCGGCAATATGGGTAAATACACGTAGACACGATACGTACACGACCTGTGTTTTACATGTACGGGTCTTCAAAAAACAGATACGGGTCAAAACAGGTCGACCCGTTTAGTACACGAATACAATTTGGGTCAAATGCAGGTTTATCTGTTTTACCCGAATTGACCTGTTTTTTACCCGAATTGACCTGTTTTTTTATACAGGTCACCTGTTATCTGAATCAGACACATATATGTATTTTACCTGTATATATTTAAGTACAATAGAATTAAATTTAAATAAAATACGCACAAGGTAAACTTTATGTTTAATATTGGATTTGAACTTTGGATTTTTTTTTTAAGTTTGAACTTTTGTATTTGAATGTTTGAAGATGAATTGCTGAGTCTATTAGGAATTTTAAGATTTGAATTATGGGAATGTAATATTTTATATTTTATTTTAAAAGTTTAAAAAGTAATTTGATATAATTTAGTAGAATAGAAGTAAACAGGTAAAATACAGGTAAACAGGTCACAGATAAATTCGACACGCGTGTCCACATGTTCAAATTCACGTGTATACAGGTCGACACGCATGTGATCCGTTTTTGAAACAGGTCGTGTACAGGTTTTGAAATACGGGTAAATTCTAAAAACAGGTCGTGTACAGATACAGATCAAACAGGTAAACAGGTACTTGACACGTATAACATACACGACCTGTTTACCCATATTGCCCCAGAAGTACTTAGATTTGATAACAATCTTATAACTATTCATACCAAATTTAACATGTGATGGATGATCACAAAAATTCAACACAAAGAGATGTAGTGGTTTGAATTATTACCTCTATTACAAAACAAAATTCTGCATATATAAAGGCTCGAACCCGATACATTTGCTTATAAAAAAATTTTTTTTTTTGCTTTACAGCCAATCAAGGCTAGGGAAGCTTATAAAAAATATTGATATCTCACCGAGTAATAACACGTTAATGAAAATTCATAAATGTAATTAGAAAAAATACTCCCTTCATATGATCACTTTTACTTTTTAATTTAATTTCATTATAAGTATACATAAGTAATAAAAAAAATACAGTAGAAGTGAGTATGGTTAACAACAAAAAACATTAACACACACAAAAAAATATAATAATAATAAAAATCAATGCATCAATTGCAATTCTAACTTGTAACCTTTATATAACGGGTATAAATTGTTTATTGGTTCTAATTTAGCCATTTCCATCAGTCAGAAGGACAGGTTTAAAAAAAAAAAAGAAAAAAAAAAGCCCCTAAATCCGAATAAACAGATCCAATTGGGATTTGGGAAGGTGGTGGGAACCAAACGAACCATGGTTCACTCAATTCAGAAGCTCCACTTTTATCCATACTCGTATTGCCATCACCACCACCTGCGATTCACAACTCCCAGTGCCAGCGCTCTCCACTTCCGTCCTTCCACCCTTATTACCACCACTCTTCCTAGACTTCCCTCCCGGAATTGCGCTACCGCCATCCTCCCCGCAACCCCTACACAATACTGCAAATGCAATCGCCGGGTGCAGCTCTGCCTCAGCAATACGACGACCTCCACACTGGAGGAGGAGTTAAAATCATCCGATGTCGTTAGGAATTTCTACGATGGGATCAACCGCCGCGATTTGGCCTATGTCCACGACCTCATTGCCCTCAATTGCGTCTACGAGGACCTTGTCTTCCCCAAACCCTTCGTCGGTCGCCAGGTCTCAATCTCCCCTTCTCCCGTCATTATCAATTGATTTATAGTATAATCTCGCATAAACTGAGTCGAAATTGTAACCCTATTTTATTTTCCACCGATGTTATATGTAGTTTTGATAATGATATCGGAGATGGCGGATTAGCAGACGGGATATACTCTAATCATTTTTAGATTGTAAAATGTTTTTGAAAGTTTGAATTTTTCTTTTCTATTGTGCTCCTTCACTAAATGTTGCACAACTTTTATCCTTCTTGCAGGCAATCCTAGAGTTCTTCGAGCAGTTTATTGATTCCATCAGTGCTGATTTGCAGTTCGCTATTGATGATATATCAGAGGAGGATACCTCTGGTGTTGGGGTAACTTGGCACTTAGGTTGAATATTCATTATTCCTGATTGTGTTATCAACATATTTCTTTCCTTAACATTTTCTTGAGTACCTCAAGTTATTTGGATAAGTTAATTGTAGAATGGAAGGGTAAGCCTTTTCCTTTCAGCAAAGGATGCAGCTTTTATCGGTTGGAAGTTGTGGATGGCCAGAAGCAAATAGTGTGAGTTCTTTTTGTTTGTTTAAATAATGAATGATGAATGTTGAAAGCTAGTTAAGGTTATTGGCTTCCAGAATGAACTGTGGTGAGAACTGTTATGAAAGGCTCAACAATTGGAATAAAGAGAGGAAAATCATTTCTTCTTCAAAAGACCTGTATGTTAATCTTAGTCAGCTGATTCCCAAACCTATTCTATTTGTTATAAAAAAATAGCTAGTATTGCTGCATTCTGCATCACGGTTCTAGTTTGTAAATGCCAGGTGATCAGGTCAGATATGTAGCCTATGGACTTTCAGTATTGAGAAATCGACTTCATAGATAGTGGTCACTGGACAGCGTCTGGTTTCATACTTTCATGAGCAACACTTGCGACATGGGCCTCATAAAATACTTGAACGTCATTGCATCAAGACTTTAGTATCAGTAATTGACCGTAGTCCAATGTCCTAAGAAGCATAAATCTGCTTATTACATGATAATTCTCTGAATATGGTTTCTACTATACTCTTGTTTGTACTGATCAAACGGCATTGTGCACCATTGTTATGGGTGTAGTATTCTCTTGCTTGGTGGAATTTGAAGGGATGAAAAATCTCGGCACATATTTGTTTCTTCTGCATCCTACTCCCATTAGGTTAATGATGTACTTTGTTGGACAGGTATGGAAGAGACTGTGTGGAACCTGCCATCAAACCTGGAGAGACAGCTTTGGTATGTAATGGGTAGACCTCCTTAATCCCAATTTGCTCTGTGTGTTTTATCACCATAAATATTGAAATTCCAACATATATAACAACTTATTAGTACTACATTTCTTTTTTTATTAGTAATTGTTTGATTTGCATAGAAGTTGTAAGAACTCTTGGTTGTGCTCATGAAATTAATACCAGGTTGCCATCAGAGGCGTGACTTGGTTGCTTCAGAAGTTCCCATTTTTGGCTGATCGGTTATAGTCAGAGAAGTATTGTACGATACTTTTTATATGACGAAGCATCAGCAGCAACACAAGTTTGTTCATATGCGATGTCAATTGCTGCGACTAAATATTTCATATGGGATCTTCTTTTCTGGTATGTAATGTTCTTACTCCCATGCGATGAATGAAAAAGCAATGATCAATTCTACTGATTGTAAAGTATACTCCCTTGAAAGAATGGCCCTGAACTTCATGTGAATATAACGTCCACCAATATATCAATGTAACAGAATCAGCAAATGTATTTGTTGAACTTGAAGGCATGTGGTCTTTCGTGTCATGTGTGTGTCCTAAAAAAGACATTTTGAAAGACAACTTCCTACATCCAGATTCCAGAGATTGCAAATCACATAAATAATTATGATTTAATTTTGTCTTATTGTAATTATAAATTAACATTGCTAATTTTTGTCCATCGAATTTGATGTGATACCTTATAAGAGGACCACATAGTTGTCATCGGCCTTTACTGTGTGTAGACTATAAATACTATGTGAATTTTAGTTTTGATCCATCCTAAAACAAGGAGAAAGTTCAAAGAGGAAGAAGATGACAAACAATTTAATTATCAATCCCAACTTAAGTTTGTTATCGAGCAATATATGCCTATATTTAAATTTTCTGTTTATAACATTATGAATATATGTTTATTATATATATATTTTTTTTTATGAGTCATTAAAAGCCTGAGAAATGGGTGATTAGAGCTATGCCAAATAAATTATAAATGGAATAAAAGGGAGTGATAGGGGGTCATGTGGGAATTCGAGCCCCCAACCAATATATTGAGAGTCGGGGACTTGACCACTAGGTTAAGTAATCTCATATTAATGAATTTTTATATGCCAACATAATAGCATACTCCCTCCGTCCAACGAAATGTGGCCAGTATTCTTTTTAGGGGTGTCCCGCGAAATTTGGTCACTTTCCATTTTTAGATAAATTAAATTAACATAAATATAATTAGAATCTTAATGGTTTCCAAATCCCATTAAAAATAATTATTTTTACTATTCTGCACAACTCCCAATACACTTTTAGTTTTCTACCCAAAGTCCCTTGCATTTCTTTAATTCTTCATATTTTAAAATTGGTACAAATAAAAATTATATAAAATATAATATTCTAAAACTAGACGCCTAGATGATTCTAACAAGACCATACTTGACTATTTTTTTTCTAATTAAATCATTACAATAGTATTAAGTCAAAGTTAAAAAATAAACAAAGTCAAAATTCATTAAACTTTTTAAACACAAATATTCACACCACTTTAACCACTAAACCCCACCACCTAAATTACCGTATCCAAAAGAAAATAGCCACATTTTGCGGGATGGAGGGAGTATTATATTGTTTATTCTTTTTGTTATTACTTGAATCATCGCATTTATTTTCCATTTTTTCTTTTCTAGATCATGCTTACTATTTTTGGTAAGCTCTAGATCATGCTTATTGTTTTGCATGGTGCACCTTTACGACTAGTGATGCTAAAATGATGAAAATGGTGTCGAAAGCTAAACAGTGCCACGCCTATCCTATTGTCAGTTGCCAAACCTATGAAAGTTTAGAGAATATAGGGAAAATTCTAGTTTGGGTCCCATATTAGAGCATCTCCACCCGTACTGCAAAACGCAAAATGGGGTAGAAAAACTGCTCCAACCGAGCTGTAAAATTGAACCCAAATTGCGTTTCTGGTGGAGAAAACGGAGAGAGGAACGCATTTATGCGTTTCACTGTAGATGACTGCAAAAACTTTTCAATATTGCAATTAAGTCCTTTTGTTTCCTCTCTTTTTATTTTTTATCTTTCATTTATTGATGTGTTTTAATATTAATTCTATTTTTAATTCTCTTTTTTTAATCTTTTTTTAATCTAAACTTTAATTCTTGTCTTTTTATTTGATTGATGTGTTTTAATATTAATTTTTATATTTATAATTTAACTAAAATTTGATATTTATAATACAACAAAATTTATTAAAAATACTAAAATTCCATTAAAAGTGCTAAAATAAAGTAAAATTATTACTCCCTCTGTCCCAACTAAGATGTCCTGTTTGACTTCTGCACACAATCCAATGCATTTTTCTAATTGTTAATAACTCAAAATATATACAAGTAAAAATTATATAAAATATATATTCTAAAACTATACGATTAGACGAATCTAACAAGACCGAACTCGACTATTTTTTTCAAATATATACTTATAATAATATTGAGTCAAAGTTGAACAATGAACAGTGTCAAAAAGTCAAACAAGACATCTTACCTGGGACGGAGGGAGTATTAATATTGAAAATAATCTGTAATTTAACATTTTTTACAATTTATATTATTCTTATTAAATTATTATTTTTATTAATTAATTTTGTTTAAATTTAACATAGGGGTTAACTTGTAAATTTGATAAATACATTGGTGATATATGAAAAGTGTATAAAGTAGTAAAAAGAGAATATTTTGTGGAATATTCTTTTGGGTTTGAGTTTAGTGTTTTCGGTTGGAGATGAAACATTGTTTGATGTGACATTTACTGCATTTTTTGTTTGAGTTTGGTGTTTTCGGTTGGAGATGGTCTTATTTTCTTTTACTCCTTTTTTTTTTTAAATATCTTGATAGCCTATAAATGCTACTCCTTCTGTTACTAAATAGTTGTCTCTTTCAGTACAATTTCAATATCTAAGATTTGCATTAATTAGCTCATAAATTTAATTTTTACCCTTTTCAACTATACTCACTCTTAATAAATGTCAACAAATGGAGTAACGTTTATGTAAAGTGAAGGGCAATATAGTAAAAACATAATATAACTATTTATAACTATCTCAAAATGACAATTATTGTGGAACACTTTTTAATATCTAAAAAGACAATTACAAAGAACAGAGGGAGTGTAAGTTTTTAATATCAACTAGAACTACCCGCCCGCGCGATGCGCCGGGCTCAGATTATAATATTATGGAGAAAAAAATATTATGTGGTAATATATCAAAATTGTTTTATCACCTTATTTTAATTATTATACTTCTTCTGTTCTTTAATGGTTGACGTTCTAATAAAAAGAACACGCATACCAATAAATGTTATTATTATTTGTCACTTTTTCACTTTTACCCCTATTATATAAAAAAGTGAAATTGAATGGAGAGATAATGCACAATATTATGAGAGTAATATTTATAAAAATATAAGAATAATATTGGAAATGTATGATATAAATATATAAAATGACAAATATTTTGGAATGTTTTCTTGTTTCTAAAAAGACAACTAAAATAGAACAGATGAAGTATTTTTAATTAAGAAGTATTAGATCATTCATTCTTATTGTGAGAATATGTATACATAAAAGAACTTAACACGATAGTATAAAAAAAAAATAAGATTACATTTTATTTGATTATAAAAAATGCTATAAAACTTTATATATACTGTGAAAGAATATATGGGGTAAAATTTTCATATATACAACATGGAATTTATAATCTTTATTATTATATGCGGTCCTAAATAGATATGCCCGCGGGCTGACTTATTGAGTATCTGATCGATTGGATATTGGTTAATATTGTTTCACAAATTAAATGTCTAGCAAATGTCACCATCATTTACATTATCATCTTTATTCACACATTAATTTGTAAATCAGAACACAGTAATTGGTATTCTAATATTTTCCAAAATTATTCACATCTGCTGTCTTGGTATAAGATCTCTTTGCATCCACCAAAATAAAATGCAAAAAGCTCAGAATACAGTGTCGGTGCTTGGTGCAGTCTGCTTTCTGTGTTAAAGTGTCTGTTGCAGCTTGCTCTATTGTTTAGTCTGTTTTGTTACAATATTCTTTCTTTTGTCTATTTTGTCCAAGATGCAGTGATGTGGTGCTGCGATTTGTTAGAGGAGAATTGTGAGTTATGTGGCCGGTGATGTAACAGTGTAAAAGCTTGGCTTTGGCCTGGAATAATTCAATGCTGCTCTAAAAAAACAAATGCAAAAAGCTCAATGCAAACCTATAAAATAAATGAATAATTTTCTAACTCAACTTCCCATGTTTATTATCATATATTTTGGTAAATGTATTATATGAGAAACGTAAATATATTAAAAATTTTCACTTCTTACTATATAAAATATTAAAATACAAAATGAATTCAAATAAATATGAATATAATCAAAATTTTGATCATTTTTTTCCGGATTAATGGAGGGTCGAAGCCATTAGTAATGAAATATATGATCACTTAGTTTTTAATTTCTTAAAATTTCGATATTGCAAAGAAAAGAATGATATCATATAGGATCTCGATCTTGACAACCTTGTTACCAATGTTTGGACTTAGGCTTTAATAAGAATAATTTATTTCAGTTCATTGTTTATTTACTAATAATACATCACTTATTTTAGAAAATTTAATAATATAAGAGGCAATGATAATAATCTATCTGAAAGTTTAAAAGGGAAATAATGATTTCATTTTTTTTGGATGAATAAATAATGATTTCATTTAACAACTAACCAAACAGGCAAACATCAGTTATGCATGTTATTGTGTGAGTCCTTAGAAGCAAATATTTTTTGAAATTTTAGAAATTGCATCCGTGATTAATGTTGTAAAATTAATTTAGATTTTTAAAATTAATTGGTTACACGGTTACCTTTTAATGAGACAATAATATGTATACTTAGTACTAATTCCTAGTATAAATATGGTATTTGAATTGTGATTTCATTTAAAATAGTAAATAATTTTTTTTACCAAATAAAAAAGATTGTTTTGAATTATTTATATATAAAAAAATTATATAGTTTTTCTTCTTTTTTTTTTTTGCGTAAAGCGAGTATCCCAACCACATTTGTCCAAAGACTAATCACAGGAGGATCTAGTGGAATTTTTAAGAGTTGTTGTCTCAAAGCATAATTATGCATATGAAAAAACTCAACCCAAAATAAAATCATATATGTTAAGATATTATGTAGGAATAATTTTTTTTTTGGCGTATTAATTCTCCTAAAAATATCTTTTTCCTAAATAACTTCCCCATCAGTCCTCCCATTAGTATTGTCCAGATTCATTGTTGCGATCTTTTCTCAAATTATAAATAATCTTTCCATGGATATAAGATTCATATATAGTACATAATTAGTATTGCCAAGCATTTTTGAGATCTTTTTCTCAAAAATTGTTTTAAAGTTTAGAAAGTGCATATCACAGTGGTTAATGTTTTAAATTTGATTTTGATTTTTAAATTATTTGGTTACACAATTAACTCTAATGAGCCAATGATAATGTATACTTATTACTAATTCCTAGTATAAAAGATTCATATATACATAATTAGTGATGTCAAGCATTTTTGAGATCTTTTTCTCAAAAATTGTTTTAAAGTTTAGAAAGTGCATATCACGATTAGTAGTAAATGTTTTAAATTTGATTTTGATTTTTAAATTAATTGGTTACACAATTAACTCTAATGTGCCAATGATAATGTATACTTATTACTAATTCCTAGTATAAATATGGACTTTGAATTGAGATTTGATTTAAAATTGTAGAGAAATTTCTTACCAAATAAAACAGATTGTTTTAAATTACTTACAAAAAAAATTATGTAGTCAAGATACTTTCGAGTGCATGACCCCTCATGTTCTCTCTTTCATCCTCGATCAGATACATTAATTTATTACACTCTACAAAACAATACAACAATAGAGAGAAAATACTGTTAAGTGAACATTCCATAATAATTGAGATCACTTGTAGGTTATCAACCCTAACTGAACTACTAAATCTCCCCTTCACAATAATATACACAGAAGTTCCTTGTTTCTTAACACTTGAATCAAACTGACGCGAGAATGCAAAGGAGCAGCTATAGGACCCTGCAGCCTTGAGTCCAGCACGTCGACAGGGTCATGCTTGCTATGAAGTCGTCACGAACCCATTGACTCAAATGCACACCACCCGGAAACGTCGGGTCCAATGGATGCCTCCCTGTTAGGACCTCCTACAGGACAACCCCAAAGCTTAAACATCGCTTTTCTCTCTAATGCGTAGCATCGAAGCATGCTATGTGAATGAAAGGGACAAATATTCCCAACAATTCTAACAGGATAATATCATGAATTAGATGAATACGTAACCAAAAGCTATGTAGCTATATGAACCTGCTAAGTGAGGACTTTTGAGACTATTTTGAAAGATCCATGATCCCATCGTCTTCCCTGTTGACAGGCCTTGCCAGGCCAAAATAAAGGTCAAGCAGCCAGTCAAGGAAATGCTAAGTCAAGGTTGAAAAAAGAGATAAGGTTTATTGTATTGGGGAACTTCAAATCAAGTATAGCATAAATAGGTTCCATATGGCGTTTAATCTTAGTTCTCACAAACATGGGAGGTAGAAGATCTATTTTGAAATTATAATAAATAAATAATTCTAGAGAAAGACCAACCATGCTTGACCTCAAAAAAAAAAAAATAGAGAATAGTTTTATTCCAACTCATTGATATATTCCATCAATGAATTCATTGGGAGATAAGAACCTAGTGACTTACCATTTGAACTATCCAGGGTAGAGTGGTCATAGTAATTTACCTGAAAAAAGTAAGAACCTAGCAATTGTGAGCCATTCTTCAAGAGTTTGTCATAAAATGTGAATAGGGTAAAATGGATAATGCAAACTTTAAGGACCGGAGGAAAACCTGTATGACAGTTAAGTTACACTATCACATAGAACAAATAGAAAAGCTTTAAAAAAATAGAAAAAAATAAAATAAAAATAAATAGATCAAGGATAGGTCACTCAAGTACCCAACATAACACAGCTAACTCCAAATACAAAAAAGCAACTGATAATAAATAGAACATTAGGACTTTTTCATGCATACTACTATTGGAGGAGTTAAAAACAGACATGGCCCAACCACAAAGGAGAGTAGGGTGCTTAATTTATTAAGAAGAATGTAGACATGCACTTTTTGTGAGAGAGGAAGTGGCCCTAAACACTTCTCATTGCAATGATAAACAGCAAGGGACTAAAGTGTGGCACTCCTTTTTTTTTTAAATAAATAATATATATGAAAGTGTGTGTACTCAAAATTCAATGCACACATTACTAATCTAATTACTAACAGTAGAAATAAAACAACTAAAACTTATAGTGTCATTAAAGTGATGTCTTCATGTATAATGTACAACAAGCTGGCACCAAAGAGCTACTAATTTTTAAATAGTTGCAAGAGACACATGCTTCCCAAATGCCATGGTTGGTTCACCTTGAGTTAGTAAGCAATTACAGTGTCTTGCTCTTTGAATCATGGTGAGAAAATAAAGGTTTTCCAACAACATCTTGAGCCATACTTTTGCACTTCTACTTTTCCAACAACAACCCTCACAGTCTTTAAGCACCTCTACACATAGTTGAATTGACTTTACGAAGAACCACTGAAATGTATACACTAATTTAAGTTTCCACTACATAGTTATGCTGCAGAACCTTCGCTGAAAAAACTATAATTCAAATCTGCAATCATCCAATAGGATATAGATCATGTACGGCATTCAGAAATTGTTGTACACATCTTAGCAAATACCAGCAGATCAAGCACTTCTTCACTGCTCTGTATTAGATAAAAAGGACTCATCTGGAACACTCACTTTTACCTGATAGCACAAAACAATACAACATTATACACATACAACAATTGACCAATTAGAGAAAACGAAAAAAAAAAAAGACAGGGCAGAAAGACATGTCACCATAGTGCTTAAAAATCATTAATCATCATCTCAGATCAATTGAAGTGCCAAAATAGATTCTCCATATATGTCTCGAGAAAAGGTGATCTGCCGCTCACTGAGTATCTTTAGGTCAGGGAACACATATTAGAATATGCAGTTTCATCTCTTCAAAGGATACCCCGCGTATGAAACCTAAAGAATAACAACAGAAAATAAAGGCACGCATTGACTAAATTTACCTCTTTAAGCTGCAAAGTTTCACGGATGTGCTGCACAGTGGTCAGTTGAGGGGAGGTTTAGGAATCTGAAAATCAAAAACACCATAAAGTTCCAGGTTAATCGGAGAACTACACATCCAACTAAACCATACATTAATCGAAATCAAAATACAACTATAAACTGAAAGAGAGTGGCGTAAGCGCATATGAATAGATCCATAGGGGTATAATTCTTGCGTGAACTAAATTAAGTAATAAACTAAAAATAATTAGCAAATTGAAACAATCGACAATTGGGTTTTTCCACCACTTACCCAATCGGAAATTCGGAGATAGGGACAGAGGAGGGGGCAGAGGCGGGTGAATCGGAAAGGGCACAATGAGTGAGAGATGTTGTAGGCGGAGCGGCTCAACATTGGCGAACGACGGAGGAGGGCAACGAAGATGCAGCGAGTGGCACAAAGAACGGCGACTCCGACAGGCGATAGAGAGGGCGGTCTAAGAGGAGCCCGGTGGGAATCGGTGGAGGACAGGCGGAGGGGTGTGCCGAGTGCGTCGGGAGTGGGTGGAGGAGAGTTCATGGATTTAGGGTTTGTGGTAATAGAAGGTAATAATTTCTTAAGGTTATTAAAATCTAGATATAAATCTACGATCCCACAAAGCCAAAACGATCAAGATTTGTGTGAGATCTAAATTAGGGTGAGATCTTGATAAGATCTATAGGATCTATACAAGATCTTAAAATCTTTCAACGATCCGATCCCACTCTCTCTTATTTTTCATCTCATTTTTTCGTTTTTCAGTCCTCCATTCTTTTCCAAAATCTAGATCTAGTGATTTTTGATTGCATCTCCATCTCTAGATCTAGTGATTTTTGATTGCATCTCCATCTTTCTCGTATCCCCATCATCTTCTTCTTCCAACAGTCGCCGTTGTATCTCCTTCATCTTCCTGTTGTTGACATCGCCGTCGTATCCCCCCTCCCTTCCTATCGTTGCCCTCGCATCCCCTTCCTCTTTCTACCGCCCTCCTTGCCATAACATCCCCTTCCAGCACCTCTGCTGATGGAGATCTTAGTCCTAAACCCCTGCCCAGATGGATGATGATGAATCCAATGAGACAGTGGTTGAGACTGACGAAAATGGCGAAAATTCTAATGACAAATTCAACATAGCTCAAGCATAATGTCTTAAATGCTCAATTATTATCTTTTTTTTTCTAAACAAATTATTGTCTATTGATATTGGTTATTATAATTCGCTAATATGCAATATGAATATTTTTTTGTCCTAATTTCATAGGATCTTAGGATCTGAATACGATCCTACGATTCTGATCTTGCAAATGGAAAAACGATCCTACATAGGATCTAGATTTTGATAACCTTGAATTTCTTATTTGGTATGTGGATCGGTGATTGATGATGAGAATTATATTAATAATAAAATTATATGACTATTTGGTAGGTAATTTATATGATTTTAATAGGTTAGTAAAAATAGGTATTGAGTAAAGGTTTAGGGTTAGGACATTGAAGCCGGATGGTGGTAGAAAAGAATGGTAAATTTAGAAGGTTTTGAGGTTGAAAAATTTTAAGCGGGAAAATATGTAGTTTAGTTTATATTATAATATAGATATAGATATAGATATAAATATACAATTTTTTATAAATTTATTTATTTGCAAAATATCCACAATCCAATTAATAATTCAAATTTTATTTAACTAATTTTAAATTTATTTATTTGTAGCAAATAATATTATTTATAAATTTCCGAAAAATATATTTTCTAAATGATAATAAATAGAATTATATTATAAATATTTCGAAAATAAAAATAACATATTTTTCATAAACAAAGTAATAATGTTGTGCTTAGTTTTTTTGGTGAAACAATTGGTTAGATAAATGAGTTGTGCGAGCTCATGTCATACAAATTACAAAGTGATAAAAATGATGAATAGATGGCCGAATGGAGAATCTAACCCCACCTATAAGGTTTAAAGACAGCGGATGGCAAAGTCCTCATTCCCCTTTGTGCTTTGAAGAGTTGGTGAATCATCTTCATATACATTAATAATATAATTGGGATATTACTCCTATCTAAATTAAACAAATAATTTATATTTTTCTTTTATATAATTGTCCTTGTGTTTAATGTACTTCTTTTCCCTACCTATGCAGGGGCGTCGACTGTGTAAAAAAAATATATAATAATTAATAATTTATATCCCATGTAAGGGGAAATTCTGGGATGATCTAATTCACTCAAGCCACCACCCATATTCAAACCGACACTATTACATATTATTAATAACATTTAGGTTCATAGAGCATCAAACACAAAATATATACACAACTAGCCATGCAGTCTCAATCTCACTTGGATCGCTAGTAAATGCAAGATTTTTACGGAAGCCATAAAAGCTATTAAGGGGGAAATGGCCCCACTGGTTACTTCCAAATGGTGAGATGAGAACATTTATATAGAGTACAAATGTAGATCCTAACATCTCATGGAACAAGCTCAAATCAACGGACCAAAAACACAACATACCATCGCGTAGGTTTTGGTAATATAGTTATGTGTGTATATATGTTATTATATTATATATATTTATATTGCTGCACAACCTATACAGTCTAGAAAAAATGAGAAAATTAAAAACTGAAACTAAATGAGAAAATCCTCAGCCGGGGACTAGCGATGCGGGAACCACGTGCCAATCACATTAGCCTCCAATAGAGCCTTCACTGAATCCGGCAAAAAAGCCCAGGTTGTACAAAAAAGCTCCCCGGTGCACCAGTCTTTGCAAGTGAATCAACTACCGCATTTCCTTTCCATAAAATATATTCAAATCTAGAAACTCTGAAAAGACGACGCATGTCCTCAATGTGTTCAAGGAGCGCAGCTAGCAAGTAATATACCGAAGGCATAACTCAAATCAAACAAGTGCCTCCAAAGAGTCACACACATAACACACCTCACTGATCCCCAATTCCCGAGTAAGATACAAACCATGTAGCACACCAACAAGCTCAGCTTGCTCAGCTTGCAAACTGGAAACATCTCCCAAATATTTGATTAAGTCCATGTTTGGCCAAACAACTAAACGGAATTAGCTTATTCAAGACAATTTGAAATAAATTAGCTTATTTAGAAAGATAAAATAACTTAAAACATTGTTCAATCAACTCTTTTTGAAACCGCTGCAAATAGCAGCGTTGTGGATTTTAACTTATTCTAGGCACAAAGTTAGTCTCGAAATTATCAAACAGTTAATTTTACTCATTATTACTCGCAAATCAATTAACAACTAACAATTAATCGAACACATTTTTCAAGTTGTGTAAAGCTTAACTCGAGTTAATGATATGGTAATCATCTAACTTTTAACTGTTTAAGAAAGGTACTACTACCATCTTAGTCATCCAATAATGCCATGGACAAACAAAATTGCATAGGGTAATATGATGAGGACTTATGTAGGAAAGACAAAAAAGAAAATATAAACAAAAATAAAAAACAACGATTAAAAACAAAAACCAGAACAAGGCTGGTGTGTTTGTGTTAATTTTATTAGTAAAAACTTTATACTACTAAAATTGAAAGCGGTGTGTGTGTGTTTGTGGTGTGTTTTCCTTTCTTTCTCTGGCGGAGGCGCCGAGAAAGAAAACAGACAAAACACGATAGGAAAAAGCTAAGCTTGCCACCCAACTTCCGCCTTCACGCACCCCATTCAACCTATGCGTTCGCCGCTTTATTCTCTCTTAATCTATCAATTTTGCCCCTTTCGCCTCCCCCTCCCTGCTCATTGATTCGCCTTTTTCTTTCTCTCATTCATGATGTCGGCGCTCTCCAATTTTCCGAGCCGGCATTGTGAAATTCGATCTGATCTTCGCTTGTGTTTAAACTCCTCCATTATTCGGACACCGATGAAGCTCAGGATTTCAAGGCCGCCTGCCCACGTGAGATTTTCTTTCATTTCCTTTCAAGATTCTTTAAAATAACAGTCTTTGGTTCCTACGCTGGTTGATTTTTAGTTTTTATATGTTCAAAGTGATTTCAGACTGGTTCTACGTTGTTGAATCGTGAACGGATTCGTCCGTGCTCTTCAGTGTTTGTGTAATTATTTTGTGAATGTGGAGTTTCTATGTAATTTTCTTTTGCTTTCTTCAATACATTTTGGCTATTATTTTTCGTTTCTGCGTTGGGAAGAAGAAAACATTAATTGTGATACAATCAATGGATACAGGAATGTTTTTGAGCTTGGTTTCTATTTTATTTGTATCGTGACGTAATGTAATGAATATGTGTCCTGAGCACTTTTATTTACTTAAATGCACGTGAAGTATATCTATACATACATATGTATAATTTCCTCACGGTTTCTTCCTTTTTTTTTTTTTGGTGCAAATTGCACTTCTTCGATGATGTGTGCTACCTGCTATTCGGCATTATGGACTGGATACTTACATAATTGACTAATTCTAATTGTTGCTACATTTGATTTGCCAGGTGTTATTAAATCACACGAGGAGGGCTTCTATATGTCCAAGTACTCGCATGACAATGCTAGATGGGAGGGTAGCAGATAGGAGAATTGTTGTGAAGCCTGCTGATATTTTGGTTAGAAAATAAAAATATGTTTAATTAATCCACTGGAATAATTTAGTTTCCGCTAATTGTATTTTGGCTGCACTTTACTGAGAAGATATGTATTTATGCAGGCATATGAACTTGTTCAAGGGGCAGATGTGAGTATCATGCTTTTTTCGTCTTTTCATTAGAGATTTTCTATTATAGAGTAGTCTAGTTCATAATGCAGTAATATTGTTTTTATTTAGAGACATCAATAAGTTAATTAGTTAAACAACTAAAGATGTCCATGATCATTGTATACGCATGTTATTTGTTTCTCTATTCTTTTGAAATCTTGATGGGTGATATCTATGAAGTTGAATGCATGCCATGAAGGTTGTAAATTTAACTTCCAAATTGAAAAGTCAACTTTATGGTGACTTTGCAAGCATTTAACCATTCTAATTGTTTTGAAGACAACATCCATTTTGGAGCAGTAAAGTACATGTGGTTTTCCCCTTCTGTGGATGTTTATGATTGAACTAACGAACTCTTCATAAGAGTTACTATATAATTATTTGCTGAATTTTTGCTGAACTTGTGAGTGGAATGGGTGTGCTAGCTGGTGGATCATCAATTTGGGGGGCTGTATTCAACTGGGATCTTATTAGTTCAATTTTTCCACCTTTTTGGATTCTTTAAATTAACATGTATTCGGGGGTGTATTCAACTGAGATTTTAATGAATTAATAGCAATCCATAGGTTCTGCATGATTTTTTAAATCCATGGATTATTTTAATATCTATAAGATTTTATAGGATTAATTTTGTAGGTATTTGTGTAGACTGAGAAAAACATAAGACTAAAAACATAGAGATTTATCTTAGGTAGTCATCCTATATAAAAAATGATTCGATATTAACTCATGCAATAACAAAAGCATATAGATATATCCATAAAGAAAGCATATATATATATATATATATTTAAAAGCATAAAAAAGACAATATACCATGATAATAAAGTTTGATGTATACCTTTGACTGAAGCATGGGAAATAAATAAATAGTGATTTTATAATTGCTTTTGATTTTGGCTTTTTGATTGGAAATTTGTTAAAGTATAATTTATCAATCCAATAAAATCTTGTCATGTAGTGCAGGATTTGATGATGCATAATTTATTTAATCTTCTCATCCAGGCTTAAAATCCATGAGTTATTAAAATCCTATAATATTCGACTGATAAATAATAACAAATTTCCAATAAAAAAAGCCAAAATTAGAAGCAATTACAAAATCACTATTTATAACTCAAATGCTCATATATCTATTTCACCCCTTGTTTAATATGCTTCTCTCACAGTATACATCAAACCCTATTATCAGGGCATAATGCCTTTTTATATGCTATTTTTTCTTATATATTTTTATGTATATGCTTTTGTTATGGAAATATTCTCTATATTTGTATGTATTCGTCATTGCCTGCGTTGATAACGAATAACTAGATTTTTCAGTCTACATAAATTCATACAAAATCAGTCTTTTTTCTTTTTTCTTTTTTCTTTTTTTTTTTGCCCCCTTCTTCTTCGTCCAATCAAATCTTGTGGGTATTTTTCAATCCATACAAAATCAATTCAATAGAATCCAATGGAATCTAAATAGGATTAATGACCCGTTTGGAATGGCTTTTGCAAAGGTGCTTTTGGCTTTTGCTTATGCCAAAAGCACTTTTGATGGAAAATAGTGTTTGGATTGGCTTTTTAGAAAAAGCAAAAGCACCTCGAAAAGTTGCAACTCCGAAAAACAGAAGCCAAAAGCACCTAGTAATGCGTGCATAGTCTTAAATGCCCCACTAATATATTTAATTACACTCTAAATATGTACTATTCTCATAAGTAGCATGTACTTTTAAGTAATTATAACATTCCAAAAGCACTTTTCATCTTTACACATCCAAACACATTTTTGAAAAAAAATTGCTTTTCAAACATTCCATCCAAACACAAAAGTTGCATGCTTTTGCTTTTGGCTTCTACTTTTGGCTTCTGCTTTTTTCAAAAGCCAATCCAAACGGCCCTAAAATAATCCATGGATCTAAAAATTTCATCCGAATCCATGGATTATTATTAATCCATTAAAATCCTAGTTGAATATAGACCCCTTAACTATGCCCAAGAGATTTAAACTAAGTGGTTGCCTAATGTATTCTTCTAGTTAAGTAAAGTTTCCATGGTATGCCCATATGTTAATGTTATGCCTCTAGTTTGATAGATGTTTCTCTTACCAAACAGATTACAAGAAACATGCCATCTTATGCTGATTATGTACATCTTCAGTCAATAAAATTCAAGGACATATCTGTGATCTCTGCTGTTATTTTTTTTGGTGCATTCGATCAAGATGCATGTTTGCCGATGAAATTTGTTCACAGGTTAGCTGGAGTTATATCTTGGACAAAGCAGCTCCCCAGCCCCCAACTGCGGTTCTTTTGCATGGCATTTTGGGTTGCAGAAAAAACTGGGGTGAGTACTACCATAGTAATCGGGATATGAGTTTGTTGCTGCAAAATTAGTTGCAGCAACATAACCCTTCATTATATTGATTTCTCTTTTATTTTTTAATGTAGAAAGTGATGTGACTTTGTTCACTGTTATATGGTTTACTCATGTTGAAAGAAATCATTGCTTATGTGATTTGCAAATCATCAGCCACCTGCGAAACCATGTACGATTAATCAGTTAATGCATGTGAAACCGTGGTAATATAAAATATTTTTGATCTGTCTAATGAACTTTGATTGGAAAAAACCAAACTGAACTGAGTATCTCATACCCAAAATAGCCTAGGCAATTTTAGAAATATCATTGCTCTAATTTCTAAAATTGCCAAGTTGGTTTTTAGTTGAACTTATGACAGAATGTCTGCAGATGTCTTTGATTCATATCCATTGCATTATTGTTATTTGAATTGGCAGTAATTTATGAAAATTTTGACAGGAACTTTTGCTAGGAGATTAGCCAAAGAGTTTCCCAAGTGGCAGGTGAATGAAGCACATGTTTATGTCGATTCGCTTTTAGTTGCTTCAAATTTTGGCCTAGTAATCAATTTGATGTTACATCCTTTATTCTTGGTTCTTAGTTTTAAGTGTTGTAATTAATCAATTTGCTTCACATTTCCACCCAGTAATATGCATTTAATTAAAATGCTGGCCTGAACTTACTCTTTATTCTTTGACATAGTTTCTCCTTGTAGACCTGCGGTGTCATGGTGATTCAGCATCTCTAAAAAGGAAAGGGCCTCATACTGTTGCTTCAGCTGCACTTGATGTTTTAAAGCTAGTATGTACTTCTGCCCTTTCTTTTTGGTCTAGGCTCTGGAATACAGCATGTTTTATCTTGCAATTTTATTTTAATCCTGCTAGTTTTATAGTATAATTATGAAGGTTAAATATGGAGAGTTTAATGTAATCATCTGGAACTTCTTATTTTGAGGTTGCTTTTTGATTGCTAGCCCATTGCTTGCTTTATTTTATCTAACGGTTGATATATCTTCCGTTGACTAGCTTGGTGCACTGAAACTAACCCCTCGGGTAGTAATTGGTCACAGCTTCGGTGGTAAAGGTAAATTAGTCTCAATCTGTGTTTTCCAGTCATAGCTTTTGTGTATTGATTATATAGGTATGTGATACTCCTCTGGATCAGCTTCTTCACACATCTCGTATCTCTCCTGTAGTGGCCTTGAGCATGGTGGACCAAGTCCCAAAGCCTCTCGCTCGACCCGTTAGAGTAAGTGTAAAATTCCTTCAATATTGGGCAATTTTCTTTTCATTTCTTTGGTTGAAGAATGCGAAAGCAGAAAGGATTGATCTACCACCATAGTGTATACTTCATCAATAGTTGAAATCCAGCTAATGATAAAATGTGAAGGAAAACATAGTAAAATACAATCAGATTTTGGAATGTTTATTTTAGGCATTCAAACATCACTAAGCTGTATATTTAATTCACGCTCAAAACATCTTAGCTGGAATTATGTGAGGTCAAGTTATGAAAAATATTTCTTGTTATTTGCCAATCAAGAGGTCGAAAAGTTAAATCAAGCAAACAGAAGTTACAGAAATTTGTGCTTAACAAGCTATACAGTTTAAGTAGACAACAGAATTGTACATATGATCAAGCTGACAGAATACTAGAATAGTTTGCTGAATCTTATGATTAGCTTGTTGCCTCTTGATGGAGATGAGATAGATGCAAATCCTGGTTGGTGAACTTTTTCAACCACACAAACATTGATTTGATATCCATATTATGATCAGTTTCCTGCTGCTTAATGGAAAAAAAAACTGTTCTATCATTTGTAATAAAAAGTAAACATTATAGAATGATAACCTGAACACAAATCAGATAGCTGTACAACTTGAGACAGCATCCTCTTTGAAAATATTCAAAATTAGATTCCAACCCAAGATTTTCATAGTTTGGCCACTTAGCCTTTGTTCGAATCTCTCTAGGGATTGTACCATAGTGCATCCGCCCCACATTTCAGGCAATTTAATGATCTTTTTGCCACCAAATAAACAATTTTTTTTGCTTTTTTTGAAAAGTGAACTAATTTTAAATGTTAGTATTAAATAAGCCTAATTTTGGAAAGTTTAGAAAAACATGTATAAATTAGGAAGTAGGAAGATTAGGGGAGCCAATTAAAATAGATAGTTGGAAGGAGATTCTGAAGTTCAAAATACAACCTATTTAAGGGTGAAACATGAACTTTTATAACTATATATGATTCTCCCCCCCCCCCCCCCCCCCCCCCCACCCAATCGTGTTCAATTCATTCAGTTTCAGATCAGAGTAATTCTATCGAAGCTAACCATTATCTTATATGTGAAACCTATGGACCCTTGTGAAGTAAAATGTTGTAGGATTTTGTTTTTTCGAGGGAAAGGTATTTGACAACAAAGACAGCCCCAAAATTTTGTCTTCATACTGATGCTGTGTTGGGATCTAATAATTTATAAAAGATGGAGAACAAAGCTAGGAAAGATAATGATTATGCAGTTCAATCGTTATCTTACATTGCACAAGTGCCTTGTAACATATCATTATTTCTTTTGATTCTCTTCTCAAAGTAGTACTATAATAATTTCCAAGTTAGGGTAATTGGAATGTAAATTTAATAATGGGGAAAATAAATCAAACTAGAGGATGCTTCCAAAGTGTGGTTTCCAAAGTTTCATAAGTAAACTAGAGGATGCTTAGTTTTGCTTCTTGATTTTCTGATGCCTTTGAAACCTGCAGTTTTACTAGATCCTATTTTCTTGAATATGTTATTCCAAATCCTCTAAGCTCATTCTAAATTACATCCAGGTCTGGGTTTTGGATGCTACCCCTGGAAAAGTTCGAGCTGGTGCAGATGGAGATGACCATCCTGCTGAACTTATCTCTTTCTTAAGTACATTTCCAGAAGAGGTAGGCCATAACATGTGGTGATCCCTTCTTTGTTGTCATTGCTTCTTCCAATTTTGTCAACTTTGTCTTCGATACAGATCCATTCAAAACGGGATGTCATTGAGGCTCTTACTCAACATGGCTTCTCAAAGGATGTTGCACAGGTAATTTTACATGTAAAGTACTGTGCCACTTAGTTTCCTTTAATGATAGACACGTACAATTTTAATCTATCAGTTGCGCTATTATATTTCTTCAAAGGGCCATCTAAATTCTTTTGATGATATTTTCTCCTTTCAGTGGGTTGTAACTAATCTTCGGCAGACTGCCATTAATGGAGCTGTTAATGGAGCAGCAACATCGAGTTTATCTTGGGTATTTGATCTCAATGGTATTTCAGATATGTATCAGTCATATGAAGAAACAAATATGTGGTATGTAAAATTCATTATCTCATTTCCAACCCTGCTATCTTCCTCCGAACTTTAAAATTCGACTTGCTAGGTGTATAGGAATGCTCGAGCCCTGAGTACTTGATTTCAAGTTTGAGCTCAATCAAGTTTGAACCATTAGCGGATGTGGATTGACCCAAATGGTTCAAACTGCCGGTTTAACAAATTTTCTAAAACGTGCTCCGATTAGCAGTTCCTGTATTTTTTGCCCGGTTCCAGTCTAAGTGGATGAAGAGCAGGGTATTTATTAGTTGATGGAGAAGAAAAGCTACAGATGAATAAAGTGGATCAATTATTTATTCAGAAAAGAAAAATTGATCAATTATTAGAAAATGAGGAAGGATAATAAAATAAAAATTTATTTAAGTGCTCGACTTGAAGAAGGCCGAGCTGCTCAAGAATTTTAGATTTCAAGGCTGATTCAAGCTGCTGGACTGATGATCACTCCTGAAAAATATTTACAATTTGACATCTCTTGGTTTTTTGAGAAGTATTTCCGCTTTCTTGTCAGGTGTTCACGAACAAAAAGGGCTCTTCAAATATTTATTCAAAATTGTGTTAGAGGAATAATGGAATATCTTCTCCTAAGTGTGCAGATTAGTTAGTCTTTCAGCTGGAAGAGCTAAGCCATAATTTCCGTGCATGCAGGAAGATTGTGGAAGATGTTCCTCGAGGGGTACATATTAATTTTCTCAAAGCAGAAAGAAGTTTGCACAGATGGGCTCTAGAAGACCTTCGCAGAATCCATATTGCTGAGGAACAAGCCATTGAAGAAGGAGGTGGAGTTGAAATGCACGTCCTGGAAGACGCTGGCCACTGGGTGTGTAGACATTTTTGCCCTATTACTCCCTTGGCTTATCATGGCTATATGGGAAAAATTCGATTATCTCCACCTCTTAAAACTCTTATCCTTCACTCTTTGCACTTTCATGGCATTGACCCTCATATTTCATTTCACGCTTTGGTCATTATTATTCCCTTTTTCAGGTACATGCTGACAACCCAGATGGGCTTTTCAGAATTCTATCATTCTCGTTCCAAGGGTTTTAACGGTAACCTAATACATTGGAACTCAGCACAGCAGATGATGCCAACTCATCCAGGGAAACTGTATCCCCTCAATTTTTTTTTGTAGATGTGCGGTAATTTTTATTCTAATAATGCAAATGTGTCTTATTTTTTCCGTAGAGCCTGTTTTTATAGTAGATTTTGAAGTTTCAGCGACGAGCATCTTATGCAAGCATTAAGCCATTCTACATATATACAAAGTAGAAAGTAAAACAAACAGAAACGGAATAGAGCATGTTGTGTCATAGTAGGATTTTGCACTGGGAGCATGTTGTAACATGTAACTAGCAGCTGAGAAATGGATCATCATCCAGAGTTGCTGCAACTCATGTAACTTTCCTACCTTAATCTTCTATGATGAAAACTTCATTTCTTTTCATGGTCTGTAAATTCTTTGGCCAACTTTTCTGTCCAAATGTAAGAGTTAGCAGAGGAGTATATTGGAGTGGACTAAAGGTTACATTACATCCCTGTTACTGAGTTGAAATGGTTCAAGTGGCGTGTGGGACTGTGGCCAGGGTTTATGTATGTGTGTAAACTAATTGGCCGTGTCCTGATATTTCCTGGCCGCCATGTTTCTGGTAGAAACCTGTCCATTTATTTTTTGTTGGGGTAGATTGTGGATAGCATATCCCAGCTGGAGACAAATTATGTGTAGGATGGACCGAGTCATTTGTTGCATAATAATGACATTTATTATTATTGTGGATGACATTACTGAGTAAGTTGGGCTCAGTGACGGCCACGTTTAGTGCTCCTCAACCATATTCCTATGAAGTGTATATGTTTTTCTGGGTTACACTAATGATACCACAAAATGCGTATGATTGTTATGTGTATATATACATATACATACACATTAGTGATGGACTCAAATTTGAATTATGAGATTACAAGTTTGAAATATGAAAGATTAAAAATAAAAATAAAAATCAACCTAATTTATTGGGGAATTATGAGATTTTTTTGTCCTATCAGAGACCTGAGAGTAATATTCGAAACCGAAAATTTGTTTAAATAGTTAGAATTTTATTACTATCACTTAAGCTAAGTGCGGTTGAAAATTGTGTAGTGTAAATTTTAAATATGAGACTATTTGATGAATTAAAATAAAAAAAATGAAGTTAGGTACTCCGTACCGTATTTGTTAGTTCTATAAAATTAATTAGTCATATTATTAAATATTTAAATTAATCAAGTTTGTTGGCCCAATTAGAGAAATGGTTTCACTTTGTAGTTTCCAATTAGGCGGCCCAAGAAGTGGCATTTGAAAAGTTAGAGCCATATGTGGTTACACGTGTCATTATCCGGTTTTTTGTGTGGACAATGGAATTCCTGCAATTTTCCTGAAGACGGAAAGCTCAACTGTTTTCAGCTTCCATTACCAGTAACCGCCTCCGCCTCCTCATGGCAGTCGCATCAGCGCTGAAACTCACCGCCGCTGCCATTTTTCCGGCGGCGCCTTCTCTGGCTCGCCGGCATAAACCTCTGGCCAACAATCGTTGCTTCTCGCCGCTGGCACTCGTAGCGCCCAATATTTCTCTGACAACATGCCGCACAAGTTCTAGGGTTATTAAATGCCAGGCCACCGATGTATCACCGCCTTCTTCTTCTTCTTCACCATCCTCAGCAGTAGCTGAAGATGGGAAGAATTGGGTACCGGTGGTGCCGGTGGCGGCGCTGCCCAAGGGAGAGAGGCGAGTGATCATACAGGATGGGGATACCATTCTGCTGTTGTGGTATAAAAACGATGTTTTCGCCATTGAGAACAGATCCCCTGCTGAAGGCGCGTACAGCGAAGGGTTGCTGAATGCTAAGCTCACTCAGGTACGTCTATTCATGAATTTGTGTTTATGTTTGTGATGTAACCATTTTTGTTCACAATCAGACTAATGTTGGTATAAAATTTTATCCTATTCTGCAGCAAGATTTGGCATAGATAGGTATGTTTTGGAGTTAATTGATTTTGCTTACAATATAGTAAATTTTTTGCAACAGACCTGTACCAATAGTGTGTTCGTGTGAATACTTCTATTCTGCTAGTGATGGGGGATGCATGTAGAGGTGTGGATGTAGAGATAGGTAAAAGTATAGGCTTGTACATGATTTTTCATTCTACTTGTATTTTCTGTTGCTACATAGAGGAATGATATAGACTGAAACTAGTGATCGTGGGCCTAGAAATAACCTACAATTCAAAAGTTCTACAAAGAGCAGTGGTTTATATTGTAGAGGTTATGTGTATAACTGTGTATCAGAAATCGTTGAACCATTGCCACTATTTGAGAAATATTCCTTGGTTAATAATAATAAAATGTAGTTTGGGGTTTTTCCCATATTTCATAGTGAACAATGTGTCCACTCATTATAACTTATTTACCAATGACATATTGCTCTTGTATCTATTGCAGAAATTGGAATGCACTTCATACTAGTGATTTCATATGGTTGGAACTGACATACTATATGGTTAAAATATTCTCCTCTCTAAACAACTTGACCACAATATCTCCTTTGTCTCTGTTTTGTGTTGTTTCCACAATTCATGTTGGTGGTTTGGGGGCGGGGGTAGCTGGTGCATTTTTTAAAATTGACGTGTGTGTGTGTGTTAACTGAAATTAGGATTCGAACGCTCTACAAACAACATGTGAGTGGAGCTGAAATGGTCCATGTATGGTTAAAAAGAACTTTTTGTACTTATTCCGATATGGTTGTTCTGATGTTCATAAATATCCCGTATCATTTTTTACTTTGTTGATGAAAGAAGGTAATCTTCATTGATATGCAAAGTTGCCCTTGATTTTAAATGATCTCAAGGTTCTCAGTTTACAGTTATTTCATTAGATACATTTTCAAAAGCAAGCTTCATTCACTTTGCAGGATGGCTGCATTGTGTGTCCCACAACTGATAGCACATTTGACTTGAAAACCGGAGAGATCAAGGAGTGGTATCCAAAAAATCCCGTACTCAGAGTGCTCACTCCACCACTTAGAACACTATTTGTGTATCCGGTAAAAGTTGATAGTGAGAATATCTACATAAGCATAGGGAAAGCTGTGCAATCGGATGCATCTACAGAGATTGTTTTCAGTGGGAAGGCCCAGCCCGGAGTAACAGCAACAGATGTCAATGTTGACGAGGTATTACATAGACATAGTACAGAGAATCTGATCAAATTACTCATCTAATGAACACATAAAAATGCTAAGACGCATTTTGCAATATTATTGTCCACAGGTACGAATGATCGTCGATGAAGATCTCGAGGGTTTCGGATTCACAGGGAAGAATGAACTGATAAACGGAAAGGCAGCCATAATTGGGTTCTTACTGCTGTTGGATTTTGAGCTATTGACTGGGAAAGGGCTCCTCAAGGGAACAGGTTTCTTGGATTTCATTTATTCAATTTCCAATGCTCTAAACTGATTACCTTTACTGGACAGTTAGGGGTTTATGAATATTGCATGTATAGATCAGATTCCATTCTTGCACCAATGTTTTTCATAATTGTATTTCTTGAGACATACATGGTCGTTATGAGAGTATAAAATAAATATTGCATGTTGTCAATTGTCAAAAATGATACTCCCTCCGTACCATATTTATCTTCTTCGACACTGTAGATACGGAGTTTAAGAAAGTTGTATTTTATTATTTTCATGTGTACTTTTTGAGGGGTAAATTTGTCTCTTTTTGTCTTGTAGTGCAATTGTTAGTAAAATTAAGGATTGATTTTTCTGTAAATATATGGACATGTAGGGACATTTTAGTAAAAAAAAATTCCCTTTTTGGGGTAGGAAGATAAATGTAGGACGTCCAAAAACGGAAAATAAGAAGATAAATATGGGACGGAGGGAGTAATTTAAAGGGGGAGGAGCCCATGGTCCATAAGATGGTTGTCTGCCACTAAAGCGTGTCAGCATTTATTGGCACCACATGAATTATATTGCTAATTGTGTTAGAGTACTTTTAGACCAAGTCTTGAGATATACCTTTATTAATTAAGCAGCCATAGGGTTAGCTGATGGGGGCAAATCCATGAATAAAACATTAAGATAATTTGTTTGACACATCACACGGCATCATCAGATGGGTGCTTGGAATTTGACTGGAGTTGGGTTGACAGGTGACATACATGATGTTTGCCGACCTGATGGGCATTAAAACTGAAAAGACCAAAATTGATGAATCATTTACCGACCCATGAGGAGCATTCAAACTAAGTAACAAGTGGTTAACTCCCTGACCGATCACATAGGGTAATGAGGACTTAGCCCAAGTGGTTAAGTCCATTGACTTCCAACGGAAGGTTGGATGTTCGATTTCCCACCGCCCCTCTATCCATCCCTTTTATTTCCCTTTGTAATTTGTGTGGCATGGGCTCCCACAACCCCTTTCCAGGCCTTCAATGGCTCCTCCAAAAAAAAAAAAAAGAAAAAAAAACTAAGTAACAAAAAAATACCAAAGTGATCAATCATCTACAAGGGTTGTTTGGATAATAATGTTTCTAAGATTCAACTAGGAGTATATTATTGGAGGCCGGTTGAAAGGAGTGCTGCCTTGGATTGATCGGAACCATGGGGTGAGTTTTCCATTCAAACCTAGCTAATTAACAAATAACAATATTTAATTGAGTTTCAAATTTGAGCCATTTGAACAAGGAAACACCTTTGATCTTAACGAAGATCGGAAGATGTACATACATGTTGTAACTTATAAAGAGATTAATACTAAGTACTTCCTCCGTTTTTAAAGATAGCTACTGACCCACCCAGCACGCAGTCCAATGCACATTTTAAACTATTAATAACTCAAATTCGGTACATGTAAAAATTCTAAAAGTTTGATATTTAAAATCTACAAGAGGAGACGAATCTAACAAGATCACACTTGGCTATATTTTAGCTTGTATAACCATGATAAAACTTTAAGTCAAAGTATATAAGTGAACAGTACTCATTTGTCAAACGTAGCTAACAAAAAAAAACGGAGGAAGTATTAAAATAGGCCATTACAAGGGCCTATATTTGATTTTAGGCCACTACAAGTACCAATAATTAAAATAGGCCACAACAAGGGTATGATGTTGTAAAAATAGGCCAATTGACATTTGAACATATTTTTTTTTATCCCCATAAACTTTTATTTTCTTTCATTTTCACCCCAACCTTTTTATTTTAAATTTTTCATTGATAAATCAATCAAATAACATATTTTTAATTTATTTCATTTTATATTTTTATCTTTCTAATTATATTTTAATTTATTTAAAATTTTAATTTTTTATTTTTCAAATATTAAATTTTTTATTTTCTATTTAGGGATACTAAAAACTTGAATTTCATTGAAAAATACTAAAATATTGCATTAATTTTTTTAGCTTTCATTTTTCTTATTTTCTATATATCATTATACTTTATATTTTTAATTTTCTTTATATTATTTATTTAATTAATTTTATATTTATTTTTATAATTTAAAAATTATGTTATGTTTTCTCAGATTAAAATAATGTATAATTTAAAATTAATTTTATTTAATAAAATAAAAATTTAAATAAATATATATAACATAATATAAATTTAAATAAAGTAAAAGAATTTTTTAGATAAAAATATTGACAAAAATACTAAATAAAATTAATTTTCACAAATAAATATAAGATTTAATAAATTTAAATAATTAGAAAAATAATATTTTTTAAAATTAATATATTTTCACTGAAATAACTATTTTTAAATAAATAAAAATATATTTGAAAAATCAAACTCAATTGTATTAATCATAATAAATAAAATTTATTAAATAAATAATTATGTAACTAAAAAAACTTAATATAAATTAAGATATAATTATAAGAAAAATATAATCAAAATTTAAACATACTGGAAATAGTCAAATACTTCCTCCATTCTCAAATATTTCTTACGGACTATTGGGATGAGGACCTAGCCTAAGCGGTTAAGTCCCTTGACTTCCAACGGAAGGTTGGAGGTTCGATTCCCACCGGCCCCCTATCCCTCCCTTTAATTCCCCTTTGTAATTGTGTGGCATGGGCTCCCACCACCCCTTTCCAGGCCTTCAATGGCTCCTCCAAAAAAAAATATTTCTTACGGACCCACTGCGCACGCAGTCCAATGCACATTTTGAATCAATAATGATAAATTAGGATATTAGATTGATTTATTAATGATAAAGTTAAAATGTAAAAGTTTGGGGGTTGAAAGTGGAAGAGAATGAAAGTTTTTGGATTAAAAAATAATGTTCAAAATTAAATTGGCCTAATTTTATAATATGGCATCCCTATTGTGGCCTATTTTAATAATTGATATTTATAGTAGCCTAAAATCAAACATAGGCCCTTGTAGTGGCTATTTTGATATTATACTCACTCATACATACACACTTATGGGGTGTTCTGTTAAATTATATAGACATTTTGTTGAATTATATAGGTAGAGCAAGGTTGTTAAGATCGGGATCCTATATGTGATCGTTTTTCTCTTTGCAAAATCGGGATCCTATATGAGATCGTTTTTCTCTTTGCAATATCGGAATCCTAGGATCGAATCGAGATCCTAAGATCTTATGAAATTGTAATAATAGATAAACTCAATTATGCATACTAACAAGTAAAAGCATTATTTTGTGTGTTTATGAATCTTGCAAGTTAATTAATACAATACAGTACAAAAATATCACAATCAAACATAAAATATTTCCACATACATACATATTATGTTTAAAATTAAAGGAAAAAATTTACTTTGATCCCAAATCATAAAATACTACAAAACGTTTATGCGTTTAAGATGGTATGATCGTAAGATCGTAGAAGCGTTTGAGGGAATATGACCATAAGATCGTAACATTCTACTATCAGGATCGGGGTCTTACTAATTTTAAGATCCTACAAGGATTGAGATCGTTTTAGGGATGTGTGATCGTAAAATCGTAAGATCCTAAGATCAGGATCGGGATCTTAACAATTATGAGGTAGAGTACATATAAGTACGCTTATGGGGCGATTTGTTAAATTACATGGACATTTTGTTGACTTATATAGGTAGAGTGAACATAGTAAACTAAGTAAATGCACAATTACATTCAAAATTTAGAATTTCTAAAACTCATTACACATAAAATCAAACTCCATTATATAGATAAGAGGCTCAACTGTCTAAGCGGAACGATTTATCCCCCACGACATTTCACATTTATCCAATGATGAATATGTTCGATATTTAACTGGATTTAAATTAAACTACTCTTATAAAAAAATACTTAAAAACTACTTTAAAGATAAATTAGTTATAAATCTCAACCCCATTTTGATCAAATATACTCAGAGGTCTATTTGGACATGAGGTTTAAATGAATATATATATATTTTTTTAATAAACATTGACACCTAGGTGTGTGGGAGCCCAAGCCACACAAATTATAAATGGGGGATAAAGGGGAAGGATAGGGGGGTCGGGTGGGAATCGAACCCCCAACTTATAATTGGAAGACAGGAAACATGACCACTTGGGTCAAGTCCCATTCCCATTTGGAACATTCCCATTTGAATGAATATTTGAATGTGTGGATGAGTGAACATGAGAATTTTTGGATCATAACATCTTTAATGGAGTATTGTAACTAATTAATTATACTACGATATTATCATACAAGGCCTCAAATGAAAGTAGGCATTTGATAGTGAAGTTGCTCAAATTCAATGGTTAAAACTCGAGAACAAAAAAAAAATGCATTTGTGCCACACCGCCTAGAGGTGGTCAAGACTCAGATTCATTCAATTCCAGATGTTTTACTTTTCTTTTCGTAAATTCCAAATAATTTAGCCTTTACTTAATTTTGACATTCCATCTTTGCAATTGGGGTATAGAGAGTCTAGGGGTGTAAATGAGCGGAGCCGAGACCGAATAGTGGTAAGCTCGGCTTGAGCTCATAAAAATTCAAGCCGAGCGTTGACCCAGCTACTTCGAGTCGAGCATTGACCGAACTTTGACGAATTCGAGCCGAGCTCGAACAATATCATTTTCATTCTCACATAATTTATAAAATGAATTATATTTATTATATTGCATATATTTAATTATATTTTATTTAATCTACATATTTAAATAATTTTAAAAATATATTTATTAATAATATATCTATAATTTAAAAATTAAAATATATAAACAATAATAACACTTAAACTTTTAATATTTTATATAATTTCTATATTTACTAATAAATAAATATATGTATTAAAATAAATCGAGCCTATTATCGAGCTTTCGAGCCGAATAGTAGTCTGCTCGGCTTGAGATCATGAGTGTTACGAGCCGAACTCGAGCTCGAACCGAGCCATTTCGAGTCGAGCTTGAACCGAATTTTGGCCGAGCCGAGCTCGAATAATTCACGAGTCTATCAATCTCATTTACACCCGTAATAATGACAGTCCTAAGAATATAAACCTAAATAAAAAAAATTTAAAAAATATTCCAGTAGAAAACGAGGTCACCGACCTGGGCTAGCACGAGGTGGGTGACGTCCGCAGTGATGAAATTTTTACGTTCTTCCTTGACTTTATTAGTATTTTATTAAATTATTACCTCTATGTATGGTCTAACTGCTACAAATTAATTTTGACCTCAAATGTGATATGCTACGAATCGAAAAATGGTCAGACTTCTAACTTCAAATACTATTAATTAATTAATAATTGTAATTAAAAGCTTAAATTTGTCAACTGTGTCATCGCCCTTACTTTTTAATTTTAAATCAAGGGTCAAAACATTATCCTTTGTTGTTGCACCATTTATCTTTATCACATGTATGTTTACCCATTCCATACAAAATTAAGGGTTATCAACTAATTAACACTAATACCTATACTAAATTAAGGGTTATCAACTAATTAACACTAATACATGTACCCGGAAATGGTTTGGGTGCTGGCGGCTGTAGGTGCTGACACATTCAAAAGTGATGGGTATGTATATATGAAATGATGTGTGAGTATCAAAAAGTGATGGATGGATGTTATGAACAAAAAACTAATAAAAAAATAAACTACTGTCTATACATCACTTTATAGGGCTTATACATCACTTTACAAAGGGCTACACATCATTTTTAGCGCTGTATGTACCTGCTGGCAATTGTTATGTCATTATATAAACCGGATTGTCTATACCCTTAACTTTAATCATTATATCATCATCGTATTGTAAAAATTGAAACTATTTTTAGTTACTAATCCCTTAATTAGCTTCTCCGAGAATATATAAGTCAGACAAAACTTTCTTCAACGTTGTACTGTATTTTCCTCTATCTATATAATAATATAAAACAAAATAGTCTAACACACACACACTTTCCCGCCCAAACTTTTTCCCCTCACAAAATCCATTTTTTTACACTATCTCTCACACACTAACTTATTTACGGTTCTGCCACTGGACCGTGCTCCACATCGATGATAATTACAAATTTGTCATGGACCGTGCTCCAATAATCTTTCTATACTAAACCTGCATCTCATTTATTCCCTTCCTCCTATAAATATGTGTATTATAACCCACCTTAAAATCATATCCTTACATCTTCATCTAACATTTCTCTCAATATTATAGCTTTTGTTCCATTTAACAAATACATCTCCCACCATTTTATAGCTTTTGTTATTCAATTTCATGTCTCTTTCTCCTTCTTTTGCTAATATATTTGTTTTATTTTGTTATTGTTTTGGTGACAATTATTGGAACAACGAGAGTACAAACTCAAGTGACGAAGAACATTTTGAATGGATGAAGAGCTAAGGAATATTCATAATCATAAAGATTAAATCATTTGTTGTGGCATCTTCTTCTATGACAAATACATCTCTCCACCATTTTATAGCTTTTATGATTCAATTTCATGCATCTTTCTCCATTTTTTGCTAATATTTTTATTTTCTTTTGTTGTTGTTTTGGTGACAGTTATTGGAACAACGATAGTACAAACTCAAATGACGAAGAGCATTTTGAATGGATGAAGAGCTAAGGAATATTCATAATCATAAAAGAATAAATCAATTGTTTGGTTGTTCTTTTTGTGGAAAGATTTGTTCCACCGAGTGTAAATAATTGGATGAGTTTATTTGTTATAGCATTATTTTCTCAGAATCTTTTGTATTTTATTCAATAAGATAGTTTCGAATTTGTCTATATCATTTTTATCCATATTCTATTCTCAATTACTCCATTCAATGATTGATTAATATCAAATTAATTCTATTCTCAAGTTAAATATGACAATGTTGAATTATCATTGCTTTATATTAAAATATTATATTTAAATTCTAACAAATTTTTTATTATATCAATTGGCTAATTATAGCAATAAGTTTATTAATTATAATATTAACTTTGGAAAAATATTGTGATGATTTAATATAGATACTACGTTTTTAAATGAATTTTATCTATATTGGCAACTAAATCTTTCCATTTAAATATATCCATATATTGGAAATTAAATATTAAATAAAAAAATGAAAAATAAATATTAGAATATGTATTTTTTAAAATAAACCATTATAAATATGTGTTTTTTAATTTTAAAAATGTATGTTACTTTATTAGATCCAAAAATCATAAATATTTAATTTCTGTACACTAATAGAGAATGAAATGATCCTATAATTAAATGGTGTAATTTGGAAATCATTATTACTAATTTGATAGTTAAAAATGATAATTTACTTTAATTGGTAGATCTTATGATATTAGATAACTAATTATAAGCTTTCTTGAAAATCTGTTACCATAGATGTTATTAATATCAAATTAAAAGAGGTTATAGATAATAATTAATTGAATCCGATATATTTTATGAAGATATTATTGACATTTATGTTTTTCATCACAAATTTATTTTATTATGTATATAGCAAATAATTTATTACAATATTGGCCACCTTGAATAATTTGGAAAGAGATCTCTGCTGCTCAATTTGAGTGCACAATTTTTGGGATTAATTAATAATAGAAAATGATGATGAAAAAATTAATATGCCAAAAATATAGCACTGATTAAATCTAATTTAACCAAAAAAATAAAATATGAATTATTAATTATATGGTAATAAAATCATGATGGAGAAATCATGATGGTAATAAAATATGTATGTAATATGTATTAATTATTTTATTTGTGCAAATGAGATTTGCAGGGATGGGGAAAGCAGATGCAGAATTTTTACAATGGGGATGATGGGGGGAAATAAAATATTTAGGATATTGAATATAATTTGTCTATCAAATGATTTTTATTTATATTGGCAACTAAATCTTTCCTTATGAATTTATCCGTATTTTCAAAACACAATATAAAAAAAAATGAAAACTACAAATTACCCCATAAATAAAACAAAGATGATGGGGTAATTGATTTACATTGATTATCGAAAGATTTTTATACATTTCTATTACAATTAATAAGGATATTCGTATACTTTTTTTATGAAAAAGATTTTTATTTCTATATCTGAGACATTTCACTTCCCCATTATATACTATATAATGTCATTTGTTTATATTGGCAACTAAGCAAATATTCAGCTACATGATTGTAATAAAATATGTATGTAGTATGTATTAATTATTTTATTTGTGCAAATGAGATTTGCGGTGATCGGAAAAGCAAATGCTGGATTTTTACAATGGGGGTGATGGAGGGAAATAAAATATTGAATATAATTTGTCTATGAAATGATTTTTAATTATATTGCAACTAAATCTTTCCTTATAAATTTATCCGTATTTTGAAAATACAATATCAAATAAAAAATGAAAACTAAGTATTATCCCATAAATAAAGCAAAGATTATAGGGTAATGATTTCCATTGATTATATTGATTACATTGATTACATTAATTTACATTGATTAAATTGATTTCTATTGAATAAACAAAAATGAAATGTTGACTATAAACAATGAAATGATTATAGAAAGAGCAAAGAATAATCGTAAAAGATGAGATGATCAATGGACTTAAATAAATTTACCCTTAAATAAAGAATAATTAATGTAATTTAGCCCTTCAACTATTACTATAATTTTTACAAATACGATATTTTATTTGTTTGTGGTGAATAATAAATCCACATTAAGAATTTATTTATCTATATAAATAATATTCAATTTACAATTAAATCCACTTATTAACCTAAAATTATACTTCATGCAAAAGTTTCTAGCCTAAAACCACTAGCTAATTTTTAGTCAATAATCCCAAAAAGTAAAATTAATTCTATACTCAAATAATCCCTTCAATGTTAGATTTATGGGATTGTATTCTCAATTTCACAAAATAGAAATTTTTAATATAAATAAATAATGAAATAATTTCAACCATGAATTTATTATGTCATTAATTTTAATTGACTTTCTACTAACATTAAGTTTCATTATTACATTTATTGGTCCTTACAAGTTAAATATGACAATGTTTTTTTTTTTGAGAAATGAACTTATAATATATCATCCAAACAAAAGTTCATACAGTGTTCCCAAACCAGCCACCCCTCATTACACTCCATCCCGACCCCCCTACATCAATACAGTCATCCCAAGTGTGTAAAGCCAAAAACATGTATTCACCTGCCTCAATCCTGATATAATATAGCAATACCCTCTTCCATATCAACATTCTTCCCTGTAGCTACATCAGGTCCACCATTCCACCTTGCCTCCACCAGCTGCACCCCTTCTCGCGAGCTGATCAGCCAGGGTGTTTCTCTCCCGAAATATGTGCTCGATTCTTATACTACCACTGCATCGGAGGACTGCCATTATAGGACCCAACTTCCTGTAGACATAGCATGGAAATTCATCTGGTTTACGCAGCCATCGTACCACGTTCAAAGAATCACATTCAAACCACAACTTGGGCATAGGGAAGCCTTGGTCCCTAACCAGCACCATACACATTCTACTAACAGCTTCAATCTCAGCACTCGTGGAGTCGGCTTCTCCAATATGGTCCGAAAGCAGAAACAATATTTTCCCTTCTTCGTTTCTAATTGCTCCCCCAATCCCTGCCGGTCCCGGGTTACCCAACGAGGACCCGTCCGTGTTAACCTTCCACCAACCCTTTTCAGGGCGCTCCCAAATTACACCAAAGCGAGGTACTCTCATCCTTCTACTGTGCGACACCAACAGTCCCCCTGGGAAATCAGGGTTCATGTGTTTCGAGTTCACGCCTTGCCCTCCCATATTTGCTTCCCACCAAATACCAGTTCTCCATCTAACTTCCTCCCCCAGGCTGCTCCGATCGACTGTCCGCCCCTGGAATACAATTCCGTTCCTCATTTTCCAAACTGACCAAACAATTGCATACAAGTTATACTCCAAGCCTCTCTATACCCAGCGTTCACTTTGGCATCAAACCACCACTACAGTAGATTCTTCACCTTACATGGCATCACCCACTTGACACCAAACCCCTCAACTCCTTTATACCACATCCATGAGACAACTTCACACGTACAAAAAAGGTGATCGATTGATTCAATCTCCCGATCACAGCATGGGCACCTTGCATTAACAGGATTTAAGCACCCCCTCTTGACTAGCAACTCTCTCACTGGAAGTGCATCCTTCACTATCTTCCATACTAATAATCTAACCTTTGTCGGACATTTCACTTTCCATACTCGATCCCAAAAATGATGCATCTCATCCACCCCCTCTCGCCCTCGTCTATACCAGCAGGATCGAACCGAAAATTTCCCATTCCCCTCCCTATTCCATTTAACCCTATCTTCCAAGAATCGATTGAGAGGGTTACGAGCCAGCACCATGAGCATTTCTTCCCACACCCCTATTTCCCAAACAAACAACGGTCTTCTAATTTCAATATTCCACACCCACTCTATGCCCTTCCATTCACCATACTCATTGATCATGCCATTCTTTTTTACCGAGAGAGCATAAATTCGAGGGAAAGCTTCCCTCATAGTCATACCTGTGTCTAACCACTTATCAAGCCAAAACTGCACTCCTTCTCCATTTCCAACCTGAATTGAGAAACTGCAGCCCTCACTTTGTGCATCCCAGCTATCCCAAACCTTGCATATATTCCCCCACACTGTTCTACCAATTCTTGTCTCCGGGATTAATGGCTTGGCATTATCGTAGTATTTGGCATCAATGATTTTCTTCCATAAACTTTGCTCCGTCCCAAACTTCCATTTCCATTTAAGCAACAATGAATTATTAATGTCTTGAATTTTTCTGAGGTTTAAACCGCCATCCTCCCTCCTCATACAAATATCTTCCCACTTAACCGTGTGAATTTTCCTATGACCATCCCACTCATTCCACAGAAATCTTCTCCTCAGCATTTCTAACCGCTCAGCTACAGCCCTCGGCACCCTAAATATCGATAGAAAATATACGAGTAAACTACTAATCACCGATTTTATCAAGCAAATCCTCCCAGCTTGAGAAAGGAGTCTCCCCTTCCACCCTGCTAGTCTTCTTTCAACCTTCTCAATAACTGGCTTCCAAATTTCAGTCCCATTTATCCGCCCCCCAATTGGAATACCCAGGTAGCTCATCGGCCAATCTCCAGTCGTGCATCCCATAATTGCCGCAGCCTCATCCACAAAATCCTGCTGACAATTCACTCCATAAATGCAGCTCTTTCCGAAGTTGATTCTTAGCCCCGTGGCCAACGAGAAACACCGAAGTATCCTCTTTATCAGTTTCACTTGTTGAAGATCACCCTCACAAAAAAAATATCGTGTCGTCGGCATATTGTAAATGCGTTATAGTCGGACCAACTCCTGATACACCCAATCCCCTCAACATCCCAAGCTGCACTGTCTTACTCACAAGCGTATTTAGAATTTCAGCAATCACCACGAATAAATAGGGGGAAAGTGGGTCACCTTGTCGGAGGCCTTTGTGCATTTTAAAAAATTTAGTTGGAGCTCCATTTAATAATACTGCAGCAGAGGCTGATTTGACACAAGCCATAATCCATCTGATCCATTTTTCATCGAAGTTCATGGCCTGCATAACTCTAAAGAGGGCACCCCATGATACGTTATCATAGGCTTTAGCGAAATCCAATTTAATGACCAATCCGCTCTTCCCCTCCGCTTTGGTGGAGTTTATGATTTCTGCCGCAATCAAAACTCCATCCATGATCTGCCTACCCCTCACGAAAGCCATTTGAGCTTCTCCCACAATACCGTTCAACACGCCCTTCATCCTGTTGGCCAGAGTCTTTGCTATTATTTTATATAAACTCCCTACTAGCGAGATTGATCGGAAATCTCCAAACTCCATTGGATTATCCTTCTTCGGTATGAGGGTAATAAACGAACTTCCAATGTCTCTTGGAAGAGTCCCCTCCTCCTCCAACTTTCTGAACATGTCCAACACATCCCCTTTCAACATCTCCCAATATTTCTTGAAAAATGCCATATTATATCCATCCGGCCCCGACGCCTTGTTTCCATCACACCCTGTCACCACTGTACGAATTTCCTCCTCTCCAAAACTCCTTACCATTCCATCTATAACATTGTCATATTATATGACAATGTTAAATCATCATTGCTTTAAATTAAAATATTATATTTAAATTTTAAAAAAATTGTATTATAGCAATTGGATAATTATAGCAATAATAAGTTTATTATAATATTAATTTGGGAAAAAATATTGTGATGATTTAATATAGATACTACATTTTTAAATGGAATAATTGAACATATCATTTTAGAATCAATTTATTGTGATTCATTTTAGTTATAGATATATTGTGATGATTTAACATTAGATAGTTATTTAAATATATTCTTATTTTAGAATCGTTTTAATTATAATGGCAACTAAATCTTTTCATATAAGTATATCCATATTTTAGAATCATTTTATTTATATTGGCAACTAAATATATCCATATTTTGGAAACTAAATATTAATTAAATAAAAAATTAAAACTAAATATTAGAATATGTATTTTTTATAAATAAACCATTCTAAATACGCGGTTTTAAATTTTAACAAAATGTGTGTTACTTTATTAGATCCAAAAATCATAAATATTTAAATCATGTACACTAATAGTGAATTAAATGATCCCATAACTAAAGGGTGTAATTTGAGAAACATTATTACTAATTGGATAGTTAACCCAGGAATTTGCCAGCTGGTTGCATGAGATTGGCGATGGTTCATTGGGAGGGACTAATGATGGGGAAGATCAAATTCATATTCCTCGTGATATGGTTATAGATTATTTAGATGATCCAATAAATGCCATTGTTTCAATCATTTATCCTGATTTCACATCTCATTTACATGATCCAAAATACCTAAAAGAAAGGGCAATCCTTGCACCTACGATCAAGGACGTTGAATGCATCAACAGTTACATAATGGCAATGAATGAAGCAGAAACCATAGAGTATTTGAGTGATGATAAGGCGAGCAAATTGGATGGAGGCAGCAGTAGTTTCAGTGAAATTATACGCCAGAGTTTTTAAACTCTATTGAGTGTTCTAGACTTCCTGCACATTTGTTGAAATTAAAAGTTGGTACCCCTGTCATGCTTATTCGTAATATTGACCCTGTGAATGGACTCTGCAACAGAACAAGATTGACACTGACAAGACTTGGAAATAATGTTTTGGAAGGTAAAGTTATCACACGAAATATGGTTGGTGATAGAGTGTTAATTCCTCGAATGACAGTGACTTTATCTGATCACCGGATTCCTTTCAAGTTCGAGAGAAGACAATTTCCAATTATGGTCTGTTATGCAATGACAATAAATAAGAGCCAAGGTCAATCCTTGAAGCATGTTGGTGTTTTTCTGAGGAAGCCCGTCTTTACGCATGGGCAACTATATGTTGCAGCTTCACGTGTCGTGAGACGTGATGGACTGAAATTTCTAAGTATGCACGATCGATTCGGCAATAGAAATTCCACAACGAATGTAGTGTATAAAGAAGTACTCCAAAAAGTATATACAAAGAATTGAAAAGTATATACAAAGAAGACCGGAGGTGTGTTGAAATATTATCTAAGCCGATGGATACCCTGAAGGTAATTACCATGTTCTGTGTCTTTGATATTTGGATCTGATGCATCATGCATGTACAAATGAATTAAAAATGTGCATTGATGGCATAGATCAAACTTTTATTTATACGTGCTTTTCTCTCACCCTCCCTTGTGGTGTTTTATTCCTTTTTGTTCTTTCGAAGGTTGGAAAGTTGACATGGGAGTGTTGTGACTCTGCAGCCTGCAGTGCCACAGTGACAGTGAGCAACAGGTATATATTACTGATTTGGATATCGAATTTTGATAATGCTTTATTAAATATATTACTGAGCTACAAAATCTCCATGTTGATATAATAACAAACTAACCAAATACTAATTGATTTTACAAAAATGATATGGTGTAAAAAGTTGAAATGATGTTTCAGAGGATACTGCCAATTGTTAAGTGGAAGTGGGCACCAACACCCCAACATCATATTCATATCATATCATATGATGGATGTTATGCTGGAAAAATATAGCTAGCTTTCCCTTGAAATTATGTTGATAATTTTAGCATCTGGGATTTAGGAATGATGACGATTTTGAGTTTTTGATATGGTGGTTGGCTGGCATAGTTCACATCCTGGTTTTGGATGTCTGGCTTTGTTGATATAAAACTTAGCTAGGTTACTCCTCAACTATATATGTGGTGTTTCTGATCATGTTTGTAATGTGTACTTGAAGATGATGTGGGACACCCGAATTTTCATAATTTTAAGTGCAGTTGACTTTTCATTTTCTATTTTTTTTAAACTTATTATAATGATATTTATAAAATCCTCAGCTTCCTACATTTCTTTGACTCTGTTTTTCTTTTTTCAGTTTACTGTAATATATTGTACTTTTAAACTGATGCTTTGATCTTTTCTATTAACACCACCGTCCTATTTTGTATATAACTGAAGCTCTCATAACTGCTATTGTTTGTTTCATCATCATAGTTTTAAAGCTTTAAACCAGCGGGTAGTAGCAGTGGTGGCGGATCCCATAAAAGGTCTTAACCGCCAAACTATGATGCTTCGTCAAGAACCACATCAAATAACGTCCAACCTGGGCGATCTTAATTAGTCATGTATCCAACATTGATTTATTTCTTTGTATTCAAGTAGATGTTTCACAATAGTTGCCATTGCATACTATAAATATGATGAGTGCTACTTTGAAGTTAAAGTCTTTCTTTCATTGTTACAGAATTAAAGAAAGGTTTTGAGGTTAAATTTTTTATTCATTGCTTCGATTCTCAACTATTTTACTTTCTACATTGTCTTTCATTCAATCCATAAACATAATATATTTTTTTATTAAATCTTTAAATAAAAATAAACTTTGAAATTCATGTAAATTTTCTTCCCGCGCATCGCGCGGGCGGGTAATACTAGTAGTTTTAACATTCATGTAGTCAGTGGCGGGCGTGTTAAGATGCTCGCGGCCCCTCGAGCCTAAGAATGTATGTATTTTTAGGATATTGAATTTCAGTGTTGGTTATTTCTTTTCTTAGAAAAAAAATGCCCATCTCCTAAAATAAAATAAAATTTCGGCCATGTGATTGTTTTATAATCCATTATTATATAAATAAAATCGATGTAACTTGTGGTGTAATAAGAAATATAGTATGTTGTGATTTGATATTTGTAGCTTAATGATTTCGATTTTATTTGTGATTTTGAAAGTTGACTGTTTTTTTACATTTAATTTAGTAGAAAGAAAACTTTGATTTTGTTGACTTTAACTGGACTATTTTATCATGTTTAGGAAAAAACAAAAATATTTTTTTTTTCAAGATTTCAAAACTAAAATGATGGTCCGCCGGTATTATAAAATTAAATTCTTGTGATATTAGCAATATTAATAAAAAATATATTGTCGATCTTCCTCGACTATTTAATTTTTTTTTTAGTATTAAACGGGCTCAAAACTTTCACGAGCGGAGTCAAATTGGGTTTGAACTTTGAACAATTTCATTTATTTTAATAGCACTAACACTATAATGAACAGGTAATTTGTGTGGTTTGTGCTCCCACACACCTTTTCCGACACATAAGTGTCACTGTTTAAAAAAAAAAACACTATAATGAACAGAAATTTACTAAGCCTAGCTCAATATACTGAGAGTCCAAATTGTTAAGAATTTTGCTATGTAAGTCCTAGAAGTAGGAGGCCAGGTAAGGAATTGAACACTTCAATTATAAGATTTGAAGACACGGATTTGACCATTTGGATAAGTATTCGTAGCCAATATATAAGCCGTGTGTAGTTGAGTAGCATAAAGGTTTGGGGGAAGGGTGGACAATTAATTAAGGTTGGGTAGGTATGTAAAAGATGACGGTGCTGAAATTGCTAAATTTATTTGAAGGACTTACTATTATGAAAGTATGATGCACGTGGATGAATTTACTAATTAAGTTGTCCCACCGTTTTAAAATGAATACTAGTATTATGTTAATAGAACCGCTTTTTAAAATAAATGATACATAGGGGAAGTGGTTGGCTTAGGGCGTGTTTGGAATGAAATTTTTTCAAGTGCTTTTGGCTTTTGCTTCTGCCAAAAGTACTTTTGATGAAAAAATAGTATTTGTTTTGACTTTTTAAAAACAACAAAAGCACTCTGAAAAGCTGCAAAAGCGCTTCTGGGAGAAGCAAAACAGGGGGTGCTTCTCCGAAAAGCAGAAGCCAAAAGCACCTAGTAATGTGTGCAGAATCATCATTGCCCCTACTAATTTATTTAGAGGGTGTTTGGAATAGCGATATAAAATAGATTATTTGATTATTGCGTTTTCAAAGCGCAAATAATCAGGTTTGCAGCACTTTCTTTTAGTGGTTAAACTGATTATTTGCGTTTTGAAAACGCAATAAGCAGATAATCCATTTTCTTGCAGCTTATCCAAACAACCTCTTAAACTACATTATAAATATATATTATTATCCTATATAAGTATCATATCCTTTTTGGTAATTTACACATTTTAAAAGCACTTTTCATTTTTACACATCCAAACACACTTTTGAAAAAAACTGCTTTTCAAACATTACATCCAAATACAAAAGTTACATGCTTCTGCTTTTGGCTTTCACTTATGCTTCTGCTTTTGGCTTATACTTTTTTCAAAGGACAATCCAAACACGCCCTTAATAATCTAGTACTATTAGGGATGATGATTTAGCCCAAATGGTTAAGTCCATTGACTTCCTAAGAAATGTTGGGGGTTCGATTCATTTCCGGTCCTCTATCCCTTCCTTTTATTCCCCTTTGTAATTTGTGTGGTATGAGCTCTCACCACCCATTTTCTAGCATGTATACTGTTCAGCAAAAAAAGAATCTAGTACTACCTCCGTTCTTTTTTAAGTGCTCCATTTGAATCACTGTTTTCAAGTAGCTGACTTTGGATGGTTTTATATGATTCGTTACAATGCTAAATAAAAAAGGGGTAAAGTAATGGTGAAAGTAGAGAGTACATACTACAAAACTCATGTTAGACTTATCTTCTTAATCATTCTCTAACCTAACCAAATAAAGCTCCAAAGTCAGCTAGTTGAAAATAGTGATTCAAATGGAGCACTTAAAAAAGAATGGAGGAAGTACTATTAATTATTGTACGTATGAAGTGAGTTGCTAACCTATGAGTCAAACCAAATATTTTCCTTTCTTAACCTCTTCCTTTTGGATATAAGAATTTAGATAATAAATGTTAGATAGTAAAGTAGTGGGCACAAAAAATTAGATAACAAAAGTAAAGAATTATAAATAATTTAATACTCCCTCCGTCCCACTTCAGATGTCCTGTTTGACTTTTTGGCACTATTCATTGTTTAACTTTGACCCAATATTATTGCAAGTAAATATTTAAAAAAATAGTCGAGTTCGGTCTTGTTAGATTCGTCTATTCGTGTTGTTTTAGAATATATATTTCACATAATTTTTACTTATATATATTTTGAGATATGATCGATTTAAAAAGTGCATTGAATTGTGTGCAGAAATTAAACAAGACATCTTAAATGGGACGGAGGGAGTATAATTTTTAGAAGCCGAAGTCAGAGAGAGGGTGATGAGAGTCCATGCTACACAAATTATAAAGGGATGGAGGGTCGGATGGGAAATCGACCCCAAATCCTAAGGTTGAAACTTGAAATGCATGGACTTAACTTCTTGGGCAAGTCCCTTTTTATATTTTTATTTGATAATATTATTTTTTTCCATTTTTTTTTTAATATAACCCAATTTGATCACCCACTCACAGAAACATTTATCTCCCAAATCTCGTGGGTAAGGTGCCAATGGTAGCCAGACCAAACTCGTCTCACATGCAAGAACAGAAAATGTGTCAAATTAATACTATAACACTTTTAAAAAAGGAAAGTAAGCAAGGATTATTTGGACGGAGAAAATATTTGAAGAACTCCTTCTGTTTCAAAATAAGTGTGATGTTTGCATATTAATTACTACTCCCTCCGTCCCAGCTAACGTGTCCTGTTTGACTTTTTGACACTGTTCATTGTTCTACTTTGACTCGATTTTATTGCATGTATATATTTGAAAAAAATAGTCGAGTTGGGTCTTGTTAGAATCGTATAATCATATAGTTTTAGAATTAATATTTTACATAATTTTTTGTTGTACATATTTTGAGATATTAGCAGTTAAAAAAATGCATTGGATTGTGTGCAAAAGTGGAACAAGACAAGTTAAGTGGGACGGAGGGAGTATTTATTGAGTAACCTTGATTCGACTTTTTAACATAGTTATATAAGATAAAATATAGTCAAGTGAGATCTTGTTGGATTCGTCTAATCGTATGGATTTAGAATATCAAATTTTTATAATTTTTACTTTTATACTCCCTCCGTCCCACCTTACTTGTCTTGTTTGACTTTCTGACACTGTTCATTATTTAACTTTGACTCAATGTTATAGCAAGTATATATTTGAAAAAGAAACAGTTGAGTTGAGTCTTGTTAGAATCGTAAACTAATGTAGTTTTAGAATATATATTTTTCATAATTTTTTGTTATATATTTTTTGAGATATTAACGATTGAAAATGTGCATTGGATTGTGTGCAGAAATCAAACAAGACATATTAAATGGGACGGAGGGAGTACAATTTAAGATATACTCTCTCCGTCCCACTTCAGACGTCCTGTTTGACTTTTTGGCACTGTTCATTGTTTAACTTTGACTCAATATTATTGTAAGTAAATATTTGAAAAAAATAGTCGAGTTCGGTCTTGTTAGATTCGTGTAATCGTGTAGTTTTAGAATATATATTTCACATAATTTTTACTTGTATATATTTTGATATATGATCGATTTAAAAAGTGCATTGGATTGTGTACAAAAATCAAATAAGACATCTTAAATGGGACGGATGAAGTAAAATGTAAAAAATATGTATTGGATCGCGTGGAAATATAAAGTGTTACGCTAATTAGTAAAAAGTAAATAGTAAAGTAATGTGGGACTGGGAGTGAGGGGTGCAGGTGGACAGTGATGAGGGATCCCAAGACCGAGTCCAACTACGCATGTCATTTCTTCCTTAATTATTTCCGCATTTGGCCTGTCGGGGAGTGGGGACACTACCAACTTCGTATTTCAAGCAGGGTGAGCATGGTTCGAATATTTTGAATTTTTCAGGTGCGAAGTTTTTTTTTTTTTAAGTGTTTGTTTATGTTTTAATTGATTTAAAAATAAAAAAAATTTGGTGAAAATTTTAAAATAAAATAATTTCCATACTTTTATATATATAATAAAATAAAATATTTTGGAAAGTAAAAGAGAAAATGGAATAAAAAGAAATGCGTTTAATAAATTATTTAAAAAAATGTGTCAAATAAAAAGTTTCCATTAATGGCTCCTAAAAAAAAAAAAAAAAATTGTGTCAAATAAAAAGTTGGTACTAAAAAGTGGGGAATTGGTTAAGGTCTTAAATATCCATATGCTTAAAATTGTGACTGTTTTAGTTGTGTGCGAGGTAAGTATGGGTAATTATTGTAGATTTTGTTACCATTTATATATATTAGATTAATTGTTTAAATTTATTATACATAGTTACATACAATCATATTAGAGTTTTATATAAATCTATTACAGTTTTATATGAATGTATCACATTTTAGGGTTGTTTGGTTGCAAACAGGGGAGCATATAATATATTTGATCAGTGTATATGCTTGTTTTATAAATAGTACATATTGTAGAGTATATTGAGAGATTGTAAAATTTTATATATTAAGGCACTGTTTGATAAATAAGCTAAATAAAATTAGCTTATTCTAGTCAATTTGATATAAATTAGCTTATTTAAAAAGATAAAATAACTTAAAATATTATTCAATTAGCTATTTTTGAAACCGCTGCAAATAGCAGCATTTTGGAATTAACTTATTCTAAGAAAAAAATTGACATAAACTGTCAAACAGTTATTTTTAACTAATTTATTACTTAAATTACTCATACAATTAGTTAACAGCTAATATCTAATTTCCAAACAAGCTCTTAATATTTTAATTGATATCTGCTATCTACCAAATATGTTTTATTAAATCTTTCATTAATATTTGTGGTCAAATCTACTAGTCAAACCTCCGTCCTCATATTTGACTTTTTGACATTGTTCATTGTTCAACTTTGACTCAATTTTCTTGCAAGTATATATTTGGAAAACAATAGTTGAGTTGGGTTTTGTTAGGTATGATCATGTAGTTTTAGAATATACTATATTTTACATTATTTTTCATTGTATATATTTTGATATATTAACGATTTAAAAAGTGCATTGAATTGTGTGTAAAAGTCAAACAAAACAAATTAAATGTACAGAGGGAGTATATATTATATACTACTAACTACGTATCGTTATGATGTTTACGTTAGGTAATGTGGTACTATTCATACACAGACTTTTACTTAAAGTTTCATCATAGTTATACAAGTTAAAATATAGTCAAGTGAGATCTTGTTAGATTCATTTCATCGTGTAGTTTTTAAATATCAAACTTTTAAAATTTTTACTTATACCAAACTTGAGTTATTAATGATTTAAAATATGCATTGAACTGCGTGAAAAGTTGAAATGTAAAAAACTTATTGAGACGGAGGAAGTATCTTTTTACATCTAAACAATCCGAGTATATTTTTTGCAACATCCCGAAAAACTAATACTCCCTCCGTTTGGAAATAATTGTAACATTTGCATAGTTGTTACTATTCACTGAGTAACTTTGATTTAAATTTTTAACACAGTTATACAAGATAAAATATAGTCAAGTGAGATCTTGTTAGATTCGTCTAATCGCGTAGTTTTATAATATCAAATTTTTATAATTTTTACTTTTACACATTTTGAGATATTAAGTGTTAAAAATGTACATTGGATAACGTAAAACGCAGGAATGTTAGAATTTTTGAAAAACGGAGGGAGTACTTGTAATATTATTTTGCATATATAAAAAATTTAAAATTCAGTACAGGAATCGAAAAAAGAAAAAAGACTGAGTATTATTGTGGCATTTAATTCATACACCCCACCTCCACGCCACCCAATAATTATTGATTTGGCCTTGGGTTCACATTGTATTGCTTGGCAACATGTCTCATGTTGATCCTTCATTTATTGGTTACTATTAACAATAAATATGTCTATTTTCTTTTCAAAAAATTCAAATCAGTTATTTTTCTATTTTATTATCAAAACAGTCCTATACAAATACTAATTATATCCAAATCAGTCCCTTGTTCACTAATTATACTCTAATTGCTGACGTGGCAAGTGTTTTAATTTAAACCATTTTATTTTCCAAAAATCTCAATCAGTCATTGGGTTTGACCGCCTTGTTACCGGGTCTTCCAAGTACCGGAATTTTACGGACTCTCTCTAACCACCCGACCGCAACCGATGGTTCATTGGTTTTGGTTTCCTTCCGCAACAATCAATATAATCCGGAAACCAGAACCAATGGTTTTGGTTCATTGGTTTCATTTCTTTCATAAAGTATGATTGTGCTGATTGTTGCTGAAGGAAACCAGAACCAATGAACCATCGGTTACTGTCGGGTGGTTAGAGAGAGTCCGTAAAATCCGGAACTTCGAAAACCCGGTAACAAGGCGGTCAAACCCAATGTATGAGGTTTGGTGTTTAATTTTATTTATGAAAATATGTTGGGCATTTATTTGATAAATGGATTAGTAATAATAAAAAATTTAAGGTTCTGGGCCTAAAATGAAATAATTTGAAAGGTTGGAGGCCAATTAATATAAAAATGAGTGATTGGGGTAGAGGACTAAATAGAACAAAACAAAAGTTTATGACTGAATTGACAAAAGATAAAAGAAAAATGACTAATATTATGCATACGTGTCAGGTTTAAATTAAAACCCTTGTCACGTCAGCAATTAGAGTATAATTAGTGAACAAGGGACTGATTTGGACATAATTAGCATTTGTAGAGGACTGTTTTGGTAATAAAATAAAAAAAATGGCTGATTTGGATTTTTGGAAAAGAAAATGGACTTATTTGTCCTTTTTTTCCATAAATTACTACTTAAATTATGAGGGATAAATAAAATGGTGAAATAACCCGGTGCTAAAGCACAGTAAAAATTACTATGTTTTCCCAATACCGGCCTATGGCTACGCTAAAAAAAATATTTTCCCAATAAACTAAGCCGCCTAGGGTTGGGAACTTACCCTAGTGGTCAAGTTCTCCCGACTCCCAACATATAGGTGGGGGTTTGAATCCCCACCCGACCCCCTATTCCTCCCTTTGTACCCTTTGTAATTAGTGTGTCATGTGCTCCCACCACCATTTCCCAGGCCTTTAATGGCTCTCCAAAAAAAAAAAACTAAGCTGCCTCAGTCTCCCTATAATTAAAAATAGGAAACATTTAAGTACTTATTTTTAACTAAGAGGGTGTTTAGATTAGCGATATAAAATACATTATTTGATTATTGCGTTTTGAAAATACAAATAATCAGGTTTGCAGCACTTTTTTTAGCGGTTAAACTGATTATTTGCGTTTTGAAAACACAATAAGCAAATAATCCATTTTCTTGCAGTTTATCCAAACACCCTCTAAATAAATGGAAAATAGAGGATGAGGACTTAGCCCAAGTGGTTAAGTTCTTCGACTTCCAACGAAAGGTTGGAGGTTCGATTCTCCACCGGCCCCCTATTCCTCGCTTTTATTCCCCTTGTAATTTGTGTGGCATTGGCTCCCACCAACCCTTTCCTAGACTATACTGTTCAGTAAAAAAGAAATGAAGGGAAAATACATAATACTCCATATTTAACAACGAATAGAGTGTATTTTCTCATTAAATATATACAGGCCAGGAAAGAATATTTGATTTAAATTTCCCAATTGCTTTTTACACTTATAGATATGAAATTGAAATGTGATTTTTACATAATGAAACAAAAACCAATATTGAATTTTTTTTCACGTGTACTGGGTATTCTTAGGCTACATTGAGTCCAAAACTAATTACTCGTGGATCCAGTGGGCATTGAAGGGCTGACTTTCCCAAAGCAAAATTCTACATGCACAAAGACTCGAACACGTGACATTTGCTTAAACTGACAAAACCCCACTCAGGTGTACTGCGTTTGGTTGCAAACTGTAAATTTTAGGTGAATACCAGGGTATCCCCATGACACATTGGACATAAGACTAATCCCTCGAGGATCTGCAAGAGCAATTAAGGGCGTCTTTCCCAAAGCAGTTTTTTGCATACACAATGCTCGAAACCGAGACCTTGCTTAAGCGACTAGAGCCCCATCCACTCAAGCCAACAGCTGTTGGTCAAACTGTAAATTTTGAAGTAAAAATTGAAAAAAATAAAAATAAATAAATTTAATTTGTTCCAGTCCCAATCCAAGGGTCCCCGTGGTTGGTTTTTGCCATAAATCCATGAACCTCTTACCTCCTCCATTATGGGATTCAGGTTTCCTCATTAATGTGATGGTAAGAAACTTTCTTTTTCATTTTTAATTTATACTCGCTCGGTTACTTTTTTTTAGTTGTCTCTTTCAGCTCAATTTTAATAATCAATGTTTGCATCAATTAACTCATAAATTTATATTTTTACCTTTCAACTAAATTCATTCTTAATAAATGTCAACAAATAGCATTTATGTAAAGTCAAGAGCAATATAGTAAAAACATAGCATAACTACCTATAACTACCTAAAAATGACAATTATTTTGGAATACTTTTTACTCTCTAAAAAAACAACTAAAAAGAAACGAAGGGTCTCAATTTGTAATAAAGCCGACTTCCCCCTTGAATCATTCCTCTAATTATTTATTGCAACCGTTGAGATTTATGGTTCCTCATTTTAATAATGGTCTTATCTAAAACATACGTACAATAAATACATATCGTTCTAGACAGTATTTTCTTTCTTTCTTTTTTTTTTCCTTTTTTTTTTTAAAAAAATATAAATACTTATGCCTACCTTGTACGACTGTGTCCATGACGAGACAAAGGAGTCATAAATGAAAATGAAATCCGTATATATTTGGATTTTGGACGGTTGATTAGATTACTTTTTTTTTCTTCTTTTTTCTTTTTTTTCTGAACAATCTATACATGTTAGGAAATGAGGTGGTAGAATCCCATACCACACAAATTATGATAAGATTACATTTAAACTTGTCAATCCATTTAAATTTCATTTACATATACTCCCTCGTCATTCAATAATAAGTATTAACGTTGACATAGTAAACACTATTCATTGAAGTACTTTGATTCTACTTTTCAACACAGTTATATAAGATAAAAACTAGTAAAGTGAGATGTTATTAGATTTGTCTAATCACATATTTTTAAAATATTAAAATTTTATAATTTTTACTTTTATACAAGTTGAGATATTAATCGTTAAAAATTTGCATTGAATTGCGTGAAAACAAGAAATGTTAATATTTTTATATTACAGAAGGTGTATTATTTTGTTTTATGAAAGTAAAATATTCTTCTTAAACCCATTAGCCAACATTTTTTATTATTAATAATCCAAATTATATATACAAATAAAGCTAGAAAATTTGACGTTAAAAATTATAATAGATTAATCCAACAAGTTTCTTTCACCCAAAAAAAAAAAGTTTCACTTCACTATAAATTTTTTTTATATATATAGATGTGATAAAAATTTAAATCAAAGCTCGACAATAAACAATATCAAAAGTTGAAATGTGTCCCTTAAAAAAAGAATATTATATATATAATAAAAATAAGTAAATATAGTACTCCCTTGTCCACAAAAAAGCGTCCACTATTCTATTTTGGGATATAAAAAAATATTCATTATTAAAACTTTATTTTTAGAGAGGATGAGGATTTGACCAAATGTTAAAATCCCCTGACTTCTAATATTCTGTTTGCGGGTTGATTCCTCACTTTGCCCCCTTTCCATTCTTTTTTTCTTTTTATAATTTGTATGACATGGACTCTCACGGATATAAGTTGTCCAAAAAACAAAATATTTCATTCTAGATATAGGGGATGTCTAGCGACTAGCAGTCTAGGATCCACGCTCACTTCCAATTGTCTCCGTACATTCATTTCTAGTGCACCATCATTTAACAAAGGGAAAAAGTTAAATTCTTCTATATATCGTTTTTTTCAATTATGGTTAAATAGAACCAACAACAGTTGGCTTGAGTGGATGAGGGCTCTAGTCGTTTAAGCAATGTCTCATGTTCGAGCCTTGTGTATGTAAAAAACTGTTTTGGGAGAGGCACCCTTAATTGCCCTTGCAGATCCTCGAGGGATTAGTCTCGGGTCCAATGTGGCCTGGGAATACTCTTGTATTCACCTAAAAATTATGGTTAAATAGCATTCTAAAAACGTGTGCCCTGTTAAACCATACTCTTATTCCGGAAGAAGTAAAAACTTTACCTCTAAATAAGTCAACCTAATAACCCTAAACTATGTAAACTAGTTGTTTAATGTTTATAACTATGTAATCTATAAAACTCTTACAAAAGTAAAATTTGAATTATTGCAAATTTGATGAAACTATTGCACAAGTTGTTTATAATTCTATAACTTGGTCTTTCAGACCCGGAACTCTATTAGTGTTTCCTGCCCTCCTCTTGTCATCTCTTTTTCATTGGCCTCTTTATGCCATTTGCAACATTTTTTAATAGTTTAATTTGCATTTGTCAACTCCTCCCACCTTTGACTTCTACTATTCATCCATTCCTGTTCTGCACATTTGATCCTTAAAATAGAGTTTTTAATTATACATACATTCAAAGATATACTCCCTATCTCCCATATTGAGTAGTTTATAAATTATACATACATTCAAAGTATATATATGGCATATACTTACGACTCGATAAGCTAACGGGCTTGAAATCGAACTCCACTCACTATCAATATTGAGTAGTTTATATTGAACTCGAGCATGGGCGGGTGAGGAAAACTCGACTCGATACTCGATTAGACTATTAAATTCTAAAAATATAAAAATAAACAAAATATGAGATACAATTTAAGTTTTATCAAGCCTAATAAACTTATATTTTGTAGCATAATAAGTAAAATTATCAATTTAAATTCAAATTATATACTATCTAGCCTAGTTAAATTCGGGCTTGAACTTTAAATTTTGTTACTGTTCGGGCTCGATACTCGATCACCCCTATGCATGGCGAACTCATGTTTAAATGAGGAAAGCATCAAGCTATCATTTTTCATCTTATTTATTTATTTATTTATTTTTTAAGTTTTAGGCTTTTAGCTATATTATTTTGCTTAAAAAACTTGCAATACTGATTGGGTTTTGACAGAATGTAAACAAGCGGTTTAGAGGTAGCCATATTATTTTTCAAGGGTTTAGAGATTTAAAATTATGGTTCATTGGTCGAATTTTGAAAAATTAAAAGTTAGAGGAATGTACTATTTAAATATTAAAATTTAGCTGTTACTGAAATATGTATTTGCTATTTATAGGTGTTTACACAATCTTTAGTACTAAATATTTTAAAAGTTAAACACTAAACACTAGTGTTTTCTTTCAAAACACAGCTTGGGTCGCTACTGATTTAATATTAGGCGTTATTCTGGCACTATTAGCTACGTCGCCAACATTCCATGAGATCGTAAAAACATACTCCCTCCGTTTTTATATAAATGTAATATTTGCATAGTTGTTACTATTCGTTGAGTAACTTTGAAACAATTTTTTGATGCAGTTATATAAGATAAAACATAGTCAAGTGAGATCTTGTTGGATTCGTCTAATCGTGTAGATTTAGAATATCAAGTTTTTATAATTTTTACTTGTACACAGCTTGAGATATGAAGCGTTAAAAATATGTATTGGATTACGTGAAAGTGAAAGGCAGGATTGTTACATTTTTTTAGAACGGAGGGAATATTAGGTAGTGACTTGAATACACATAGTAGTGACTAATACAGCTCTTGTAATATCATAACCCAAATGAATGAAGATGGATAGAAGTAACAATTAAAATATACTATTATACTACTCCCTCCGTCTCGGCTAAGTTGTCTTGTTTGATTTTTTGACATTGTTCATTGTTTAACTTTGACTCAATGTTTTTACAAGTCTAAATTTGAGGATAAATAGTCGAGTTGGGTCTTGTTTGGATCGTATAATCATGTAGTTTTAGAATATGTATTTTACACAATTTTTGGTTTTACGTATTTTGAGATATTGACGATTGAAAAAGTGCATTGGATTGTGTGTAGAAACCAAACAAGACAAGTTAAATGAGACAGAGGAAGTATTATTTTTTATTTTGGGAGCGAGCAATATTTGCTAGTAGCAGACAGCTGAATTCCTTTTGTAAGCAGATGAATAAGGGCCCGTTTGGATTGACTTTTGAGAAAAGGATAAACCAAAAGCAGAAGCAGAAGTGAAAGCCAAGAGCAGAAGTACGTAACTTTTGTGTTTGGATAGAATGTTTGAAAAACAGTTTTTTTTTTTTTTTTTCAAAAGTGTGTTTGGATGTGTAAAAGTGAAAAATACTTTTGAAATGTATAAATTACCAAAAAGGACATGCTACTTAATATGATAATAAGATATATTTGTAGTGTAATTTATATTAAGTAATGAGGGTATTTAAATCTTTACACATTTTATGAAGTGCTTTTAGCTTCTGCTTTTCAGAGAAGCACCCCTTGCCTGCTTCTCCCAGAAGCACTTTTGTAACTTTTCGAGGTGCTTCTGCTTTTTTTGAAAAGCCAAACCAAAACGTTTATTTTCCAACAAAAATGCTTTTGACAGAAGCAAAAACCAAAACACCTTACTAAAAGTCATTCTAAACATCCTCTAGATAGCAGAGCAATTAAAATATACTGTATTATTTTCTATTTTGACCTCTTCCTTGCGCTGCCTCAGGAAAAATCTAAATCAAATTTATTTTACATGTCCCGTTCACATTATAAAATTCTTCCAGACCATCCAACCGCAAGTGGGAACATCATTTAGAATTTTTTTGCCCCTGTTAACCTCATCAATTACTATATATTACCAGAAAAAATTCACCCCCTCCTAACTCCTAACCCCACGTCACCCCCACGCCCACCCTACCTTTTTACTTTGACCGTCAAAATCTTGACTGCAGTTCTGCAAAGTAGTACTACTAGTAATAAAACATAAAATAAAATAAAATAAAATGAAAACCTGTTGACATTAGGATTCCTCAACCTATATAAACACGTATCCTTTGAACATTCCCCAAGTCAGATTGCAGATTGCAAATTGCAAAGAGCAAATTGATCTCCTCAACCGCATTCATACTATATATTGTACTCCCACAATGAGCAGCAGCAGCGGCAGCTACACGACGCCCGACAGCCCCGGCGGCAGCGGAGGACCCCCCGATTCTTCCAACAAGTATAAGGGCATCCGTCGCCGGAAATGGGGGAAATGGGTCTCCGAGATTAGGGTTCCGGGCACCTCCCAGCGCTTGTGGCTCGGATCCTACACCACCCCGGAGGCCGCCGCCGTCGCCCACGACGTCGCCTTCTACTGCCTCCGGGGAAATTCTTCGCCCAAGAATCTTAATTTCCCCGACCTGATGCTGCCCGCCGGCGCCCGCGTCGGGCTGTCGCCGCGTTCGGTGCAGCAGGCGGCGTCCGACGCTGGATTGGCCGTGGATGCACGGTATTTGGAATCGAAGAAGGATTTGAGGGAAGTGGAACAGAGTCCTCCCGAGGACGAGGCGGCAGGGCGTCTGTGGCAGCAAGACGGCGGCTCAACCACGGATTACTGGCGGAGGAACGACGAATACCAGAACATTTCGGTGGACGATTATCTCTAGTCATGATGCCGAGTGAAGGATCTTGGCTGGCGAATTTCCCCAAGAGAGAGAATCCTGCAGACCCTTCATTGTTGATCAATAGCCATTAATATATCTATCCTACAGTATTTTTGTATCGGACAGTATTGTCAATTGAGTTGGCATTTGGACAAAACACACAAGCATATGCAATAGATTATATTGCTTATTCAATTTTCGACCAGATTAAAACAAAGCAACCACAAGAATCCAGGCAAATAACTAGCATCATCATCATCCCCTACCATCTTCCTCTAAAACCACTGTTTTGAGACCGAATTACCGAAACAAAGGCAAAGACAGAGAGACAAATGCGCAACAACACACGAAGAAGAAAACGCAGTTCTGGATCACTCGGATTTCAGATACGAAGAGTTTGCAGGGCTCCCCATAAACCTAGACGGAGACGAAGACGGCGAGGATTCCTCCATTGGAAAAACCCTCACAGGGGAGGTGGTGGAGCCTTCTATGAGGGGCCTCCCCGTGCCTATGAAGGAAGTTCTGCGGGCGCCACCGTTCGCCAGAAGGAAACGGAATGTCCAGTAGAGGATTTTGGGTGCAAACACTCTGTACAAGAAGAACACGTCGTACCAGCTTGGGTACTTCACATATGGATCCCCTCTGCACGCCCCTGAAACAATCAGCCTTGCAAACTCCTCCACCGGACCACCGGATACGTGTACCTACAAAACAAGAAATTGCAATAACAGAATGAATGTAATAATACTTACAGAAGAATCATTAATTGTGGGCAGAGGAATTGAACTCACTTCGCGTTCTTCCTTCCACTGCATTTCTGCACCTTCCTCCATCATGAATCTGCCTCTGCTCATCTCAGTACCGATCCAACCATGTGTAGCAACAGTTACCCCAACCTCGTCCTTCATTTCAAATCTCAGGGTTTCGTAGAAGTTTATGAGAGCTGATTTCGCAGCCTGTAGACAAGAAACAACACCAGAATTAACATTCACAATTATTCTCTGTTATAGAAAGACTAATGCATTTGACAGCTTACAGAATACAAGCTCATCCTAGGCAGAGGCAGCCAATTCTCAACTGAGGCGTTCACTACAACACGACCATTGCTTTCCCGTAGGTAGGGCAGCGCCACATGTGTCGGATAAACATTGCCCCAAAAGTTTATATCCTAAATACAGGACCGCGAAATTGATTTAAAAATGTAATCTTGCTGCTGAAATTTCTTGTATTACGTTTTCTTATACATCGGAATCAGAGCTTGTACCATTAAAATGGGGAACACATTCGAATCTGTAGCTTCTTCGAAGTAGAAAGTATGCCCCAAACTCACGGTATTCACCAGATGATCCACTGCAACAGTGATATATAATAAATAACCAATACTTAAAAACTGTAATTGAGGTTTCCATGAGTAGAAAGATTCTTACCGCGTCCGTAATAGCTGATTGTTTCGTTGATAAATCTGCGGCAATCTTCTTCCTTGACAACATCGGCTGCGATGATCATCACGCTCGGCGCGCCGAGCCTTCTCGCATTTTCCCTAATTCCTCGCAGCCTCTGCTCCCTTCGCGCCACCAACACGAGGTTTGCACCTCTCTTGGCGTATTGGTAAGCGATTTGCTGTATAATTCGCCGCAACATTAATTACATGGGGCTATTTAATTTCAATTGAAGTGACTGAAATTTTTTACCTCTCCTATACCAGAAGAGGCGCCGGTGATGACCACCACTTTACCCTCCATGTCCTCGCTGTTGAAAAAAGTGGAGTAAAGCCACTCGCAGGCGCTGATGAAACAGAGCGACGGCCAGGCGAAGGCCAGGATGATGAGAGATGCCGGCGGCACAAAAAAGTTGAGCACAGTGTTGATCAGATCCATGTCCTCCGGCGTCGCGGCGAAAGTGGATAGAATTTGGGGATAGAGTCAGTCGATGCGGAGTGAGTGGGAACAGTGGGTATTGTGAATGATGAGATTGACACATAAGGATGGAAGATGAACACCATGGATGCATGCAATCGAGGGAGGCCACCACGTGTTGGTTTGCAGAGGAATCGCTGTGGAGTGCCTACTGGCCGAAATTCGAAACCCTTTTGGGAGCTTCTGCTAAACAAAATAAAAAGATTATTTTTTTTCAAAAGCCCTAGAATAGAATTTGAAAAATATTTTGAATTCTATACTATATATTTTTGAGAGGAAACTAGGAAACGGTGGGGCCGATGGGCAACGTAATGGCGCGCACGTCGCAGACAGTTGAAAATAGAAACTTGAAAGGGAAAAACGGTCGCCGAATAGGGACTCTTCGGAAGAAAGCCGATCGATTTTGGAACTCGCAGAGGGGAAATTATTCCTGTTTAATCGAGTAAAAAATTGCTTCGAAGAAGAGGCGATTGGCGAGTGATAGATGCAAAGTCGGGGCTCCTGCAAACTGCAATTTGCAATCGGGATTGCTTCTGTCGATCAGAATTCCTAATTAAGGTAACTAGAGATGGAAACAGCTATCGTCGTATCGAATTTCTGATTTCGGGAAGGCAAATTTGGTTTTGAATACGAATGATCGACCGCATTTTTCGGAGCCGACAAGTCACCGTAAACTTCTCTCTCTTATCTATTCCGATGATCGCCATTTTTGAATTTTGATTAATTTTTTTTCCGTTAGAAAAGGAAAAAAGAATCCCAGAAAAGGATTGCACAATCATATATCACAAGAATAGGAAAAGAGTGTTAATTAGTTTTTTTCCTAGTGTTCCCGAATTAAAGGGAAATGAAAAGAATTCTGGAACAAAAGATCTCCCATTAGGTAGGCGGCTCCGAGCCTTGACCAGAACTCTTTTCATCAATTCATAGGCATTCTTTCCTCCATAGCTGGAACATACATTGCATTTTTCTTTTTCTTTTTTGGTATGGATCTTCTCATATATGTTGATAAATATTGATCCAATGTGAGATTCTGGTCTGGGCTTTGACATATTTGTTCTTTGAAGGTTGTTTGCATATGTTCTAATATTGACATCCATTGGGGGATATTATCCTTGAAATTTCTGGTATAGATCATCCGCCTTTCAATCTTCTTTCAGTTTCCTGGTTTTGGGATTTCAGAGAGCAATTGAATTCCTGTTTGGCGCCTGAGGGGTTTCTGCCTTCTGTTCTTCAAATTTTCAAGCGTTGCCCATAAAACATTTGATGGGCTCTTTGCCTCCATGATTTTGTGTGGGGGGAAAAGAAACGCATAAGGAAGAGATTCTTAGTAGGCCCTTAATTTCTATTGGGGGCAGCCATGAAATGTTGTAAACTTTTGTGCTGTGAGGGTTGATTGAGCACATTGGAGAGAACCTTTGGAGAAAGGATGGGAAGCCTTTGTTCAAAAGATTCAACTGTAAATGATTATGATGATCATAATGAGAAGGGAAGAAGGGAGCAACGAAAATCTCCAGTACAGATGTTTGCACCCCCGAAAGAGGAGGTTAAATTAGGTGTGGATCATTTGAAGCATGATGGGGTTAAGATTGAAGGCTCCCTCCGGTCAAGACCTAAAACAGCATCAGAACAGAACAGAGCTGTTCCCCCACCAAATGTTGAGGAGAATGCTAAGACAGGAATGATCCAGAGGCCTAATGGTGGTGATCGTAGACATTCAATGGATGCAGGCAGAGCTGGAGGAATGCATAGGATGTCTAGTATACCACATTGTGTCATAGCTGAACAAGATGCTGTGGGATGGCCATCATGGCTAACCTCGGTGTCAGCAGAGGCCGTTAAAGGTTGGAATCCTCGAAGGACAGACTCATATGAGAAAATGCGCAAAGTTAGTTCTATAAGTTTTTGTTCTATTCTTACTTTAACTTCATTATATACGGTGTAGATGTTGTATTCTTTTCTGTATATGCCTAAACAAAGTGCCTGTTTGTGCAGATCGGCCAAGGAACATACAGTAGTGTTTACATGGCCCGTGATCTGACAAATAACAAAATTGTAGCCATGAAAAAGGTGAGATTCGTTAACATGGATCCAGAGAGTGTCCGTTTCATGGCGAGGGAGATTTGTATCCTACGTAGATTAGACCACCCCAATGTGATGAAACTTGAAGCCCTGGCAACATCAAGGGTATCTGGTAGCTTGTATCTTGTATTCGAATACATGGAACATGATCTAGCTGGGCTTTTAGCATCCCCAAAGGTGGCCAAATTTACTGAATCTCAGGTGCACATCAATTCTTTCTTGTCTGATTATAGTTTTCAGCAGGTGTCATGATCATGAATTGCTTATGTTTTGGAAGCCTCCATCATGATGTCTTGCATAACACTGTTTTCATATGGCTGCAGATCAAATGTTTCATGAAGCAAATCTTAAGTGGATTAGAACACTGCCATAGTCGAGGTATTCTTCATCGAGATATTAAAGGTGCAAATCTTCTAATTGACAGTAATGGAAACCTCAAGATTGGAGACTTCGGCTTGGCTAACTTCTACAAGCATGACCCAAAGCATCCATTAACAAGTCGTGTTGTGACGCTCTGGTATAGAGCTCCTGAGCTATTGCTTGGTGCAACGGAGTATGGACCGGCAATTGATCTGTGGAGCGTTGGCTGTATTCTTGCTGAATTGTTTGCTGGGAAGCCCATTATGCCTGGAAGAACAGAGGTACTTTTATAGCTTTCATTCAAGGTGAAGCATTGTACTCTCTCGTTTCCTCACATAAGCTGTTCTGATATAACTAACAGTATGCATCATAGGTAGAACAAATGCACAAGATATTCAAGCTATGTGGGTCACCTACAGAGGAGTTCTGGAGGAAAACAAAGTTCCCCCAAGCTAGTAGTTTCAAATCCAATCGTGTGTACAAGCGCCGCGTCTCTGATGTGTTCAGAGAATTTCCTCCATCAGCATTAGCACTTCTAGAGGTACTTTTGTCCATTGATCCAGGGGGAAGGGGCACTGCTTCTTCTGCGCTCAAAAGCGAGGTATGTCTTCAGCCTTTGCATCAGGCCACTTTAATATTGCTGAAAAGGCAACATGCATTGTGATTTACATTCTTGATTTCAGTTCTTCAGGACGAATCCTCTGCCTTGTGATCCATCAAACCTGCCAAAATACCCTCCCAGCAAAGAATTTGATGCAAGGATTAGAGAGGAGGAAGCAAGAAGGTAAGCGAAAATGATTACATGATTTCCATGTCTTAGTTATAATCTTAGGTATGAAAGATTCGTGGGTTCTCCTGGATATTTGTAATGAAAAAGTTGAAATGTCTAATAAGTTCTCTGTATATCCAGGCAAAGGGATGAGAATGTTAAAGGCCGTGGAACTGAATATGCAAGCAACATTTCAACAAAGCAGGTCAATCCGCAAGGACAGGTTTTCTATCTATTCAGATGCTTTTTTGATTCATCCTTCTCTATCCGTAATAGCGCGGCAGTCGGTCAGTCAGTCTTCCTTGTTACTAAGACTGAATGTCAAACAGGGACAACCAAACAAGAACAACAGTTGCAGGAGTGGAACTGGCTTTCCCATTGAGGCCCCGAGTAGAAGAAATCAAAAAGCTGGCCTTAATCACTCAACCTCAATGATTCACCCCAATGCAGTAGGGTACGCCTGGAGTAATAAGGTGAAGGATGATTCAATTGGCCCAGTCCCAGTACGGAGCACTTCTCAATACGGACATGGCTCCCAAGTGCATCGATTAAGAGAAGACTCATCTTACCATCCCAAGAATGCTGGCTTGTCGTCTAACATTGATTCAATGGTATGTTCTTGAGACTAGCTGTTTTTAGCTTTTACTATGTGAATCATCCACACGAGTCGATTTATTCGTATCCAAAAGAATCTGCAGCTACCACATGACTGCATCTTTGATCTCAGTAGAATATCGATGGATTTTCAGTTTCTTAAAATCCTTGCTTCAATATTGATGGGCTTTCAGGTATTTGCACCAAAGAAGAACAGGATCCTTTTCTCCGGACCATTAATGCCACCAGGGGGCAACATGGAAGACATGCTGAAGGAGCATGAGAAACAAATCCAAGAGGCAGTTCGCAAGGCACGGATGGGTAAATCAAGGCCAGACTAGAGGTGTTAAGATCACAAATAGCACCTCCCCTTATAAAAACATAATGTGAAAGTAACAAATACCAACAAAGTAGAAAGACGAAATTGAACAGTACCATTAGATTTATATATGGTCCTTCGGTTCCTTCTTCATGAAAGGAGTGGCCACACTGCATATTCTGCTGGTGGGAATGCCTATGGAGCTTGAACTGGGAACTTTTCAAGGTGTTAAAGATACTGGAAAACTTGTACTGTTATGTGGAGAGATCTGCCCTTGTATAGCTCAGTCTTCCTCAATTTAACATAACATTTTGTAAAATAAAATGTAATTTTACCCTGCTCTTAAAACAGAGACAGGTTTTTCCACAGGAGTCAGAACTCAAAATGGCTTGTAGATCAGATATGAAGCATAAGCTAGGGATTGAGTTCTTTGGGACATAGTACGCATGCATCAATCAGATACAACATTTATAGCTGTAAAACCAAAATTCAAGGCAAGGTATTGATTTTTAAAGTTCAAAGACTAAATTCAGACATATGCACGATGAGAAAGATTAATCCTAAAAATCTTCTGTCCAAGTTTATTGCTCTGAACATTATACCTAACCAAATTACTTACACGCAAGCATAAACGACCGTACTTATTTATATAGAATAAGGGGAAGAAAGGAACAAGAAACACAACTAAGTCCACATGAGACAATAAGTTAAATACTGTACATTTGAGCCTGAACTTCGGCTCAAAAGACGATAACTTTGATATCATGCTGAATAGGTCAAATGAAAAAACTAGAAATCTTGCTTAGGCTTGCGGCTCAAGTCAGAGTAATGACCCCCCATTAGTTGCAGAATCTCTCCCCACAAACCATCGGATGAATTTTGGGAAACCCCAGCCAATAAGTTTGCACTACATGCAGCAACATACCAGTAATTGGATTCAATTTCGTGCAATAGTTGGTCTAGTTGCCACCCTGCGTACCCCACATAGAATCTGAAATCCTGAGGCCTAAGTGCTCCCTTCCTTATCAAGGCTGAAGCTTCATCCAAAGTGTTTCGGGAGCCAAAGTAAATCCCAGGAATGACTTCCTCGAAACCAGCAAGATTGCCAGTATCTCCAGCTCTTAATAAAAACATGCTTGCATCAAGTGGTCCACCAAAATGCAAAGAGCAATCGGCAAATGTAGTTGCTAACTCCGTATTATTGGGACTCATGTGCCTCATCTTTTTGTGAAGTGGACGATTGATAACAATCCCAAATGGACCCTCATATGGGTTTCTTGTTCCAGATCTCAGGAGTAGAACTACAGTCCTCTCAAAGGTGCGAACTCCATCAAGCTTCTCTGTTGCCACAAGGAGGCAGCCATTCTCAGGTGCCGAAATAGGGTGTGCCCACTTGAGGGGAAGAGACTTTGGTCCAAATGATATTCTGTCTTTGTTGTCGACAGAATCTGCAGTTTCAGCCTGAAAGAAAAGTTAGGCATAAATCCTAGTTTTGTTATATTATTTTACCAAATTTAACAAGAGCATGCCAAGTTACCAGAAAGGGGTGATTACTTTTCCCTTCTGAGGTTTATCAGCCTGATTATCAGCCCATAAACCTCAAGAGAGATAACCGTAAAAGAGTGAAACCTCAACAAGATAACCGTATAAAAGTGAAACCTCAACAGATATAACCCTAAAAAAGTGAAACCTCATAAGAGATGACCCTCAAAAAAGCAATATAAACACCTGCTCTTGAAGGTAGAGCGATGCTCTAAACTCTCTCCAATCCAATGGTTTATAATGGGACTTCTGCGAGCCGGTATCACCAGATTTATTATTGCTATTTCCTGGAGGATCATTGTTCCGTTTCAGGCCATCTCCTCTAGCTTTCAAATCATCATTGTCTCCTGCAAACACAAATCCATCCACACCAAATGAAATACAAGTCCCCAGCCCTTTTGGAAAAGGAAAACCACGGCAACCAGAGGCAAATTAATATAACCACATTAAAGATCAAATTGGAAAAACCAAAGGCAACTAAAATCATTAAATGATATCTTAATACAAAATACTTTTGTGTTTCAATGATCTCAACAATCCTTTGATGCACAGGTGGGAAATCACAATGCAGGCCCAAGAATCATATATTCTCCATGCATCCCACAAGATGTCTTTTTTTTTTTTTTCGAGTTGTAAGTACGACCCAAAAAAATTTCAATCCAGGATTTATTCCCAAGCTATATACCAAATGGTTATCAGATATAGAAGCAAACAGTGGTCAAAAGCTTCAATCTGATCAATTTAACACACAACTGCAAACAAAGTCAGCCAACATTCGAAAAACTAAAAGAAAAAAACAGAATAATTTCACTACCAAAAATTGGGAATTTTTTCAGCGATAGTCCAATTCGCTAATCATTCAGCTCAATCCTTACAGCCTCGCATCGCAAACGACATTTAGAAATTACCCTTTCTGGTGAAAAAAAAAAGTAGTAAAACTCACCGGAACTGGCAGAGGACGAATTCGAACTAGAATTGCCGGAATTTCCGTTGTTCTTCTTCCCCGTGGCTCTGACCAAAACCGATCTTTGCCTACAATAACCCTGCAAAGAATCCTTCCCGGGCACCCTAATTTGGCACCCAATCAAATGATTTCTCAAGCTCCAGTAAATGGGTTTCTCAGAAAACGAATTTCTCAGAAGAAAGCCATTGCTTTCCGCATGCACACACCAGAGATCCATAATTCGCACAAAACAAAACAAATATCGAAATGGAAAAATCCCCCCAAAAAATTGCCCTTTTTCTCCCAAGGGAGGATGAAATTGTGAATCGAGGAAAAGGGAGTTAAGGTGAAAAGGGGTAGCGAGAGAGGCTAGATGGAATATGCTGAATATTTTGTCATTTTCAGTTTAATGATAAGGGTTAAGGGATGGTGCGCAGCGCCACAGTCCCACTCCCAGTGGAGATGAAGGGTGCAGGTTAGCGGAGTAAAGGATGGGCGTTTTATTCTACGCCGTTTGGTGAAAGTAATGTCTTCATAGCCTTCGAATGGGAAATTGTCTTCATAGCATTTTATTTAGGGTATGCTCCATAAATATTATCATTACCGTCAATAATTATGTTCCTAAACAAGGATTCATAACTTGATTAAAAATAAATTAATTTTGCAATTATATTATATATTTTTTTTTCGGGGAAAAAGGAGGGCCGGAGCCGTTTTATTACAAAATTTGCAGAGTATGATACAGACCAATGCGGTCAGAATTGATTACATCAAGCATAAAATCAGGGGGCCGGATAAAGTGTTGAATGTCTTCGAGCCAAGGGCGTCCTTTAAGAAGTTGATCAGCTGACATGTTGCACTCCCTAGGTACTGAAGAAAAACGAACCTCCCAAGCCCAAGTGAGCATAGATTTGATTTGTGGGATCCAGGACTGAGTAGCACTAATGAAAGTAGTGCCAGAAGCAATGAGATGAATGGCTTCAATACTATCAGATTCAACCTCGAGCTTGCGAATGCCCATCGACCAGGCTAGTTGAAGAGTGATGAGAATGGCCCAAATTTCAGTATGCAGAATGTCAGGAAAAGAGTTCTTGGTTCTGATTCCACCCAGCCATGATCCATGCTCATCTCGGAGCAGCCCGCCAGAAAAACTTTTGTTTCTTTTGAAGCTTCCATCACAGTTGGCTTTGATCCATGTCGTCAAGGGCTTTTCCCATCTAGCTCTGCTACAGCTCCACGCCTTAATGCCAAAGAGATGAAGCTCCTTTCTAGCAGCCAAAAAAGCATCTGTACTTTTCCTGATTATGGTGTGAAGAGTAGTCCAATGTCCTGAGTCATTGCCATATAGCTCCAGGCATCGATGCTTCCATATCATCTAAGCACCAAAAGCAAAAGTAGTTGCATCCTTATCCCCGATGTTCTTACTCTGCATGGAAGAAATCCAATCAACAATATCAGAAGTCCAAAAATTGTTAAAAGAAGAGAGACCTAACCGAATCCAGATTGTAGTGGATGAGGGGCAATCTCTTAAAGCATGGATGTTGCTTTTAATCTCCCCACATTTCCAACACAAACAATCAGATGAAATATGCCTCCTATATCTTTCCAGGCCCGTGAGAAGAGTGTTGTGAGTAGCAAGCCACAGAAAGACTCGAGTTCGAAATGGTGCAGGCCATCTCCGAATTGTTTTCCAGATGAGAGAGTTGTTGTTAACTAGAGGGGTAGCTAGATTTTTCAAGGTAGAGCTGATAGAGAAAATGCCATTTGGAGCTGGCTTCCAAAAAGGCCTGTCAGTAGTATCAGAGTTATGAGGAATAGGTTCAAGAGATACTGCTTGGAGACCTTCATTGGAGAGCATCATGTCAAGCTCATGCATATCCCATGAATGTCCTAATGAGTAGGAGGCGACAGAGCGTTTCAAGTCATCATCAGAGATGGGATGAGAAGCTAATTCCTGCAAAGGACGACCAAGTTTAGTCCAGTTATCAAGCCAAAAAAGAGAAGAATTACCATTCTCTATCTTCATTCCCAACATGGAATGAAAGATGGTGCCAGTAGAATGGAGATCCTTAGCAAAGCGAGAAAAGGATTGGGGGTGATGAGTGAATCTGTTGGCCGTCCAACCATATCTTTTCTTCAAGAGCTTGGTCCATAGAACATCTCTAGTCAAGAGGCACCACCAGTTTTTCATGAGAAGAGCATTATTAAAAGTTTTCAGTTTGCAGATCCCCAAGCCACCTTGATTAGTAGGAACAGTAACCTTGTCCCAAGCAATGAGATGGACTTTGCGATGGTGAATGAGAGAGCCCCAAAGATAATCTCGGCAAAGCTTCTCAAGAGCATGGATGATTTTCATAGGAACACGAATAACCTGCATAATATACATACTAATAGGAACAAGAACCGATTTAATGAGAGTTAGACGACCAGCAAGGCTGAGATGGTGTTGAGACCAGCCACTGAGTTTATTTCTAACTTTGTCAAGAAGAAAACCAAACTCAGAAGAAGGAATCCTGCCAACTGTCATGGGGATACCCAGGTAACGACCAAAATTTTGAACACTATGAAATTCTAAAATATTCAAGATATCTCTTCTAGTATCTCTACTAACAATCTTACCAAAGAGAATGTGGGATTTAGAGAGGCTAACAACCAAACCTGATAAGTAACTAAAATAATCCAATATCTCTTTAATGTGGGTGGCTTGGCAAGCAGACGCTTTAGCAGCAAGCACAATGTCATCCGCGAAGAACATATAGGGAATCTTAATAGCACCTTTATCCCAAGTAGGAGGCTTCTAGCGGCCATCATCAACTGCTTGGTGAATCATGGCTCCCAATCTTTCCATACAAAGAATAAAAATGTAGGGTGAAATAGGATCGCCTTGACGAATGCCACGGGATGGAGTGAAGGGAGTAGTGGCTTTGCCTTTCCAATAGACCTGCATGGAAGAAGAACTAATGCAGTACATGATTAGGTTAATGCATGAATGAGGGAAACCAAACAGAATAAGAGTATCATGAATGAAACTCCAACTCAATTTATCATAGGCTTTCTCTAAATCAAGTTTGAGTAGCATATAACCAGGCTGAGCTTTAGAGATGTTCAGGTAGTGAGTGAGTTCATGACATAGAATAATATTATCTTGGATCAAACGTCCTTTAACAAAGCTTGACTGCCCTTGATGAACCAGCCTAGGAAGGAATTGGGCCATGCGGTTCACAAAAATTTTGGTGACCACCTTGTAGAGAACATTGCATAAACTAATAGGGCGGAGTTGAGTAACTGAGACCGGGTTAGCCACTTTTGGAATAAGGACCAAGGTCGTTTGGTTGATGGCTGCCAGGTTACAGGGATCATTGAAGCAGGATAGGATGAATTGAAATACTTTATCACTGACTGAGGGCCAATTCTGCTGATAGAAGATAGCATGGAGACCATCCGGACCTGGGGATTTCAAAGGTGCCATATGTTTAAGAGCAAGCCAAACTTCATTCTTAGAGGGGGGGGAGATCCATTAAAGTCATTTCCGACTGAAGAAGAGTAGGAACAGATCCTAGAGGTACAGGCAAAGGTTGAGGCAGATTGTTAGTATCCTGATAAAGATGAGAAAAGTAGTCGACCACCATATTTTGAATAGAGGCCTCATCTGAAAAAGTATTGCCTAGAGCATCATTGAGGATAGTGAGGTTCTTCTTTCTTTTCCTGGCTTTCACAAAATTATGGTAAAAGCTTGTATTTTGATCTCCAGCTAAATCCCAGTTCCTGGTACTCCTATGGATCCAAGTAATCTCCTCTTTCTGAAGAATCTGTCCAAGCTCAGTGCTAAGTTGGGTATGAAGTCGTCTGGAAAAAGCATTAGAAGACCAATCCATCTCACGTTCAATGCCTTTCAGACGAGCTCTAATTCTGGATTTCCTTTTGGCTAGAGAATTGAACACTTGATTATTCCAGGAAGAAGCCTCCTGTTGAAATCTCTTGATTATGGATACAAGTGGATCATGCTCATTCCAGGTGGAAGCGACTAGCTTTCTGAAGCTAGGGAAGCTTTGCCAAGCTGCATTATATCTAAAAATCTTAGGTGTAGAATTACTATCAGAGTTGTCCGCAATTTTGATGTTCAAGAGAAGGGGAGAGTGGTCAAAAAGGATCCTTGGCAGGACTTCAACAGTGCAAAGAGAAAATCGATCATGCCAAGCTTCATTGCCAACTAATCGATCAAGACGTCGTCTAAGAGGACCTCTGGCCCAAGTAAAACAATTCCCAAAAGATCTAAGCTCGGTCAAGGCAGCAGTATTCATCCAGGTCATGAGTTCAGTACAGGCAAGATTAGAAACTGAACCACCTCGAGCATCCTCATTCCTGGCAATGCAATTGAAGTCACCACCAATAAGCCAAGGTTGAGAACGGCTGCTGCCAATTCTAATTAATTCAGGCCAAAGCCAGGCTCTCCGGTATCTATTTGGAGCTGCATAAACCATAGTAACAAAAATATCACCATTAGGGTCTTTTATAGAGAAATCAACAAATTGAGTATGAGCCTCCAGGATATTAACATCAACATGGTCCTTCCAAAGGATCCAAATTCCACCCGAGAAACCCGAAGCTTCCACACGAAAAGAAGAAGAGAACCCACTCCAGAGGATAAACTTGTCAGCACGAACCCCACTGATCCTAGGTTCAAAAATCGCAACAATATCAATACCCTTGCAAGAAGTTAGATCTCTGAATTCCCGTCTAAAAGAAGAAGAACCTGCCCCTTGAACATTCCAACATATTAGTTTAACAGACATGATCAAATAAAAAATAAAAGGGAAAGACAATAAAAAGGAAAACTTAGAGAAGCTAAGAGATCATATGGTCTGCCCGATCATGATCCGGTAATGGCAATGAGGCCGCTCGTCCAGGAGGAGTCGAAGGGTGGCTACTTGAGGCATCTGGGGGACGGCCTCCCATAGAGCCTTCCATGTTTCTTGCCCTCGAACTAATAAAAGATGAGGGATCAAGGACTGTAACAACCGAATGGTGGTCAGGAGAGAGGGAAGACGAAATTTTCTTAGTCCAGGCTCCTGATGGTTGCTTCATCCAGGTTGGAGAGAGCTCTTGATTGTCAAGACCCTGTTGGGAGTGAGAATTGGGGATACGGCTATGTCGAGGGGGCGACAGATGGGAATAAACGGGATGGTTAATAGTGGTGGGATTAATGGAACAGTGACTAGGGTTTCTGGGAGGGGAAGAAGGTCTTTTCTGAAAGGACTGGGGGCGAAAGGCCTGAGTTGGAGGGTTAGACAGAACAGCCGGAGTATGGGGAAGAGTGGTATTCACTTCAGAGTCCTCCATCAACACATCAAAGCGGTTAGGGTTCGGATTCATGGTGGTAGAAGTAGGTTTGGCCGACGGGTGTTGCCTTCTTCGTGGTTGAGCTAGCATCCACGGACCATAGCCTGTTTTCTCTTCTTGGCCTTTATCAGGGACTGGAGGTTGATTATCTTGAATTTCAGGAGGCGGATCAGCTTTCGGCATTGGACAAGAATTGGTGCCGTGACCATATCTACCACAAGAAAAACAAATAAGCTTGAGATTTTCATACTCCACGTTAAAAACATCATCTTCTAACATAACATGAGGGGTGAGGGGTGCATCGAGATCAATCTTGACTGCAATTCTAGCAAATCGTCCCCTGGCCGTCAAATCTGTGTTAAAATCAATACTCAAAACCTTTCCCACCGCGGAGGCCGCCCTAAGAAGATACTATCTGTTATAGAGATGCATGGGGATGCTTGGGATTCGGATCCAAGCTACCATGGACTTGATCTCGTTAGTAGCCGGATTAAACTTGTCATGCCACGGTTGAACGTGCAAATACTGGCCAGAGACCATCCAAGGTCCACCTGTTAGGGCGTGTAGGGCATCATCTTCTTTGAGGAACCGTATTATAAAATACCCATTATCAACGTCGATAAGAGAAAGAGATGCCGATGCCGGCCAAATTCTGTCCAAGCGAGCCTTTAGGACCCGATAAGAAACGCTGCGCCCCACGACTTTGAGGATGACGGCATGTCTCCATGGATGAATAAGGGCCCTTTTGAACGCTTCGGAGCATTGGAAACGGGGAATACCATTAACGGTGGATTGAATAATGTCATCTTCATCGGCAGTAAAATCGCTGGTTAGATCGTCCGTTGGAACGTGAATGAAACCATCTCGGCGACGTGCTACATCACTGTACAGAGGGCGAGGCCGTTTGCTAGCCCTTTCGTCAGAAGGGTCTGGTGGAAGGCCACCATGGTCAGACATCTCCGAGTCACCCATCTGTGCTAGCTACCGTTGAAGGCTGAGGGAAAAAGGGATAATTCTTGGAGAGTTCTTGGAGCTTCTATGTTACTCCGTATTTTGTTAAACAGTTTGCAATTATATTATATTAGTACATAGAATAACCTGCAAATTCAAAAAATTACTAGTACTTTTTTTTTCTTTTTATAATAGTAATACTAATACATAGTAAAAGGCAAAAGAATGGTTTTTTCAGTAATTAATCCATTCTCCCCTTATCATACATTTCGTCATTATTTTTACTGCACACACCTTCAGTGTGGTTTTAAATATTTATATTATTATTTTTTAATATTTTCTTTTAAGTCATATAAATATTATTCGTAAATATTTATTATTAAATAATTTAGTTAGAAAGGTCAAAATATAATTATTATAGTTCGTTAATGCAATTTTTGTTATTGAATATTCAGGAAAAAAATTTGTTATTGAATATACTAAATGTAAAACTCTAGGCATAGTTAATTAGTTTGTGAATTTAAATATTTATTTGGCACTATTTTATTAATATAGTTAATTATTTTGGGGTTGGAGACTTGGCCAAGTGGTCAAGTCTCTGACAAAACCTTCAGGTTGCAGGTTCAATTCACCACCCAGCCTCATATTCATTCCCTTTATTTCCTTTGTCATTTGTGTGTCATGAGCTCTCATTACCCATTTTTCTAGCCTGTATAGGCTGTTCATAATATATATACTACCACCGTATTGAAATCTTTTTTACATTTGATTAGGCGATACTATTTACTCACAGACTTTTACTTAAAGTTTTATCATAATTAGACAAGTTAAAATATAGTCAAGTGTGATCTTGTTAGATTAGTCTCGTCGTATAGTTTTTAAATATCCAATTTCTAGAATTTTTACTTGTACCGAACTTGAGTTATTAATGATTTAAAATATGTATTGAACTGCATGAAAAATATGTATGTAGTAAATATTGTATTGTTTGTTTGGACTTTGTTGTAACATGGAATTTTGTAGATATTGTTAGGTTTTTCTTAATAAATATTGACACTCGTGTATCGGTAAAGATGTATGGAAATTCAAGCCACACAAATTACAAATGAGACATATAATGGTGAAGAATAGGGGGCCGGGTTGGCTCTCATTTACTAAAAGTCTGGAATCTTAGGTTACTAATTAGTCGCATAAGGTTGGAAGTGATAGTATGACCAGTATGCCAAGTCTTCATTCCCAAGTAGACATTGTTAGTTGTTTTTGTGAACTTAAATATTTTGTTTTAAATCATTTTATTAATTAATGTGGCTTGTTGTGGTTTGTTTGAGAAATGATTTATTTTTAAAATTATTATTTTTTGTTATTTCGTATATAATCTAAATTTTTGATTTTTTTTTAAAATCATTTCTTTTAGATTTTCATATTAATTTTAAGGCAAATTGGGGATAAGAACTTGATCAAGTCCTCTGACTTCCAATCCGAAAGTTGGAGGTTCAATTCCCCATCTGGCCCCCTATCCATTCTCTTTATACTATTTGTAATTTGTGTGGCCACCACTCATTTCATATTCTATATAGGTTATTGTCCAGAAAAAAATAATAATAAAGGCAAACTTAGTGTTTTTTTTTTAATTACTGATATGAATTTGTCCAACTTTGAACCAAAATCGAAACACTCATCCAAGATCAATTTCCTACTTCCGAATCCACTATTCATTGACGGATCGCTCACTCGGAAACATTTTCATAGATGTTATCAACATGTTGATTAATTGCCCATCCCTATCTATGAAAGTTAATATCCATTGTTTAATTCTCTCGTCTTTTTAAGTTTTTCTTTTCCTATCGAGCGACTAAACAATTCAATTCATTTAATAGCTATAGGTGTAATTTATTTTTTCTTTTTCGGGGATAAAAGGAGGGCCGGAGCCATATCATTCATAAAATTGTTGGGAGTGGAAAACCTCATGTCTACATTTCTTAAGATTTCAAATACATTGTCGGGAGACCTAACTAAATATTCAACACCAGAATTAGGAAGATTGCTACGCAGGAGTTGATCCGCTGCACGGTTGCTGCTCACGAGGGATGACTTGGAATTTGACTTCTCAATTCCATTTGGTCATCTCTATCATTTGTGTAATGGCACCGAGGTGAGGGCCTTGCCATCCGTAATCCTTTCCAATTATATCCACTAATTCCTTGCAGTCCGCTTCCGCTGTAACTAAATATTTCACAATTGGCCTTGTTGTTATTAACGTGCTCTTGTGCAGATTTAGTAGTTCCATAGTTGTTGAAACCACGACAGAACGACCGAAGCAGTTACAGTCAGTCATGTGCGACAGTTTCTGTTTCTGTGCGCGTGTCTAACCGACCCACACGAGTCTAATTTGTATCTCTGAGTATATATACCTGTGTTTAGACTCTGTGTATGTAGATTTGAGTTTATTGAGTTGTAATCTTCACTTTTACACACATTTACACACACTTAGTCGGTTTTTCTCTCTAGACTTGATTGTTCTATTTTCTTGAGAGAGTTAGGAAAATCCTTGATTAGTGTTCTACATTTCGAGAGATCATTTTTGTTCATTGAGGTCTGTGTTACACCGATTCAACAAGTTTTTTCTTGTTGAAAGAATCTTTTCATTCAACGTTTTGGAGTTGCGAAGGAACTCAAAGGAGATCTGAAGGATTGATTCAGGCCATCTGCTACACCGGAGTTTCAAGATCTGAGGATTCAAACAATCGGAGAAACAGGATTGGACGAGCTGTCCAGTGATCGTGGTTGTGGGGGAGTCCAGACGACGATCAGTCTACCAGCGAGGAAGTCTTGGTAACAGAATCTGTTTTGATTGTGTAATCTTTTAGGTCTAAGATTTTTGAGTGTTAGTTTAGATCCTGGATTGGAATCCCCCAGACGTAGGCCGAATGCCGAACTGGGTTACCAAATCTTGTGTTCTTACTTTCTGCTGCACACACTCTGTTTCACACACTCATTATCGTTCACACGTCGTTTTAACCACTGCTCAACGACCGTGCTAAATTCAAGATTTCACGTAATCTGGGACCAACACTTGGTATCAGAGCGGCAGACTCTGATATAGTAGAGGCGATCTGAAAATCTTGTCGAGATGAGTAGAGAAGGTGCTTCATTGTCTAGACCACCCTTATTCGATGGCACGAATTACAGATATTGGCGAACTCGGATGAAGATCCACCTTATGGCACTTGGAGATGAAGTTTGGGACGCAGTCGAGACAGCCTGGCAACCACCCACTCGACCACGAGCTACAGCTGAAGGTTCTACAGAACCACCTGGTAGTCGACCAGCAACCAAGGCTGAATACACTCAAGCTGAAAAAGACGCCAAGAAAGGGAATTATACGGCCCTAAATGCGATTTTTAGCGCCATGGACGAAACGCAGTTCCAGCTAGTCACAAACCACACACTGGCTCATGACACATGGAGGACTCTAGAGGTTATGTATGAGGGTTCGGATGATGTTCGAGCTACCAAATTACAGCGAGTTGAGACCATGTTCGAGAATTTGAAGATGAAGAAAGATGAGTCTATTTCGGTCTATTATGGAAGATTCAAAGACGTTGTGAATCAAGCCTATTCTTTGGGTTTGATTTATGATAACCAAAAGCTCGTTAGAAAGATGTTGAGGACTCTCACCAAGAAGTATGCTCCTAAGGTTGCTACATTGGAAGAATTGGATAAGTTGAACACTATTACTTTGGATGGCTTAGTGGGAATTCTTCAAACATACGAGATGAACCATCTTGAAGAAGAATCATCAAGGATTATTGCTCTCAATGTGGAAGAAGAAGATTCTGGAAACTCCTCTGAAGACGATGTATCTTACATTTCCAGAAAAGTTGCAAAGATGTTGCAAGACAGACGTACAAAGAAATTCTACAAACAGCAAGGTCGCAGTTCCAACGATGTTCCGACGACGGACAGACCTCAAAAGAAAGGATAGCAGCAAAGTTGATCGTTTCAACAACAAGAAGAAGGACTATGACAAGCCGGACAAGTTTGCCTCGGTGATTTGCTATGAATGTGGAGGCCAAGGACATGTTCGATCTGAATGTGCCACAGCCAAAAGAAAGGAAATGCGAGAAAAGAAGGCACTGCAGGCTACTTTAAGTGATCATGACGATGGAAGAACCACTGAAGGACAGAATTCAGATTCTGATGAAGTCGTTGCATTCACTCTAAGAGAAACAAGTCCTACTATAAAAGGTATTGTCAAGTCAATATGTTTTTCACCTAACAATTGTGATTCTGATTCAGGTGAAAGCGATGATGAGTACGACCAATTACTTGCTGATTACAATGAACTCAAAGAGGATTTTGAAGTTGCTGTTCGGGAAAATAAGAAGTTGTTAGGACAACTGGCAGACGTCGGGATTGCTTATGATCTTGAAGTTGAGAAGAATGAAGACTTGCAAAAGGAGAACAACACTCTTAAAGGCAGAATCCATGACATGGAGAAAGAGTTTGATGAACTCAAAGCCAAGAACAATGAACTTCAAAAGGTATTTAAAGGTAAAAATCAACTTGATGAAGTTTTGTCTATGGGAAAACGTATTGGTGATTAAACAGGCTTAGGCTATAAGAAGCAAAGCACTCCTAGCAAAACAAAGTTTACAAGTGGAGGTTTCCTTACTTCAACTACTGATTCACCACCTGATCTGATAGTCGGAGAATCGTCCAGACGACAGAAGGACTGCCTGTACTGCAATCTTCCTGGACACACAGCTGAGACATGCATGCGGATTCTAAGAGATCTTATGAATGGAAGACCAGTCGTATGGCCTGATCAAGAGCTTCAAAAGAAATTCAAAATGCAGAAGGCATGGATACCTAAAGGTAAAACTAATAATAATAAAGATTCTGCTTGTTTTGTAGTTCTTTCGGTGCAGGAACAACATCGAAACGAAAAATGGTATTTTGATTCGGGATGTTCAAGGCATATGACGGGAAGAAAAGATTTCTTAGACAGCTTTACTGAGAAAGATTGTGGAGCCGTTATGTATGGTGATGGTACAAGAAGCAAAATTGCGGGTTATGGTAAATCTAAGGATGTTACTCTTTCTAAACTCTCTAGAATATTCTATGTAAATGGTCTTACTACTAACCTGATCTCTATTAGTCAACTTTGTGATGAAGATCTAGAGGTTAGGTTTACTAAACATAGATGCATAGTATATAATGATCGAAATGAGATTGTTATGATGGGAGGCCGTAGCAAGAATAATTGCTACATCTTGAAGGATGACATTCCACGGATTCTACTGACTAGAGATGACCAGACTACTCTATGGCATAAGAGGCTTGGTCACCTTAACTTTCAGTCATTACACAAGTTGAGTAACTCGAATGCTGTTCGCGGGTTGCCGCAACTACAGAAGAACGATGAAACCATCTGCAGAGATTGCACCAAAGGAAAGCAAACCAGATCGAGACATAAGAAGACTGATGAGATCAAAACAAAAGAATGCCTCGACCTGATACATATGGATCTTATGGGTCCAACCGAAGTGGATAGCTTAAATGGTAAAAGGTACATTTTAGTATGTGTTGATGATTTCTCTAGATATTGTTGGGTTTTCTTTCTTAGGTCAAAAGATGAGACTTTTGAGTACTTTAAGGCCCTGAGTAAAAGACTCATGAATGAGAAGCAAAAGAAGATTGCACGAATCCGAACTGATCATGGCAAGGAATTCGAGAATCAGTCGTTCGATCGTTATTGTGACGACAATGGAATCACTCATGAGTACTCAGCCCCCAAAACACCACAGCAAAATGGTGTTGTTGAGAGAAAGAACCGAACTTTACAAGAGATGGCAAGATCGATGCTTCATACTAGTTCCATGAGCAAAAGTTTTTGGGCGGAAGCTATTAACACTGCCTGTCACATCATCAACCGAGTGCTGTTGCGACCACACTCCAACTGTACACCATATCAACTTTGGAACGGTAAAACTCCCACGGTAAAATACTTTCATATTTTTGGTTGCAAATGCCATGTTTTGAATGATAGAAATCAATTGCATAAGTTTGATTATAAATTTTGGATGGATATTTCATTGGTTATTCTAATAATTCTAAAGCATATCGTATTTATCTTACTAGTGATAAGAAGGTTATAGAATCTACTAATGTTCTCTTTGAAGATCTTGATCTTTTAGAAAACAGGTTAGTTGATGATGAATTGCCTTTAAATCACAATCATGAGTCTACTAATGATGTAGAGGAGACTGTTAGTAAGGAAAAACAGATCAATCCAGATGTACCTGAAAGAGAAGCTGATACTGATACAGTCGTTGAGACGACAGCAGAACCACCGTCTGAAGTTCAGAACAAGAGAAAAGGTTCTAGAGTGCATAAACATCATTCAACTCAGGATATTATTGGAGATCCACAAGGTCAGAGACAGACTAGGCATAAAGAGATTAATTTCAAGGATCTAGCAAGCTATAATTGTTTTGTTTCTATGGTTGAGCCAAAGAATACCTCTGAGGCGTTGAAAGATAAGTACTGGATTGCTGCAATGCAAGACGAGCTACTGCAATTTGAGAGGAATGCTGTCTGGGAGTTGACAGAACCACCACAGAACGCCGACATTATTGGAACCAAATGGGTTTACAGGAATAAGACGGATGAGAAAGGTAATATCATAAGGAATAAAGCAAGGCTAGTAGCACAAGGCTATACCCAAATTGAAGGTTTGGATTATGGCGAAACATTTGCTCCCGTGGCAAGGATGGAAGCCGTAAGGATACTACTTGCATTAGCGTGCTCTTTGAATTTGAAGCTGTACCAAATGGATATTAAAACAGCCTTCCTTAATGGTAAAATCAAGGAAGAGATCTATGTTGCACAACCGATTGGATTTGAAGACCCGAAGTATCCAAATCATGTTTATCGAGTCAAAGGCGCTTTATATGGATTGAAATAGGCACCCAGAGCCTGGTATGAGAGATTGTCAAAGTATTTGGTGGACAATGGATTTAAGAGAGGAAATGCAGACAAGACGTTGTTTGTGAAGCGTCAGAACGACCACTTAACGATAGCTCAAGTGTATGTTGACGACATTATTTTTGGATCGACTTCAGTCAAACTCAGAAAGGAATTTGTTGATGCTATGAAATCAGAGTTTGAGATGTCCATGATGGGTGAATTACACTACTTTTTGGGATTACAGGTTAAGCAAGAGGATGATGGTATTTTTCTGTGTCAAGAGAAGTATGCTAGAAACATGTTGAAGAAGTTTGACATGGATGATTCTAAGGTAGTCAGAACACCGCTAGGACAACAGGAGAAGCTGAGCAAGGACGAAACTGGAAAGTCAGTGGATCAAAAGACTTATAAGAGTATGATTGGAAGTCTACTGTACCTCACTGCAACAAGACCAGATATTTCATTTAGTGTAGGTGTATGTGCAAGGTTCCAATCCGATCCTAAAGAATCTCATATGAAGGCGGTTAAGCGGATCATGAGATATGTGAAGGGAACTTTGAATATGGGTATTTGGTTTTCAAAAAGGTCATCACTTGATCTGATTGGATTTACAGACTCGGACTGGGCTGGTTGTTGCGACGACAGGAGATCTACCACTGGCGGCTGCTTCTACTTGGGAAACAATCTAGTAAGTTGGTATTCCAGAAAGCAAAATATCGTAGCTCTATCAACAGCCGAGGCAGAGTATATTGCTGCCACATGCTGCTGTTCACAACTTCTTTGGATGAAGCAACTACTCGAGGACTACGGTATTCATAAGGATAATTTTTTAGTTTTCTGTGATAATACTAGTGCAATAAATATCTCTAAAAATCCTGTTTTACATAGTAGGAGTAAGCATATTGATATTCGTTATCATTTTATTAGAGATCTTGTAGAGGATAATGTTTGCAGGATTGAGCATATATCGTCGTTGGAACAACGGGCGGACATCCTTACAAAAGCATTAGATGGAGAAAAATTTGAAGGCCTAAGAAGTACCTTGGGTCTTTCTTATCATAATTAAAATGCTTTCAACTCGGGCCTGACAGTTTTTAGTATTTGAGTAACATTTTTGCAGGCCCAACATAAGCCCAAATGGAGAAAATTTTATCCGGAACATCATTATTGCACTCGGCAGATGATGTCACAGCACCCCTGCAGCTGGCCTGTAACTGCTGCAACCTCATCAATCACGTCGCACGTCTCCACACCGAGTTGCAAAACTCTTCCCCTTCCGGCCACTCTCTCCATTTAAGGTCCCATTACTCTCCATTTCATTTCAAATTTTTCCTCTCATTTTTTTTTCGAATTTGAGCTTTGCAGAGAATTTGAAAATGGCAACCACCAACGACCCCGACGCTCCTCACTCCGCCACCTCCTCCGCGACGAGCTCGCCGTCTGGATCACCACTGGACGCCCAACCTATTTCTGTTCTACCCCCTGTTCTTTATCTTCCTCCTCCTGTTGCTGCTGCAACTTCTGAGCAGCAACCTAATGAGAACGCACCAGAAACCCAAAATCATCCCCTTTCTAACCCTAATGCTGAAATCACTATTGACCCCTCATTTGTTGACCAAGTTGTTCGAGAAATCAATGCTGAGCATCAAACTCCACCACTTTCTCCTCTGCAAAATCAAGGTTTACATGATATGAACCAAGAGAAAATCGATGAAGTCACTGTTTCACAGCAAACTGGAGGTTCTACTGCTGTTGCAACTACGCCAGAACCACGGAGGAAATCAACGAGAAAGCGAAAGGAGCCCATTCCAGCACCAGTAGCCACAACTGCAAAGAAACCACGCAAGGAACCAAGGCCACCCCCTCATGCTTTGAAAGCCGAAGATGCTTATAGTCTTAAGTTCTACACGCGAGACATGAGGACATTTTCGAAGGAAGTTCTTAAAGGGAAGGAGTTTAAGCCTGAAGAGATTTTCAAGCATAATCATTATGATGTTCTAGGTTTCTCGGATCTTTTGCAAGAGAGACATTTGACGTTTTGGGCTAAGGGTCTCACACACTACTCACCAAGTCATGTTCGCGAGTTTTATGCGAATTTACATCCTGAGATCCTCACTCCTCGTTCTGCTTGGTTTGGTAAAATTTACATTCGCGGTCAATTTCATGAACTAACTCCTGCTGTGATTCTGAAGTTGTTGAAGCTACCCCCCAACGATGATATGAGTGACTGTTTGGATCTGATGCCGGAAGATACTCTCACTACTGCACTGGAGATTTCTAATCAGAAAGTTAAAAGCTTTGGACGCAACAAATTCAGTGTTAAGGAGTTAACATTGAAGTTTTATTGCCTGTACCAGTTCTGTAGTGCCAACATCCTTCCGACGACTAATCAGTCTCAAGTCAGCTCTATGATGGGTAAATTCATACGTTGTGTGGACAAACATATGGGTCTAATTAATTTTGGATATTTTCTTCTTAAGCAAATGCTAGGGTACACCTCTGGGAGAATCAAGAAGACGACCAATCTACCCTATCCAGCTCTCATCACCAAATTCCTCCTATCCATTGGTGTGAAGATCAAGGAAAAGCATTTGGTTGCTTTGAAGGAGTACAAACCACCACCAAACTTGATGGACATGCATAATGACATCAAAAATGGCCCTCCTCTAACTGGTCCTGCACTAGTACACCAACTGAAGCAGCGGATCCTTCGTCAGAACGAAAGGCTGACCACCTGGAGCCAGGAAGCAATGGCTATAAAAGGGAGAATCTCAAAATTCTTCATATGCTTCCTTTGTCTTTTGATGCTTCTGATTTGCAGGCAGATGATGAGGATGTTGCTCTTGATGATGAAGAGTGTTATTCCATCATGGGGGAGATGGATGGTGTTGGATGGTACTGACTGATAGTGATGACAACTGGGTAACGATATTTCAAAACTTTGGTTATTGTTTTTGGGATGTTTTATTGCTGGACAATATTGATGGATGTTTGATGATTGTTTTTGATGACTGTTTTTGACTGGATTTTTCTGAACTGGATTACTTTTGGATTTGAACTATTATTGGTCTGTAATAGTTAGGTAATTCTGATAACTGCTGAACTACCTGTTTTTAATCTGCTCTGATGTTTTTATATCTGCACTGTGACTCTACTCTGAATGTTTGATGGATGTTGTTCTGATTCGTTTTGATTATTCTTTGACATCCTATTTGTGAATCACATGTATTTTTGCTCTGATATGATCTCTTATACTCTTTGGACTTAGATAGTTTCAACACCATTTTGGTGATGGAATTATCATCTCCACAAGAGTGGGGGAGATTGTTGTTATTAACGTGCTCTTGTGCAGATTTAGTAGTTCCATAGTTGTTGAAACCACGACAGAACGACCGAAGCAGTTACAGTCAGTCATGTGCGACAGTTTCTGTTTCTGTGCGCGTGTCTAACCGACCCACACGAGTCTAATTTGTATCTCTGAGTATATATACATGTGTTTAGACTCTGTGTATGTAGATTTGAGTTTATTGAGTTGTAATCTTCACTTTTACACATATTTACACACACTTAGTCGGTTTTTCTCTCTAGACTTGATTGTTCTATTTTCTTGAGAGAGTTAGGAAAATCCTTGATGAGTGTTCTACATTTCGAGAGATCATTTTTGTTCATTGAGGTATGTGTTACACCGATTCAACAAGTTTTTTCTTGTTGAAAGAATCTTTTCATTCAACGTTTTGGAGTTGCCTTGCGAAGGAACTCAAAGGAGATCTGAAGGATTGATTCAGGCCATCTGCTACACCGGAGTTTCAAGATCTGAGGATTCAAACAATCGGAGAAACAGGATTGGACGAGTTGTCCAGTGATCGTGGTTGTGGGGGAGTCCAGACGACGATCAGTCTACCAGCGAGGAAGTCTTGGTAACAGAATCTGTTTTGATTGTGTAATCTTTTAGGTCTAAGATTTTTGAGTGTTAGTTTAGATCCTGGATTGGAATCCCCCAGACATAGGCCGAAGGCCGAACTGGGTTACCAAATCTTGTGTTCTTACTTTCTGCTGCACACACTCTGTTTCACACACTCATTATCGTTCACACGTCGTTTTAACCACTGCTCAACGACCGCGCTAAATTCAAGATTTCACGTAATCTGGGACCAACAGGCCTTGATCCACACTCCATGAGGCTTTTCCAATCCCATCACACTTTCCTGCAGCAGCAAGATTTGGCTCTTTTGAAGCTAAGTTCACATATGCCTTCTAAGAATTCCTTGCAGTGGTGAAAATTAGACTTATTTTGAAGCTAGATTCGTCTCGTCGTTTAGTTTATAGTAAATATCGAAATTTTAGAATTTTTACTTATATCGAATTTGAGTTATTAGTGGTTTGAAATGTGCATTGGATTGCATGAAAGGGGACAAAAATTAATAACAGACCAATTTAGATTTTTGAAAAAAAAAGGACTGATTTGGCCTAAAATGTGAATAATTAGTGGGTGAAGGACCGATTGAGACGTAATTAGTATATGTAGCGGACCAATTGGACAAAAAAAAGACTGATTTGGCCTTTTTTTGTAAAAAAAAAGGACTGTATTGACATTTTTTCCAACTATAAATTGGAATGGGGGCTGCAAGAATGGGTAATAAAACTTAAGAGAAATAGATTATTCTACTATACTAGCACACCCGCCCGCGCAATGCGCGGGAAGTAAAATTTACATTTTTAAGAAAATAGCGTAATAATTTAAAAATTCAAATATTCTATTTTCAAAACTTAATTTGATCATGCCTATTTCCGACCACATATTATTAAGAAAAAAAGGTGAGAAAAATGATGATAAAAAAGAGTGACCGTACCATAAAAATGTAAAGTAAAATTTCCCGGAAGTGAATATGGTGTTGTTGAATGCACCTGCATAATGGTGTGTATGAGCTTTTATGTGATGCGCGCGATGGTTTATGTGATGCTTAGATAATGGGTGATGGATTGCACAATTATGACATGATTAAGTAATGACAACAGAATAACTGAATAATGCTCTCAAACATCACAAAAATTATACTTCCCATTACGCCTGCACATGCAGGCAGCATATTGTCCGCACGCTAACTATCTTGAAATATTCTTACCAAAACATTCATAAAATAAAAGACTGTATGATAATCATTCACCATAATTTACATGAGATAAACAAATTGTTAGAATACACTTTACATTATCAATTCCGTTAGGGTGCGACTAAGCATTTTGACTTGATGTACTGCGGTACATCGCAGCCATTGATTTAATTTATAAATTGATGGTTGAGATTAATTTAAAGGTTAAAATAGTAAATTTGCTACATTTAGTTTGTGAACAGACAATTGCTGATTCTTCCAGTCTTCTTCCGTTCTTCTTATTCTTACGTTCTTCTTCTCTTCTTCTTTGCATTTCAAGGATTGATCTCATATTACCCCTCCAATTTGCTTAATTATGCTGCTATACATAGATATACGTCGCTGAAATATTTTTAAATAAAGTCATTGAATTGTTCATGAAAACGTACTCGGAATATTCTAGTTGAGTCGCTGAATTATTCTTCATAGCATCGCTGAATTATTCTTCATAGCATCGCTGAATTCTTCTTGACGGCCTCGCTGAATTCTTCTTTGTAGCGTCGCTGAATTCTTCTGTGTAATGTGGCTGAATGCTGAACTCTTCTAGGATAGTGTCGCTTAAATATTTTTTATAGCATCACTAAATTGTTTTTTTGTAGCATGATTGAAATTATCTATTAATATATTTGTTACCATTCGTTGATGATTATTTGAAAATATTAGATTAGATATGATATTATTTACCAAATATTAGATATGATAACATACTAAATATAGGTTTACCAAATATTAGATATGATATTATTTACCAAATATTAGATATGATAACAGAATTGTTTTTGGTAGCATCGCTGAATCATTCTTGATAGCGTCGCTGAATTCTGCTTGGTACCATCGCTGAATTCCTCTACTTGATCTCGCTGAAATATATTTGATAGCATCCCTTCATTATTTTTGATAGCATCACAGAATTGTTTTTGGTAGCATTGCTGAATCATTCTAGGTTGCCTTGGTACCATCGCTGAATTATGCTAGATACGGTCGCTGAAATATATTTGATAGAATCCCTTCGTTATTTTTGGTAGCATCACATAATTGTTTTTGGTAGCATCGCTGAATCATTCTAGGTTGCGTCGCTAAATTATTCTTGGTACCATCGCTGAATTATGCTAGATACGGTCGCTGAAATATATTTGATAGCATCCCTTTATTATTTTTGGTAGCATCACATAATTGTTTTTGGTAGCATCGCTGAATCATTCTAGGTTGGTAAGATCGCTGAAATGATCTATTAATAAATTTGATACGTATCTTTGATCATAAAAAGATATTATTTGAAATATTAGATATGGATTACCAAATATTTGATATGATTTACCAAATAATAAATATGATAACATACTAAATATAGAGTTACCAAATATTAGATATGATAACATGTCTAAAATATTTGTCGTATCGCTGAAATGCATTGTTTTTAAAATGAACTATTATTGTGTTATGACAATTATACCCTTTTTCATTTACAACCCTTGGATTTTAAACGGACGCTTCAGATCGCTGCCTTGATGTGCTGCGGGATTTGTTGATCGCACCCTAACTGGACCCTTACATTATATAGGATGAATGTATCTCACCTTAAAAATTCAACATAAAATTTATAACATACAGGCCAATATATTTTCTTAACTTTGTTCTTTAATTAATTTAGACCATAATTAATTTAATTTTACATTACTTAAATAAAATTAACAAATCTTTATCTTCTATATGGAAAAAATGATAAATAGGTCCTTTTTCTTTTCAAAAAATTCAAATCAGTCATTTTTCTATTTTATTACCAAAACAGTCCTCTACAAATGCTAATTATGTTCAAATCAGTCCTTTTTCACTAATTATATTCTAATTGCTGACGTGGCAAGGGTTTTAATTTAAACCTGACACGTGTGCATAATATTAGTCCTTTTTCTTTTATCTTTTGCCAATTCAGTCCTAAACTTTTATTTTGTTCTATTTAGTCCTCTACCCCAATCACTCATTTTTATATTAATTGGCCTCAAACCTTTCAAATTATTTCATTTTAGGCCCAGAACCTTAATTTTTTTATTATTACTAATACATTTATCAAATAAATGCCCAACATACTTCCGTAAATAAAATTAAATACCAAACCTCATACATTGGGTTTGACCGCCTTGTTACCGGGTCTTCGAAGTTCCGAATTTTACGGACTCTCTCTAACCACCCGACCGTAACGATGGTTCATTGGTTCTGGTTTCCTTCAGCAACAATCAGCACAATCATACTTTGTGGACAATAAAATTCAGGCTATTTTTTTAATATTTTTAATAATATTAATATTTTTCAATAAAACCAAGGCTTCCTGTATCCATAACCTTCCAAAAATTCAAGTTAAATCATTTACTCAAATATTGCTACATCCTAAGGTAGGACGCAAAGTAAGATTCTGTTGATTGTTACTGAAGGAAACCAAAACCAATGAACAATCGGTTGCGGTCGAGTGGTTATTAGAGAGAGTCCGTAAAATTCCGGTGCTTGGAAGACCCGGTAACAAAGCAGTCGAACCCAATATATGAGGTTTGGTGTTTAATTTTATTTATGGAAGTATGTTGTGCATTTATTTGATAAATGGATTAGTAATAATAAAAAATTTATGGTTCTGGGCCTAAAATGAAATAATTTGAAAGGTTTGAGGCCAATTAATATAAAAATGAGTGATTGGGGTAGAGGACTAAATAGAACAAAATAAAAGTTTAGGACTGAATTGGCAAAAGATAAAAGAAAAAGGACTAATATTATGCACACGTGTCATGTTTAAATTAAAACCCTTGCCACGTCAGCAATTAGAATATAATTAGTAAAAAAAGGACTGATTTGAACATAATTAGCATTTGTAGAGGACTGTTTTGATAATAAAATAGAAAAATGACTGATTTGAATTTTTTTAAAAGAAAAAGGACCTATTTATCCTTTTTTCCATAAATAAATAAAACTAAATCTTATAATACTAAAGGCGGTATATTCAATCCAGACTCTATAGAATTTTTAAAAACTTTAAAAGTTGGTGTGTATTCAATTTAGATTTTAAAGTCTATAAAAATTTTGAGGTATTCAATGCAGATTTAAAAAAGCCTTAAAAAGTCTAGGTGTATTAAATACATATTTTAAAAAATCTTTAAAAATTTTGAGGTATTCAACAGTCCATAGATTTTAAATCTTTGTAGATTTTAATGAATTGTAAAAAATATAACTAAACAAAATCCATCCAAACAATCCAAGATTTCTAAATACGGATACAGATTATTGGATAATTTTTATAATCTTTTTTTGAAAATTTGATAATTTTAATTTAAATTATCTCATAATTTGGTATTTTTTATAATTATTGATAATTTTTAATTATATGATAATTTGGTATTTTTTATAATTATGGACAATGTTTAATTAATAAATAATAATATATTAAAATATCCGAGTATCCATATTTAAAATCTGGATAATATCCTATCAATTTTCGGATACGGTCGGATACGAATATGAATATAAATACGGATTCGGATTCAGATACGAATATTGAAATATTTGGCCGGATAGTCGGATGTATCTAAAGCAATAAAAAAATTACAAAATATGAGATTTGGAATAGAGATAATGAAACGAATAAGGATGTCGGATGTATTTATATTAATTCAAATAGGTGTATCTAATGGAAATAATTTAAAATTTTAAGAGTATTATAGATTATAGATTATAGATTTAGGGAGTATATATGATATGATTGAGTTTGTTGAAATTAAATATTATATTATGGAGTATATATTATGGATTTAGGGAGTATATATAATTGAGGTAGTTGAATTAGATTATATATACATATTAAATTTAGTGAGTATATATGATTGTTAAAATTGGAGAAAAATGTTGGATGTGATGTTGAAAAAGGGGGTGGGGAAGTTGGGGAAATTAGACTATATTACTTTTAGATATATATAGATGTAAAGTTGTTACATATGTGAGGAATTAATTAAATAGGTATTAAGAGTAAGGGTATACTATTTTATATCACTATGAGGAGAGGAACTACGAAGGGGCCCAAGCGCCTCCATCCATCCATCAATGTAGCTTCCCTTCTGATTCCTTGCACCTACGGCGGATAAGCTAATGAACTGCCTCCCAGTTTAACTCTCTCGTTCGAAAAAAAAATCAGGGCAACCAAGTTTTCAGAGGTACAATAATGCGATACCAAAAAGGGCAACTAACTCTCACCAATCAAATTGCATTGTATCCATTGGTTAGTACAACAATATTACAAAATCAGAGGAGAATTAATTATGTTTATAACGAAATATATTACACCATAAATAAATATAATAATTTTTTTTATTTATAATAAATAAAATAATTAAATAAAAATTTTCCAATATAATAATATAAATAATTATCCTGAATTCGAGCCCCAACTTTAAATGAAGCTCAAAACATATTAATAAGATTTAAGTCTCAACCTCCATATTAGTAAGCTTGTTAAACTCAAGCCATTTTTTTTTTTTTTTTTCAAATTTTATGATCGACTCGTTCACATTCTTAGGGGTGTATTGGATAGAGAGTCTGAGAGATTTTTTTGGAGTTTGAAAGTCTGGGTGTATTCAATTTAGATTTTAAAAAGTTTTTAAAAATCTATAGGTATTCAATACAGATTTTAAAAAGTCTTTAAAAGTTTTGAGGTATTCAACAGTGTATGGATTTTAATTCTTCATAGACTTTAATGAATTCTTTTAAAAATTATAACTATGCAAAATCTCTCCAAATTTCTACGGATTTTGTCAAGTCAGTCAAACTCTACATAGAGTCTGCACAAAATCAACCAACTCTACATGGAGTCCATAGACTTTCTAAATCAACCGACATTTTAAAATCCATAAAAATTTGAAACGAATACACCCCCTTTAGGCTATATCTGGTAAATTTATAGCATTTAGAATTTTATTAACTTTTTTTAAACATTGACACTCGAGTGTCAGCAAAGAGATGTGAGAGCCCAAGTCACACAAATTAAATGGGATAAAGGGGGTGGAATATGGCACTGAATGGGGAATCGAACTCCTAATCATAAAGTTAGAGAATACCAAAAATATGCTGGGTAAAAAGCCATACTTTAAAAGTTAGAGTGTGTGCGCTATTAGTTTTTGAAATTATACCAGAGACTTATTTAATTAATAATTAATCTCTATTACAAATTATAATTCTAAATGCTTTTCTTACCTTTAAGCTTTGTTTGATAATTCAATATATATACATACATATTGATAAAAGAAACCTTTAGTTTGAGAAAATTTTCTTTCCTTTTCATTTTGGAAGGAAAAATTTCAATGAATTTTATATTTCTATTTTATGGGGAAATTAATTAATTTCCACAAATTTCCCACAAAGCAATATGAGATGAGAGCCCATTGCAAACTTTGAAAATAATTGGGCTTCACAACGAAAGCCCAGCTCAGATTATCGGCCCAATTGTAAGAACATTTATCGTACATTGTACTGTACAGTTTAAATGTTTAAAGTTTAAACAATTTGAAAGAGCTCAGCAGACTCTAATAACAATATAACATCACATGTTCTGAAGGAAGTTCACAACCATCAAATCAAATAATCTTTCGATGCATATGCAGCGCCACTCGCCACTTTCATCCCCAAATCTTTCCTCCTCCTTTCCATCTCCATCCCCATGCCGTAATCCCAATTACTATTTTTCTACTGTTCGGTTTACCCCTGACTTCAACCCCTCTTCTCGTCGAACTTACGACAACAAAGTGGTTTCTATCAAGAGGAACAGGTTTTATTCGAGGAATTCTGTGAATCAAGAAAAGGAACCCACGCTTTCTGGAGAAAAGCAAGGTGTAGCCGATGGAAACAGCACTTCTTCGACGAGTAGTATCCTGTCTTTCCTCTGTCCTTTGCTTAAACTTTTCTCCGTAAGTAATAAGACTGGCTTCTGGGTTGGCCTTTCCAATTTTTAATTTCAAAAATAGGGTTCAATGTAATGTAATTGTGCTGTGATTCTCATGCTTTTTTCATCTTGCAGGCAGGAGATCCCTCTGGAGAGCGAAATTATTTTCTCGAGGTTTGGAACACTTCCCATTTTGTTATATATAATTGCATTATGCATATGTATGTATAATGTCTCTTCCTATTTGAAGTTGAAATTTATTGCTTTATTTAGATAAATCTCACTGGATTCACATTTCTTTGGCTGAGCAGTTTTGGAGTTTGGATGACTTGGTTACATTTTTTTGAGTTTATTCATTAACCTCGTTAGTTTGTCATTTTAATAGGAGGCTACTTCTTCCTTATCTACTTTAGCAAGGTTCCCGTGGGGGTCTAGATCGATATCTGATGGTTTAAGGAACCAGCAAGAAGTAGAGCCTTTACAACGTCTGCAACTTTTTGAGTTTGGTGTGTTCCCTTCTTGGTGCACTAGAGCCATAATTCATTGCTTTATGACTATGTATTTGGTAGCTCACTCTATGCTGGGGACTAAATAAAAAGTGTATTGAAATTGTAAACAGAGGCATGCCCTTTCTGCAGGAGAGTTCGAGAGGCTATAACAGAGCTTGATTTATCTGTAGAGGTGCTCAATATATATATTTGAAATACATTATTTAGTTTTCCCTGTGTTCCTAATTGTCCTTTGATTGGTACTTCATGCAGTTTAAACTAAAGATATTACCTCTGTGAGAACTTCTGAGGGGAATTTGATTACCAATGGTTGACTCTTCATATTTGCCTTGTTTATGCAGATCTTCCCCTGTCCTAAAGGATCAACAATGCACAGGGCAATGGTTAGAAGACTTGGTGGCAGGGAACAGTATGCAATTTTTCTTCAAATTTCATTGAAGCAATAACCTTTTTATCTACAAGGCAAATGTCGTTTCATTTTTATTTATAAGTTTTAGTGGTAACTTTGGCATCCTTATGTAGGAATAACATCTTGTTCCAGCATTAATATAATAATTGAAGGCATGCTAGCCTGGTCATACTGACCCATAATAATGATTATTTGATGCAGACATACACCTGTTGATTATTTGATGAAGCCATACACCTGTTGTTTATGTTGATTGATCAATTTTTTTTCCGCTGTCTAAAAATTGGACAGGTCTTAAATGTTTGCAATCCATGATTATGTAAATGCATTTGAATAAATGGCTCTCGCATCATATTCATTGGAGATTGCATTTGACCTTACCCTGCAAAGAAGTGTTTTTGTGTGTCTGCTTGCTCATGACTCATTGACTCTAGCATGGTCAACAGAAACTCCAAGATGCTTTTCGTATTTGGTCTTTAAACTCTTATACATATTTTACATATTCAACTACACATAATGAAATAAAGGTTTTAGATGACAACAATGATGATGGTCTTTACACTCTTTGCCACATCTCTTCATTTTATTTTTAGTTTAAATCCTCAATTGAGTTATGTCTGATTGAGTTTGAGCTTACATTTACTGCATATCATTTATTAAAAAATAAAATGTATTCTTTTGCAGGTTCCCTTTCCTTTTAGACCCCAATACCGGAACTTCAATGTATGAAAGCAGTAAGTAAAACCCAGGCTTTCAGCCAAGTACTTTTCACATTTGAAAGCTTGTCAATTGGACTTGTGTCTTTGTTAGGATATCCTATGGCTCCTTTACAAGTCCTTAAATATTGGATCTACCACTATAATATCCTACCACATGTCTTAGCCACTGCTGGTGGTACATACACTTGCTAAGAATTGCTATCGGTGCTTTGAAGGTACCTATAAATGAACATGATTGTTTGGGGAAATCCAATTAGCCTCGCGCATAACCCCTATATTATAAGAAGCCTCATATGATATGTGCTTTTAGAAAGTTTTGTATAATAAGTTGTATGAAATTCCAAAAATACAGATGGTTGTCTGAGTCTGAGACCTTTTAAATTGTAGGCTTATTCACAGGGGGCTAAATTGGACTTTGCTCATAAGCTTTCTTAAGCTATAGAACATCTATTTTCTATTTTGTTATAATCTTAGTAGAAATTTAGCTTGCAAACCAGCTTCACTTCTCTAGGTTTTATAATATTCAATCATTTCACCACTGTATTCTTTTACATTTCCTAGGTGACATTGTTAAGTACTTATTCCAGCAATATGGACAAAGCAACCCCTCTTTTGGATTGTTGGAGAGGTAATGATATTGGTCAGGTGGTTGTTCCCTTATGCCCCATGCTTCATTTTTTTTTTCCAAGTTAAAGTTCTTGGATGGATTGAATTATATAAAATGGACATGTGGAATCATTACAAATTATAGTCATAAGAATGCAGTTTGGGATCCTTGAAAAATTCATGTTCAAATGCAACCATCCAATTACACAAGTTGGAATATAAAACTTTTCATGCCAGAGAAGTTTTTTCCCCCCTTCAATCATGGTAAGATTTGGTTGTCCACATTCACGGTCATTGATAACTACTGGGAATCTCCAACCTTCAGATGTTCTGATGTGTTTTATACTTAAAAGATTATCTGGAGTGGAAAGGTAATAAACTGACTGTTTATTTTGGTTTGTATGTTTGTGTTTTGGACATGCCAGTTGTGTGTGGTGTCATCTTGTATTTGACACATTTGTATGTGCAGCACACCGCTCACTGGTTGGGTACCAACTCTTCTCCGAGCAGGCAGAGGAATGACACTGTGGAAGAATTCCATTAAAGAACCTCCTCCCAGAAAATTGGAACTTTTCTCATATGAAAACAATCCTGTGAGTACAGTGACAGTATGGGCTGATTTTCTTCCAGATTTTATTTACTTCCGAGTTGCCTATCTGACTTGTTTAAAGTTGCCCTTGTCTACTTCAAAGGTTAAGGCTTTTTATCTTATCAAATAAGAGGCTAATAAGATGCTTTGACAAGATCTAGGCCTAAATTTTTTTCTTGTAATTAGAGACCCTGGAGGCATCCTTAACATTTTTCAAAACATTATTTGGTCGAATTCTTACTGAAACATAAGATCTTGCATTTTGCATGTTCCTGATGAAACAAAGATACTAAATGATAATGTGAATTCGTATAAATCAAAGTAGCTTCAATTGATGTGATGCAGTATGCTCGAATTGTTCGTGAAGCCCTCTGTGAATTGGAACTGCCTTATATACTTGTGAGTGTGGGCGAAGGGTCAAAGCATTCAAAGTTGCTGTATGAGATGTCCGGATCAAAAGAGGTCAGCTTCTTCAACATTCGTTCTAATACATATGCACACATTTTGTTGGATTGTTGTGAGCTTGAATTTCATATATTGTATGTGAACCCCTTTTGCATTACTTTGAAGTGAACTTAGGGCATCAGGTGAAATGGTTGTGCAGGTACCTTACCTTGTCGATCCCAACACAGGCATCGGAATTGGGGAGTACAAGAAAATTATATCATACTTGTTTCAGACGTACTCAATCGCAGCCGCAGGCACATAGGTAGAACACCACAATTTTGTAATGTTTGTCTTGTTTCAAAAGTACTTGCAGTGAAATCATATTTTTGTTTGGGCTTATGAGTCATGACTTTTCCATGGACTAATGGATGAACAGAATAAACTTGTGTAATAATCTACTTCCTTGTCTAACATGATATCATAGTATTAAATGCCCGTAAAATGTAATATTTTCGATCTTTAATATGGGATTTGTGAGCTTGTGGTTGTGGGAATGTAGGGAGAGAGTCACATGGGCTGGAAAGGGAGTCCTCAAGGCATCCTTAAGGGGAGTGTCTTTATGGGAAAGGACCGTCCACATAAGTATTTTATTTATAAAAAAAAAACAAGAAATAAATTAATAATTAAAAATCCGGTCCTAAGAGCATCTCCAACCGAACAGTAAAACACAAAATGGGGGTGGATTTTGCCCAACCGAACACCAACGCAAAATGGGTTTTTACTATTCATACACCAAACACACCATTTCTTGAGTTTGATATGTTAAAAAGAGAATATATTCTCTAGAATATTGTTTTGGGTTTAAGTTTAGTGTTTTCGATTGGAGATGAATTACTGTTAGATGTGATATTTACACTATTTTGGATTTGAGTTTTGAGTAGGTCTAAGGATGTTTACGTAGCCGCAGTCGGCATTCGCAACCTCTTTTGAAGCCTATATATAGTTAGGTACCGTTTTATTACTCCATTTCAAAATGAAACTTTCTTTTATTTCATTCTTTCCTCTTTATAATCGAAATTTTATGGTGGAAATTATCGTTATACTATGTTGTAAGAACATTTTAACTTTCAAAGCTATCCCTTTGGGCACGTTACTATATAACATACATTTTATATATCAATGAATTGCGTCCACCTCCACCCATAAAATATATTCACATTAACATTGCATATATGTGCATTTTTATAACAAGCATATGTAACACAAGTGTGTAATTATTAAAATTATTTATATTATTTAAAAATTGATACTTATAAATTATAGGAGTTTAAGGCAAAACCATTACTGTATATATATAAATAAATTTATTGTTTCCATTATCACAACTATAGTATTATTATTACATATGATCTCATTATCTCAATGCTTCAATATAAGTAAGGAAACATCAACAAGACATATGATATTTATTCATGTGACAATGGAATGGAATCATGTGATCTGCTGATCTGATGTCGTCTCCCAACAAGGCAGCGGTTTGCTAGATTGTCTGCTTCTAATCCCATCGACGCCCCTAATTTAGGCACAACAAATACAATTAAATAAATAGTTGTAATAATAACATAAAAAACATTATCTAAAAAAAATAATAATATATATTAATTAATTAATATCTATAGGACTACACAATAGAAAAAGATTAGTATACTTAGTGATTAATAAAACAAAATAAAATGTTAATAGTATTACATATTGCCTTCCCAGCCTTGGCAGGTTTGGTAAATCGGTCCAGCGACGCCCCTAATTTAAACAAAAGTACAAATTAAATAAAAAATTATAAAGATACCAAGAGACACAATTGATAATACTTTGTGATATTTTTGTAGCGGTGCCGATGTTGAAAAGTGACACTAATTATAAAATTAAAATATTAATAGCATTACATATTGCCGATCCAGCCCTGGAATAACCGGAAAGTTCCATCGTTGTCCCTAAGTTAAACAGAACACCAAAAATTTACATGCATAAATAATTATTAAAATATGAAGAAGCACAATTGAAAAAAATTTATAACTCGCTGGTACCCAAATCCAAATACGTATAACATTAAAAATGAATAAATAAAAAATTGAAAAAATATATTAATTAAGTAATATATTACATTATTCTTGTTCCGAATTGGGCCCCACGGAGATTTGCTCCATCCTCCTCCCTAATCTCAACAAAATGATAAGAATTAAATAATAATAATAATAATAATAATAATAATAATAATAATAATAATAATATGATTATTACATAGCCTGGAGTATAAGGAAGCTCAGTGACAGTGCTTGTAGTAGATGAACTACAGAAGAATATGATTATTACAATGAGAGAAAGTAATTTGAGGAAAATGGAGTGAGAAGGCGCCATGGGATGCTTGATCTGATGATTAACGACTAATATGAATGTGCCTATTTATAACCATAGAATAATCATAATATTCCTTTTTTTGGGGGGATAATATTCCCTTTTTTAAATTGGTAGCTATTATAAGTTTATAATCTGTTTTTTGGTAAGTACATTTTACAAAGAAATGAAGTAGGAATTTAGGCCATCTCCAATGGTACACTAATTAAAACCTAAAATGGGTTGGCATATTTTCTCCAACAATACCCTAAAACCAAACCTATTTTAAGTTTTTTAAGTTTTATGAATAGTAAATACTCAAATTTGAGTATTTACTATTCATAAACCTATATCACTTTTTGCAATTAAATTAATTGCAATTTCATCCCTCCAATTGTTGCAAATTGAATAACATATTAATTTAAAAATAGAAAACAAATTTTATTCTAATTTTGTATTATGGTTAATAATTTTATAATTTATACAATATTTATTTATTAAATTTACTTTATAAGTATCTAATTAGATTAAAGATTTTAAGTTTTTTTTTTTTTGTTTTTAAGAATTTTATTTTATAAAATAAATTTTAAACATAAAGATAACTAATTTATATTGGCATAATTAATGAGTATTGAATCTATGTGGGTTAATGTATAATTTATAAAAAACTATGGGTATGATTGAAAAGATAAATAAGTTTGTATAGGAAAGAATATATAGAGAATATTCTTTTGAGTTTGTGTTTAGTGTAAATGGTTGGAGATGAGTTACTGTTTGATACGACATTTACTGTAAAATGAGTTTGAGTATAATGTTGGTTATTGGAGATGCTCTGAGTATATATTTTTCATGTATTTTCTCTGTTTTGTACGCAGTTTTTTGAAATTTTGAAGAATTTTGTATGTTATATCAAAATAATAATATTTTCCCTGGATCACAGCTTCTTTGCTCTGATTAAAAATATTCAGGACATTCTTGCTCTTCATCCTGGGTACAAGTGGTTTCACATTCTAAGGGAAGGGAACTCCGTAGCTGACTGTTTGGCGAAGCATGGTTCTAGTTCTGAGGAGTTTTTCACCACGTGGGCGTTTCCTCCAGATGATGCACGGCCGTTTATTTCGGCGGACATGGCTGGGACCTGGTTTCCCCGGTTTTAAGTTGTTTTGTTCATTTCCTTTTGTTGCTTTGGTTTTTGGTTTCCTCTTTTCTTCTTAGCTGCGCTTTGTGCGCTTCTCAAAAAAAAAAAAAAAAAAAAAAAAAAAAAACTTTTAAAGGTTGTAGTTGTGAATATAAGCTCTACAAACATGAGCCATCCTTATAGCCCATTTGGATTGACTTCTAGATTAGTGCTTTTGACTTTTACTTTTACAAAAAACACTTTTAGGGGAAAACATGTGTTTGAATTGGCTTTTCAGAAAAAACAAAAGCACCTCGAAAAATCACAAAATTGCTTCTGGAATAAACTAGCCAGGGGGTGCTTCTCTGAAAAGCAGAAGTCAAAAGCACCTAGTAATGTGTGCAAAGTCTTAAATGCCCCTACTAATTTATTTAAATTACACTATAAATATATAATATCCCATATAAGTAGCATATAATTTTTAGTAATTTACACATTTCAAAAGCACTTTTTACTTTTACACATCCAAACAAACTTTTTTTTAAAAAAAATCGCTTTTCAAACATTCCATCCAAACACAAAAATTACATGTTTTTCCTTTTGACTTTTACTTTTGCTACTTTTGACTTCTGATTTTTTAAAAGTCAATCAAAACCGACCCTCAATAACTTTTGCGGCTTTTAAAAACTACTTCCCAATTAATTAATTTTGTAATCGGTTTAAAACTATAATAACTTATAAAAAGCACTTTATGTAAAATTAAAAATTTTCAGCCCCTATCAAAATCTATATCTTCCATTAGCTGCAACTGTATTTCATGTATTGTTATGTACTTTTATTTCATGTATTTCAGGCATTGTGAACGGTATTGGTTAATTTAGTTTTCTATTGCAAAGTAAATTCTATAATAATAATAATAATAATAATAATAATAATAATAATAATAATAATAATAATAATAATAATAATAATTTATAGATATTTGTATTAATTATTATAATATAAATGAAAGAAAATGATTTAATTATTATGACTGAGGGCTAGTTATTAAAAGATACGTGTTTAATTAAAAGTTAAAAACTATGTACAGTCACAAATATCACAATATCAGGTATTTTTTTTTTCTAAAACCGAAGCTAGAAAAAGGTTAAGGGAGTTCGTATCATACAAATTATAACGGGATAGAAGGCCGTGTGCATAATCTAATCCCCAACCAGATTGAAAAATAAAAACTTGACCAATCGGATAAATGCTCGTCCCAAATATTTGGTAAATTGATTGACGAAACTTAGCACACTGGACAGTCATAAATAGTAGGTAAATTGATTGATGGGCCTTAGGATAACAACCCGGTATTTAGGGTTGATTAGAATAATAAATATAGTCTTAAATAGCGGGTAAATTGATTGATGGACTTTAGCATCTCCTATTTGATTTTTTTCCCCTTTAACAGCTTATATAATAAGACTATCAACAACTTATACAGGAGAGCAACGGTATTTGAATGTTGAGTTAAGTTATTTAGAAGGATGGATTTAGTATATTTAATATTTTTATATAAAATATATACTTAGAAGTATATATTTAACATGAGTTGTTAATTAGGGATGATGACTTGCACTTGTGATACCCATAAAATATTAATAAGGGTTATAATAATAGATACATAAATATATTAAGTAATATTAATATTTAGAGTAATAATGGTAATAGTATTAGTACTTGTGTCCAATTCATAGAAAATATGGATGTAGCCAGTTAGAATAATTAGAATAATTTATTCATATAAAATGAATACTTGGTTCTCCTTAAACAACTTAATTAGAATATATGCATAGAATAATTGGGGAAAAAAGGGATACGAATGTGTATCCAATTCAAATTAAAAAGGGATGGCAGGGAAGTTGGATATGAGATGAGATTTTGGGGCCTCAAATCCAAATAACTAGATATGGTATGAGATTAATAAATAGCCTCAATAAACCCTAGATTGGCATCATAATTCTTTTGAAGTTGTGCCGCCTCTCAATTCAACCTCTTCCAGAACTCTTCTAGATCGTGTTGTCCAGTAGCAATCCTTTCTTTCCCTTTTGCTGAATTGTGGCTGTAAGTTAACCTCATTTTCCTATATTCTGTAGTCAATTTTCTGCGTCAATTCCTTCACTTGTAGCCTATCTGCAAGCCTGCATCTAGGATAGATTGCCTTTACAGAAACCTTGGAGACGTTGTATGTTTTTTTTTACACACGGTATTATTTAAATAATTGTCAAGTGTTGTGTTGCTCAACGACAAAAGGGATGCATGACTGTTAATTCTAAAATTATTTGAGTTGTGCTATAACTAGAGGCCCCGTACATATTTTTTTATGCCTGCAAAAATATATTTTCATCTTCTATCTATATACCACGCGCAGGAGTCAATGGAGTAAAGTATTGTAGGCGATTGTGTCATAGTTTAGTCGAGTACGTGGAGTTATCTTTATTATATAAGCCTGTAGGAATTAGCCATCTATTAAATCATGGTGTTTCATTGAAATTCTGAAAGTTGTCTCGGCAAGGGCCTAGTATTTTAATTCCTGGAGTGGTGCTTCAATCATGAATATTTTATCCGGCAAATTATCCTAACCTGGTGATCAGTAGTGGATTTACTTGAATTGCATAATTTTTTTGTGATGAGTCGTACCTGATCATTCCAGTTGGTTAGCAAAGTAGTTTTGGGAATGTATTATGCTATGTGCGGATTATGCGGACTTTGCGGATTATGCGGTTGAGGGGCAGGACCGTGACGGGTCTCTAGCGACGAAACTCGCCCCCTCTGTCACAAATTAAATTAAATCTAGGTTGACGAACCTTTGAATATGCGGTATTGTGGGTCTAAACCCCTAACCTCGCTTGCGGGCCTAGGTTAGGGCACCGGTGCTGTAGGTTTAGACAAATTTTGCGGATTATGCGGTAAAAAGTGTCCTCGTCAATATTAATTCGCCTTCACATTAAACATGTTAATATTGCGGATGTGTCGTTTCTTTATGTTGTCCTTATGGAACTGTGGGTTAACTTACCAGTTTATACTGAGTTGTGTGTGTGTGTGTGTTTTTCTTTTCTCTTTTTCAGGATTTGGAAGTGAGTAGTCATGAGCACGTGCACGCATTGGGGCGGGATTCAAGCTCTGCATTTATTTCAATTTTAGTAGATAAAACCTTTTTAAATTCATGATGTCTTTTGCACAATTATCTTTGAAAAATTTAAGGATGATGCATGATTTGAGAATAAAAGTTATGTTTTCTTATTAGAGCCTTAGCATCTCTTGGTTGATTTGTGTGTTACGGTATTTTATCCAAGAGATGTGGCGGTAGCATCCCCTTTATTTTGGTGTTTTAAAGTTGGGGGTGTTACAGCACTGCCGACGAAGACTACTGTGGCCGGGGGCCGAACTTTTTTTTCTTCTAAACAACTTATACAAACTAGGAAATGGTGATGCGAGCCATGCCACTTTAATATATACATATATATATATATTTCTCATAACATATAAAATAAACCTCGATGTAGAAAAATACCTTTCAACAGTAGCACAAATGGTAATAGCATAAGACGGTAAATCAAATGGAAACAGTGTTAGCATCAGCTCAACCATTGTTTTTTTTGTTTTGTTTTGTTTTGTTTTTTTTGTTTTTTTTGCAAGACTTAAGTACCGTTCGGATTGGCTTCTGAAAAAAGTAAAAGCCAAAAGCAGAAGCAGAAGTGAAAGCCAAAAGCATAAGCAGATATTTGTGTTTGGATATAATGTTTGAAAAGTAGTTTTTTTTTCAAAAGTGTGTTTGGATGTGTAAAAGTGAAAAATGCTTTTGGAATGAAGTAATTATCAAAAATGACATGCTTTTTATATGAAATAAAATATATTTATAGTATAATTTATATTAAGTAGTATGGATATTTAAGATTTTACCCACATTTAAGACTTTGCAGCTTTTCGAGTTGCTTTTACTTTTTCTAAAAAGCCAAACAAAACACTATTTTTCTACCAAAAGTGTTTTTGACAGAAGCAAAAGTCAAAAGCACCTTTGCAGAAGGCCATTCCAAACGGCTCCTTATTGAAGAGCCAAATACTTAAACAATGCGGACTACACTTCCGTTCACTGCTTCCAGTAGGTTAAAAGACAAACTATCCATTTGCACGTTTGTTAGAAATTTGAGTAATTTATTAGAGGTTTATATATTGGGCCCAAATTTATTTTATTTTATTTTATTAAGATGAAAGAATAGATGTGTGTAACCAACAGCAGTTGGCTTGAGTGGATGGGGGCTCTAGTTGCTTAAGCAAGGTCTCGGGTTCGAGCCTTGTGTATGCAAAAAACTGCTTTGGGAGAGGCGCCCTTAATTGCCCTTGCAGATCCTCGAGGGATTAGTCTTGGGTCCAATGTGGCCTGGGGATACCCTGGTATTCACCTAAAAAGAATAGATGTGTGCATATTAAAAAAATCCATCAACATATAAGGATTTAACCCAAATGGTTAAGTCTCTTAACTTCCAAGCTCCACCCATAAAATATATTCACATTAACATTCCATATATGTGCATTTTTATAACAAGCATATGTAACACAAGTGTGTAATTATCAAAATTATTTATACTATTATTTAAAAATTGATACTTATAAATAATAGGAGTTTAAGGCAAAACCATTATTGTATATATATAAAAATAAATTTAGTGTTTCCATTATCACAACTATAGTATTATTACTACATATGATCTCATTATCTCAATGCTTCAATATAAGTAAGCAAACATTAACAAGACATATGATATTTATTCATGTGACAATGGACTACTCATGTGATCTGCTGAAATGATGTCATCTCCCAACAGTGGCGGACGCAGAGTGTGAAAACCGGGGGGGGGGGGGGGGGGGGGGGGGGGGCGAGCTATGAATTTTTTTTTATTAGGATGCTCTTCGTAGTCTAGTTACAACTTTATATAGTAAGCGAAGTTTATTATTTTATTTTTTAAGATTGAAAAACACATGAGCCTATATTAAAAAAAAATCCACCAACAAAGAAATATGTTACCTTCTTTTTCAGCAAAGGGAAGCAGCTATTGAAACGGTGGGTTTCAACAAAGGGGGTTGTTTGATTGAATTAGTTTACTGAATAGTGGTTTGTGAGACTAAGTGAAGATTCATTGGGAGATTACTCTGTTGGGTTATGGACGTCGCTACTCGCACGAGATTTCTTGTATGCAATGCATAGTTGGTCCTTCCTTTCCCATTACCCGACACCTATAACTTTGTCCAGCCTGCTTCGTTTTTTTTCTCAATTGAGTCCCTTTGATTCGATGCATTGGCTTTGATATATTTGGTAGGGGAGATGTGTTATAATAGCAGGTTTATGGATTGTCTTATTGAGCATCACTTGAATATTTATACTGAGTGCTCACTTGGTTATATGAGTACTGGCTCGATGCTATTTGAAGGCTTCGGAGGGCTTGGGGAGTCAAAAGTGAAAGATCAGAAGGAGGTTGATAAGGTGTAGAGTGGGGCTTAGGGTATGGCTTTCTGGAGCGTTCCAAGTTCTGCTTTGATGGGTGTGATGTTGTTACATGTTGGATGACGAAGATAACACTGTCTCTTTGTTTTGTAGCTGCGGTGGAATGCCATTGGGATGCTACACCTCTTTATTATGGTGCTTCTTCGGATTACTGTGAAGGATATAAGTCTGCTCGCTTAATGTTGCTTATTGTTGTCTAGTTGGTTTATAGTTGAAGATTTGGATTTCTACTTATAACTTCTGTATTTCGTGTAGTGGCCTATTGCCACTGTACACTTCCTTTTGGATTCTAAATGAAACAAGTCCTTTTTTCTCAAAAAAAAAATGTTACCTTCTTTTTCCCATTCATATTCTTCATTGCTTAAATTACACGAAAATGCATTCTACTATAGCTAAAATTCACTCAACCATATAAAAAATTAATGGCGAAGTTTGAGCTCGAGGGGGCGGAATTACATAAAAATATTTTCTCTCATAACTAAAATATATATAGCTATATAAAAAATTAATGGCAAATTTTAAACTCGGGGGGCGGCGGCCCCCCAAGCCCCTAAGTGTGTCCGCCACTGTCTCCCAACAAGGCAGCGGTTTGCTAGATTGTCTGGTTCTAATCCCATCGACGCCCCTAATTTAGGCACAACAAATACAATTCAACAAATAATTGTAATAATAACATAAAAAACATTATCTAAAAAAATAATAATATATATTAATTAATTAATATCTATAGGACTACACAATAGAAAAAGATTAGTATACTTAGTGATTAATAAAATAAAAATAAAATGTTAATAGTATTACATGTTGCCTTCCCAGTGTTGGCAGATTTGGTAAATCGGTCCAGCGACGCCCCTAATTTAAACAAAAGTATAAATTAAATAAACAATTATAAAGACATTAATTAGTTAATAATAATAGTGCGTGTATATTAATTAATTAATTAATATCTGTAGGACTACACAATAGAAAAAGATTAGTATGCTTAGTGATTAATAACATAAAATACAATGTTAATAGTATTACATGTTGTCTTCCCAGCCTTGGCAGATTTGGTAAATCGGTCCAGCGACGCCCCTAATTTAAACAAAAGTACAAATTAAATAAATAATTATAAAGATAGAGGCACAATTTTTTTTGTTTTTGGTTGAACAAGGAAATAAAAGAGAGTGATATGAAGCCTGTAGGGAATCGAACATCCAACCTTTCGTTGGAAGTCAATGACTTAACTACTTGGGCTAAATCTCCATCCCTTAAGATACATAATTGAAAATACTTAGTGATATTTTTGTAGCGGTGCCAATATTGAAATGCACTAATAACAAAATTAAAATATTAATAGCATTATTACATTCTGCCGATCCAGCCTTGGAATACCCGGATAGTTCCATCGTTGTCCCTAACTTCAACAAAACAACAACAACAACAACAACAATAATAATAATAATAATAATAATAATAATAATAATAATAATAATAATAATAATAATAATAATAATATGATTATTACATAGCCTGGAGTATAAGGAAGCTCAGTGACGGTGCTTGTAGTAGATGAACTACAGAAGAATATGATTATTACAATGAGAGAAAGTAATTTGATGAAAATGGAGTGAGAAGGCGCCATATGGATGCTTGATCTGATGATTAACGACTAATGTGAATGTGCCTATTTATAACCATAGAAGAAAAAACATATTCAAGTGAGATTTTGTTAGAATCGTCCCGTCTTGTAGTATTAGAATATCAAAATTTTATAATTTTTAAGTGTATACAATGTGAATTATTAATTAATTGTTAAAAATGTGCATTGTATTGCGTGCGCAAAATAAGTGTTTCATTTTCATCGAAACAGAGTAAATATGATTATATAATTTTTAGACATAAAATTTTAACCTAATTAAATTTATGTAATAATATTATAATATTCATATCTTTTAAAATATTATGTATGCAATCAAATAGTAATATATATATATATATATAGTTGTAATCAATTATATCTTTTAAAATATATATTAAGATTTTTTCAAGATTTTGTTAGTCTTTTTTCTTTTCTTTTTTCTTTCTTTTCTTCTATAGTCTTTTTTTTTTCTCTTTTCTTTCTTTTCTTCTTTAAAAAGAAAAAAAAAATATACTGTATATATGTAGAATTTGTTCTGAATTGTTTAATTTTTTTAGGTGATTAGTCATTTTGTATTAATTAATACTTTTAGAGTCAATTTTTTAGGTGAATACCAGGGTATCCCCAGGCCTCATTGGACCCAAGACTAATCCCTCGAGGATCGGGTGTGCATTGAAGGGTTGCCTCCCCCAAAGCAGAATTCTGCATACACAAATGCTCGAACCCGAGACATTTGCTTAAGCTACCAGAGCCCCATACCACTCAGGTCAACTGCGTTTGGTACTTTTAGAGTCAATTTAATGTTTACACCATATTTTTAATGAAATATTTTTATTTAAAATATGGTTATTATATTTCTTATATTGATATAGGATTATATAATTTTCAGACATAAAATTTTAACCTAATTAAATTCATGTAATAATATTATAATATTTATATTTTTTAAATATTATGTATACAATCAAAAAATTTATATATATAGTTGCAATCAATTATATATTTTTAAAATATATATGGAGATTTTTTTCAAGATTTTGTTATATTAATAGATATACTTAATATGGTTGTAATCAATTATAACTTTTTAAAAATATTATATGAAGATTTTCTCAAGATTTTGTTATATTAATAGATATATTTATTTTCTAAATATAGATATTGATGATGTGGAAGATGATTTGGAATTAGTCATCGATTATGTAAACTCATTCTGTCTATGTGTTTTAATAAGAGCCGTTGATCTAAAAATGAGCGTATAATGATTGATGAACCCCTTAAAATTAAAAATGATGAATTAAAATTAAAAATAAAGTCTGCACAGACAAAAAAATATTCAAAATTTATTCTATAGATAAATTTCATGTATTTCAGGCATTGTGAACCGTATTGGTTAATTTAGTTTTCTATTGCAGAGTAAATTCTTAAAAAAATAAAAAATGAAAATAATAATAAGAAATTATAAATATGTGTATTAATTTTTTATAATACAAATGAAAGAAAATGATTTAATTATAATGACTGAGGCGCTAGTTATTAAAAGAAAAGATATGTGTTTAATTAAAAGTTAAAAAACTATGTACAGTCACAAATATCAGGTTTTTTTTTTTTGGCCGAAACTGAAGCTAGAAAAAGGTTATGGGAGTTCATATCATACATATTATAAAGTGTAGAAGACCGTATGCAGACTTTAACCCCAACCATAAAATTGGAAAACAAAAACTTGACCAATCCGACAAATTCTCATCCAAAATATTTGGTTAATTGATTGATGGAACTTAGCACATTGGACAGTCGTAAATAGTAGGTAAATTGATTGATGGGCCTTAGAGCAACTCCAACGGCTCTAGTAAACTGGTGGAAAACTCTATTATAGCGTGAAATTTCTCTCCAATGGCAAACGGTAGACGGCAGACGGGTCGCCACTTTTGAAGGGAATGAAAACAGCAGGGCATTTTTATTTTTTTATTTTTTTTTTATTTTTTTTGAGGCAAATAGATTTTTATTGCTAAAAAACTCCAAAACAATACAGTCCTCCCAACTCAATATGTCTAACAGACTTGTCTGTAATGCGTAACTCCACCCTAAAATCAAAACAAACAGAAACAGTCAGACCGACACCAATCTAATATATATATGTCCATATTTTCTGGCAACAGCAACCCATCCCCCTCTATCCCATTATGCAAACGAAATCCCCAGTAGCCACCCATCACACCACTCTTCAATACTAATACCGATTGAAAATAGCATACAAATAAATAGCCCAGCAACTAAAACAAAGCAGCCTGCTACACAAACTTCTTACTTCCACCAATCAATACCAAGCTTAAAACTTCCTGTAACATGCCCTTTGTAACTTTTCTTTTCTTTTCCCAAAGATCAGGAAACCGAGGAGATGCTGGGAAAATTACAACAGAAAACCTCCAGATGGCTCAGACTAAGCATGTTGACATAAACTCGAAACCGAGACAGCATTATAGCCACATTACAGCCACGTTTCCATCCTCCCCTCTTGCGCCGCACCCTTCCGAGCCCAATAATCTGCTGCATCATTTCGCTCTCTCAATATGTGTTCTATCCTGACTTCTCCGGCACAAATTTAACACCTCCACAATTGGACCCAAAAGACAGTTAAAACGCCATGGGATCTTACCACGATCCATCAACCAGCTTACCACATTCCTCGAGTCGCATTCAAAAATCAACCGTTGAAGAGAAAATCCTTGATCCCGCACAATCGCCATGCATACCCGATTTATAGCCCTTATTTCCGCCTCTGCGCGCAGAATCAGTATGTCCGATGTAATCTGACAAGATAAAGATCACTTCGCCATCATCATTTCTAATGATCCCTCCAATTCCCGCCGGTCCTGGGTTTCCCAACGAAGAGCCATCCGTGTTGATTTTCCACCACCCCTTCATAGGCCGTTCCCACACCAACCCTCTTCGGGGAACCTTGATTTGTGGTCTCCCAATAACACCCATATCTTCCGGAAAATTCACATTCACATTCACATCTCCCATAAAAGCATTAAACTCGTTATATCCAACCATTCACCACGTTTGTACCTTCCATTGATATCATCCTCTGCCATCCTTCCAACAAGTGTTCAACCTTTCTAGGGATGGCCCATACGAAATCAAACCACATCGCCCCCTCGATACCACAATTGTATAGCTAATTCACATGAACAGAAAAGGTGGACAGACAGCATTTATATTCTGTATACATGCATCCTCTTGTCAAGAGTGTCTTCCTGGTAGGAAGGGCATTGTGATATACTAGTTTCCAGGCAAGAAGTTTAACTTTCATGGGGGCCTTTATACTCCACAATGACACCTCCATTGAATGCCATAAACATTATTCCCGACCCCTCCATTTCTCCTCTAACATGACCTGGCAGAAAACATGCCATTTCCTTCCAATGATCGACCAAGCAACTCGGTCCTGAATAAATCTGCACAACTTTGTTTTTTTTAACTCACTCATCATCTCCTCCCAAACCTCCAACTCCCCTGAAACAGTGGTCTCCTGAAAGAAATACTCCACTCCGATCCCATTCAAGCCCCTGCCAATGACCAAACTCCACCACATTACCCTCCCTTTTTGTGGCTAATATAAACAGCCGACGAAAAAAATCATTGTAGCACAACGCTATTCCTTACCTTTTTTTTCTGTTGTTTTTTTTTAAACATTTTTTACTAGTATTTACTATGTTTTGCTTATATTTTTTAAACATATTTTGCTTATATATATAAATTCATTTTAGATTATATTTTCTTTTACTAAAATTTAAAATATTAGAAACAACAATAAAAATAAAATTATATATGTTTAATCATAATTTGATTATTTCATTTAAATATAATATATATTTTTTGGTGAAAAAATATAATATATATTTAAACAAATACAATTTAAAAATTTAATAAAAAATTGTGAATATGGTGGGCCACCCAATTATTTCCTCCAATTAACAATAACACTTCAATTTCTTGTAGTTTCCAAAGAAGTGAGAGAGAAGTGAAAAAAAAATACTCCCTCTGTCTCACATAACGTGTCCTGTTTGACTTTTTGACACTGTTTATTATTCAGTTTTGACTCAAATTTATTGCAAGTATATATTTGGACAAAAATAGTCGAGTTAGGTCTTGTTAGAATCGTATGATCATGTATTTTTAGAATATATATTTTATATAATTTTTCATTGTACATATTTTGAGATATTAATGATTGAAAAATGTATTGGATTGTGTGCAAAAGTCAAACAAGACAAGTTAAATGGGACGGGGGAGTATTATTTTTGTCAAATGCGAAATAGTGCTGGGAGTGGAATTTGATCCCAGTGGTCATCTCCTCGATCTGCCTTCCAACCATAGGTTAGGGATTCAATTTCCACTTGGCCCCTATTCCTCCACTTTATCCCCTTGTAATCTGTGTGACTTGGGCTTCGGCACACATTTGCCGACAGATAGCTATCAATGTTTACTTAAAAAAAAAAAAAAAAGTGAAATAGTGCTAAAATCTACTCCATACACGTATGTATAGGCTTCCTTCCAATGGAGAAAACGAAATTTTTTCGCTAACAAATACATAACATTTTACATAATTTTTAAATTCACTAATAATAATGATTAACAAATTTAAAAATGTGTATTAAAATATTGTGTATTTATTATGTTCTCTTTCTTATTTTATCCATAATCTATAAAGTTTTGATGGGAGATTTTTTTTTTTATTAAAGATGAGGATGGAGGAAAAAACAACCAATAAAATATTTTTTTTTGTTGAACAATAACCAATAAAATATTGAAGAAATTGCAAAATTTAAAATACCTCGGTAAAATCAAGCAATGCTATCGTGTGAAAATTTCTTGCAATTTGCCAAGCAAACAATAGTGAGGTGATAACTTTTTTAATAATAATTTCAATAATAAATTATTATTATTTTATTTTTAATTTTTTTAAAAAGCACATTATAGAGGCAATAGTGCCATGAAGCAACGCCATCGTGCCAATTCTAGTAATAGCATTTTTTATTTTTTTTTTGAATGAACCGAAGCTAGCTAGTAACAATAGTAATAGCACTATTTGTGTACAAGGTGGTGCATAGAAAGAAAAAATATTTTCGAGATATAACTACAAAATTGGAACACCAGAATTTCATTCTTTTTTCACTTTTGACTTCTGATCATTCTTTGTAACACAAAATAAATAGTTATTACCCCTTAAGCTCATTGTAATGAAGGCATAATCAAATATGACATTTAAACACAAAGATAAATGATGGTTACATACTTATTACAGAAAGAAGAAATGGTGGCTAAAAAAATACAGTAAGAATTACAAATTAAGAATAGTATTACAAATTATAAATTAATGAATGAATGATAAATGCTGCTGAATGCATATAAACTATGAATGATGAATGCCGGATTAATATATGATGAAAGCAAAACAAAATGCTACATGCAAGATGATGAATGCATGATGGATCGATGAATACATACAGAATGAATGATGTATGCTGGATGAATGCATAATCCAGAATGCATGCATGATAAATGCAATGAATGATGGATGCAAGATGAATGCATGGTGCAGAATGAATGAATGCATGATAAATAGAGAATGAATGTTGGGTGCAAGATGAATGATGCAGAATGATGAATTGGAATGCAATGGGTTCGGGTTAAACTCAGAACCGAACCGAACCCGAGCCTCAGAATTAGGTCTTGGCGAACCTAAGTCAGACCCGACCTATTGTCAGGATACATGATGCATGATGAATGAATGAATGAATGCATGCATGATGAATGCAATACATGATGCAGGATGAATGAATGAATGAATGAATACATGATGCAGAATGAATGATGGATGCAAGATGATGCATAATTCTAAATGAATGAATGCAGATACATGATGCAGGATGAATGAATGAATGAATGCATGCATGCATATCATGCAGAATGAATGAATGAATGCATGATGAATGATGCATAATGAATGCAAGATGCAGGATAAATGTAGGATGAAGGATGAATGTATCTAATGATGAACGAATGAATGCATGGCGCTCGAGGTTGCAGCTCATCCCAATCTATAAATGAATGGAACTTTAAGTTTGCATCATGTTCCATCCAATCTGCAAAAGAAAATAAATAAATAAATAAACAAATGAAGTCTATGACATTCAATAGATATGACAACATTGTTCATGGAGTGACAATTCCATGAGAATTAGTGATCATTCCGTACCTATGCAACAGCTCGAAGAATTTGGAGTATAATATTCTCAGAAGTGAAATAAAGGCCTGAGTCAGTTCAACAAGCAATCACAGAGAATTTTCCACCCAAATTTCATATCCTATGGTAGTCCCTTTTCTTTTCTCCTCCACCAATTCCTTCTGTCGCCAAGGTTGCAGCAACCATATCATACATGGTATCTATTTTCTGAACCTACATCAAGAGAACTATGACTCATAATGGTTTGCAAATGAGAAAAGTTTTTGGAAATAGAATATGATGGACAATATCTGTTTAGCATCAACAAATAGAGGGTTGAAAAACTATCTTAATTTCTTAACCGAAGCTCAAGCTAATAAAGGTGAAATGAAATGTGTGTTACATCACATGAGTGCCATCAATAACCTTATATTTCACAAACACATTATTCTCAGAAGCAATCTGGTAACCATGTACATGCTACGACGAACATGACCATGAATGCATATGTTTTCTTGTCTAAACGAGAGGAAGAACAAACAAACAAAATCCAACTCTTTTCATCAAAAGGGCAATGTACCTGACAAGTTTCAACTGCCCCAAACCACTGTCTGAGTGTTACAGCCAAAGAACAAATATGCTTTAGGACCTTCAAAATTCTATAACAAAAGGCCTTTCAACTGACCAAATAAGAGAAGAATTTATTAATAATGATAGGCCAAAATTAGAAAGCTTGTTCCGGTAAAAAGTGAAGCTACAAATAGTGGAGTCGTACAAACCTTAATTCATTCATGTTATGTGGTTTCCCTGGACCTGACTCTCTCATTTACTGTAATCTTCAAAAACGATGATGAGAAAATTGCTTCGTTTTATCACACCATCTACAACTGAGTGACTCTAGCTTCAATATCCACATAATCAACTGCATCATGCCTTACATGATCATCATCGAGTCACCAGCCAACCTGGCTTGACAATAACATCTTTCTGAAAATCACGACCACTGATAGACGTTGACTCACCCTGCTCACTGCAAGCAATTTTAGTAAATCAATCAGCCACAATGCTTGCAATAATAAACTACTGATGTGAGGATCTTGCTTGTGATTGTTTCTAGGCTCTAGCATGTGTTTTCTTCCTCTCTCTCTCTCTCTCTCTCTCTCTCTCTCAATGAAAAGGATTGTAAAGAAATATCAATCGATTATCCATTAGGGATCAAGTTTACTCTGCCGGCCTGCCCTACAACCTCAAAATGAAAAAATAGAAGGGCAAGGCATACCTTGTAACATACAACAGTGTCATCTGGGTACATAGCAAACAGTTTAGTACCAAGACGAGCACGGCAAGAATCACACACACTTTCCTCATTAATTTGCACATGGCGTGACCTTTCTTCCAATCTTGCCAAGCTTGCATCAACATCCAAGGCACAGGAAAGGTTATGTACAATCTGTCAAGAGCAATATCTTAGATGTTTCCATGTTTGAATTCAGGTTATGCCAATGTCAGAAATATCCTCATAGAGATTAGCCAAGAATACTGCCAGAATAAATCGGACTAAAAGAAACTGCTTTACCATGGTAATTCCTCAGACCATTTTATTGCTTATCAAAATCAATGATGCTAGAGAAACTTCAATCTGAAATCAATGATTATAAATGTGTCTAGAGAGAAAATGACAAACAACCAGTCTACAGTACAACATGTGTACTGTAGAGAATGACCTAATCTTATCAAAAGGGTAACAAGAGCCAAAGAAATTTTATATATATATGTGTGTGTGTGTGTGTGTGTGTGTATTTAGAAAAAGAAAAAAGTGATTCCACAGATAAAATATCAAATGAGAATCTTAATTTGATTGAATCTGACGGCAGAAATTTAACACCCAAATAGCTGGGACATATAATTTATTTATTAGACAAAGGACTGGATAAATAACGATACCAGCTACATGTTGCTTAATATGATCCACGCCACAGCATATGGAAGCTACCATCACATGAGATTCTGAATCCATCTTAACAAATATGAGCAAGAACAATAACAAAAAATGAAGTATACCAAGACATACTTGCCCTTGACGATAATGGTGATGCTGAGCTCTCAACATCCTTAATAGTGTATCTGACCCAAGCTGGAGGGGCATATCTTGAGACAATCTGTGCAAATTGAGATCCAAGTATAAAAACCACTTCATGTTGGACATTTGCATCAGATAAATATAATTAAGTAGCCTCCTCTGACCAGTCATCAGTCAAGCAAAGAAAACTAACCAAAAGTTAAGAACATTCGTCATGCAATACAAAGTATGCACAGTAATACAAGCAATACATTTTTATATGTTTTCAATTGGGGAGCCATTTTAGCGTTACAAACCTTTATGTTTTCACCCCGAAGGGCTGGACTTTTTTTTATATGTGTAGTCACATTATGCATACTCTACACATGCAGTAGATATATTAATTAAATTTGAATGTTTCTCAATATTTTATAGGAGGTGAAGAAAAAAATGAATCTAAAATAATGTATATTTCAGAAATTCTTTTGTGCATGTATGCTTTTATAACTGGATTCAATTTAGTATGTAAAATTTAAACATACAATTCAAAATATAAAATGATTTGCATGTGTATTTCTGAACAATGGGTCACTAGCTACATCCACAGAGTGGGGGGGGGAATCACTATATCCGCATACATGGAAATGAAGATAGCCTATGGCAGTATTATTCAAGAGCATAAATTATACCATATATAAAATGAGAATGATGTATGAAGTGTCAAGTAATTCCTCCTCCATTCCCTCATGCCATTCATGGCCTAAGAATTTTCCTTTACACTTGAATAATTATAATATGAAGACAAATACTAAAAGTCTAAAACTAAAACAAAAGGGAAGTTTCAATCTTATTAGTTGGTTTTGTAATGGGGTCAAGCATAGTTCTAATTCTAACCCAATTTCTAGGCCGAAAGTACTTTGTTGCAAATAAGCACGACTTTCTACATGTTGAAGCAGAAACATTATATACTGCAGAGATGGAGCAGTAAGATTAATAGGCAACATTATACCTCCAACACTTGCAAGGAATCTAGCACTTGCCTGTGCTTGTGGAAAAGATGAACAGCAGCTTTATACAAGGGCTCCCTGCCATCCTTGGATTCAAATACATCTCACGTAACCTTAAAATATCAGAGAAAAAGTGAATGACAAAGTTTGATCAGCATTTATGGAGAGAAAGATAGAAAAATAGTGACTAACTGCATATAAGCATCAGGTCTACCAATCTCTGCACAATATTGTTCAGCAGCTTCACAATCCTCCAGTTTCCTATTAAAGAAAAGCCACAAAGATGCATAATCAAATGAATATATATCATGGCAAACCCAATGATCTATTCTACCTTAATCTTCAGTTCTCCACAATTTTCATTTAATACAGCAATAAAATCAAGGAAGGTAGTGTTCACATTTCAAAGGGCAATTGTAAACTTGGTCAAACATAGAACATATAATCATTAATTCTACTTATGTAAATTCAATGGAATGCATAGGCATAGTACGCTTAGAAAGTGTAGAATTTAATAAGTACACTGTTCCAGTGATAGGTAAAAGTTCCAAATTTTAACGGTCATTATGAGCTTACAAGGCCAAGTTTCCAGGACTAGCGATTCCTGACCAAGCCTCCTATAAAGAATAGCCTGTCAATCATGAAGCATGAAATCAGGAAATATCATAAGATAGCCATATAAGTTTAGACCACTGTCAGAAACATCAGCACCCAAAAAATTTCACATGTGAGCTCCAGTAGAATTTAAACTCCTAAATAAAATAGTTCTTGTTATGCAATGAGAAGATGACCTTTTCAAGCCGCAACTCTGATTCTTCAATCATATCAAGAACCTCTTCCACATCATATGAATACGATGACTGTAAAAAGGTCTGAAGTCTTTCCCTAACAGGAATTTCAAAAATTGTGCTCCTTCCAAGTTCAGATACTTAGGTCCCATTCTGTGACATTCCAACCACAGAATCATTTATGTGATAACTTTCAAGTGCTGACTTAGCTAGCAAAAGAGCATATGTTGTGTAGAACTGAGAGTCATCAGAGCCTTGATCTTCAATCAACCACTGCAGATACCTGTCATGTTGTACAAGTAGCATTGTTAAAAGTAGCAACACACAAGTCCTCTTTGCAACTCCATTACACACTTAACCTTGATCATTTTAGATCATTAAAGAGTGATTCATAACAAAAGCTAAGTCAACTTGATTAGTTTATCGGATCTTACAAGTAAATTGGTCCACAGTTAAAAATAATATATATATATATATATATATATATATATATATCAGTATCTGTGTCCAAAATTCAAATGAATGTGAAAGGTCAATAGCTTCAGTATTAAGGGCATTCGCTGCAGAAGGAGTGTGAAATACATACAACCTGTCTTTCATCTCCAGCCTGTTTTATACGACGCATTTGAGCAAAATGACCTTCAATTATGAAACTGTTTAAGGTGACAGTACGAGCCAAGTAAGGGTTTCATCATGTTTCTAACATATTGACAACTTCTTGGATAAGCATTTCCACCATTTATTAGTGGAAAATCAATTCACTGTGTGATATTTCTGATATAATTGTATAGTCAAAGTTAAGAAAAATTTATCTTAAAGTTTTGCACTAGAAAGAATGGCATGAAATGTGAGTTTTCACCTAAAGATACTCTTCCAAACTTTCTGGTAAGGTGTAGAGTATAACCTGAGACAAACAAGCATTTGGAAAAATTAGTGGAAGTTGACGAAAAATGAAGGAAAACCTAGATTTAGCAATTCCTTTTTAAACTAAGAAATGTAGGATAAATTTACCGATATAACCCTTTCCCTAACACAACACATGAAAGGTATTACCTAATTAGTTTGATAGCCCAAAACATTCAAGAAAATGGTTCTTGAACTACTTAACAATTTGTTTGTCAGTTATAATAACAAAGTGAGGGCATATATTTATTTAATTCGAACTTGATGTAAACATGTAACATCAAAAACATACTCCCGTAATTTTTCTTTTGTTGTTACATTTGGCAAAAGGCTACTGTTTACATACACACTTTCACTTAAAGTTTTATCATAGTTATACAAGTTAAAATATAGTCAAGTGGGATCTTGTTAGATTCTCTCGTCTATAGTTTTTAAATATCAAACTTTCAAAATTTGTACTTGTACCGAACTTGAGTTATTAATGGTTTAAAATATGCATTGGACTGCGTGTTGGGTGGGTCTAGCAAGAATAAAAAAACGGAGGGAGTATGTTGTTATGAGAATTTCTTTCGACTGTAACTGTAAGAAATATAACAACCCAAATACACAAAAAAGAAGAGTGAAGTCTCTTACAGCCCCAACATCACTTTTATCAAGTTCCATGCCAAATGCCACAGTTGCGACTACCTTCCAAAAACATAAATTGCAAGTCAAGGAACTAATGTTTATGAAATAAACAAAGCCTACCAACAAACTGAAATAATGAGACAAAAATAAAATAAAATTTACCACTTAAATTCTGTTTGAAAAAACATATCCTGTATACAACTTCTATCTTTTGTTGGAATGCCACTGTGAAAACTCTGTAAAAAGAAATAATACTCACTTGATAGAAATATGTACAATGAACAGACCTCAAGATGAAGCTTCTTCTTACCAATGAAACTTAACCTTTGAGGAGATGTTATCACACAAATACTTGCTTATCTTGTCGGTCTCAGCCTACCAACCAGAATGATGAGAAGGAAGTAAACAATATTTAGTAGTCGTAGCAGCTAGAAAAATAACTCAAAAGCTAACCAGGTTAATGATTTGAAAATGGAAATTGAGCCATTTATACAGGAAATTTTAACTACCTGAAATTTACAGTACCAATTATGCTTTTGACATCTCAAAATGGGGGATGTTTTAAGCAACAGCACCAAATCTTTGATTCTGCAAAGATGTTAGAGTTTAGAAATATTAAATTCAAATTCTTTTTCTTAAAAAAAAAAAGAGAGAAAGAAAGAAAAAACAAGGGGCATTTGGGTATTTTTATCTAACTAAACACAATAAATTTTAAAATGCTAAAATATACGAGTATCATATCCAACAATTTACGTTGTTGGGAATGATGCTTGCATAGAAACACAATACCACTCGAGCCAAATGCCCCTAAAGGTTAATAAATTAGATAACCAATCATATTATCGTATCCACACATACCTGTTCCCACTTATAGAAACTGATAGATTCAAGTTATACCTTGTTTTGACAGACTGGATAAGACTCATGTGAGGAATCTCCAAAACTTGCATGACATCCTTCAATGTTCTCTTAGTTGCAGTTCAGTTGCAGTCATGGCAAGAATATATCCTGCATTAAGCCAACCTTGAAGTTGTGTGAAGGTCAGAAATTGTGCGACCTGCCATATTTTCCGAGTAGAAGATTGTTATATATAAAATGAAATTTGCAAAAACAATATTAACCACAATATGATAAACAAATAAAAGTACATATATACACCCAATGTATTTTTTTTATTTGCACATTTTCCATGTCACGCGCTTTTTAATAAATCGCCTCTCTCCTCTCACTTTCGCTCACACTCCACATAGTCTCCTACTTTCCCAACTACTCTTTTTTTTTCTAAAGTATGGAAAAAGGAGCAAATATTTCAGTACGGCCTTAAAAGGACAAAGGAGCAATTAATAAAATATGGAGGGAGGATATATGTAACCTACACTGTTCAAATGGTAATATGGGCTTCAACAAGCTCACCACTGTGAAACACAATGGGCTACATCAACAACCACAATGGATAATTGAAAGCGCATAAAAGAAGGCAACAAATTTTAGATTCAGAAACCTTTCATGTGAGATAAAAAGCACCTGCAACACGTATTGAAGAAATACATGCATGGTGTTTCAGAAATGAATCTTAAGCTTCCTTGAAAAGCGTATTGAATTGCAACAACAGATAATAAGTTGGCATTTCAGGTGACCAATTATGACCGATTTGTAGTTGACCAACAGATAATAAGTTAAAACTATTGACTCAAAAATAAGTTGACCAATTATGAATGGTGTAGTAGATGCAATTATAAATGACATAGGTGAGGGAAATGCGGGCACATGAAAAGGGATTAAAGAACCTGTAAAGCTCCTTCTTGCAGCAACTGGAGAGTTTCTGAAGTCTCTTATGCTGTCTATAGAGCAACCAACATAAAGGGTTATTTTTCAATTATTAAAAAAAAATTAACAATGTTTTTAAGAAGCACAAATGCACCAATACACCTAAAGACCCACACAGAAAGTCAGAAACTACCTGACTGTTGGACAAAAAATCTCCTGGAATTGCAGGAGGCAGTTGCTTTAGCTGATCGATCATCAAAGCTATTAAAGGGCTGACCATTAGTGTGACTACTGGTAATATCAATGCAGGTAACTGATAGCACTAGGACCTGCCAGCACCTGTTGGCAAGACCAGCATTGTGGATTTCCCATACAGCACCAAAATTTATAGCCGCCAACTGAAATGAATCAAAAGCATGAGTCAACTTCATTACTTCAATACCCTCAACAATTTCTCGTTGGAGGCCTCATTGCAGCCTCCTAAATCAACTCAGAATCAAACTTTGACTCTCCCTGTCCTTCTCAATATCCACAACCAAACCTTCTTCATCCAATACACAACGTTCTCCCCCTCCCTCTCCCTAAGCTCCCTTCGGATTCCTGAAATTATTCATGAAATATTTGCAGCTCTTTGATTTAGAATTGTAATTGTAAGCAATATAACTTACCACCCACATACAAATAAAGAAGAGTGAAGCCTCTTGCAACCCCAACATCACTTTTATCAAGTCCCACTCCAAATGTTACAGTTGCAACAACCTTCCACAAACATAAGAACTACTAATGTTTATGAAATAAATAAAAGCCCAACAAACAAACTGAAATAATGAGACAAACAATTTACCACTTTAATCCAGTTTGAACAAAACAATCCTGTATATGACTTCTATCTTTTGTTGAAATGCTAATGTGAAAACTCAGTAGAAAAAATAATACGAATAATAATACTTGCTTGATATAGAGACATGTACAAAAGAACAGATCTCAAAATGAAAGAAATACTAATGGAACTAACATTTGCGGGGATGTTATCACACATATACTTGCTTATCGAGTTATCGTGCCAGTCTCAGACTAACAACCTGAAATTATGAGAAGTAAACAATAGTTGATAGTCATAGTAGCTAGAAAAATTGGCTCAAGTTAACCAAGTCAATTATTTAAGTAAACTGGAAAGCTAAAATATAACTATTTTCTATTTTTATGTAGCTGAAATTACTTACATTAAAAGCACCCAAGCGGGAGCACCACAGAAAAAAGTAAACCTTGAAGGGAGCAGCCAAGCAGGAGCACCACAGATAAAAGAAAACCTTGAAGGGAGCAGCCAAGCAGGAGCACCACAGATACAAGAAAACCTTGAAGGGAGCAGTTGAGACTAGGGATGGTAAAATAACTTACAGTGGTAGTTCAAGTGACATGGTCCAAGACACAATGGCTGCAGAGCAAAAGCAAGTGCGAACGGCAATGAATAGCGCGAAGACAGCAACAGCAAATACAGGCGCGACAGCAACGGGACAGCAACAAAACACGTGGAAGGTCGGACGACCTGCAAGAGGAGAGTCAGAGGTGAAAGGGGTGGTTTTAAGGCAACAGCCGCATTCTTGGTTATGTTTCCATTCTCTGTTTCTCTCATTTATAGGGCTTGAGTGGGTTTTGGATTGAGTTGTTCTAATGCAAATGGTTTGGCCCAGACCAAGTACCCACAGAAACACCTTTTACCGGAGGAAAATGTCTTTCTCTTCCTGTCCCGGGTGCTTGTAGATGGTAACGATGAGGCGAGCAAACAAGGCATTGTTCCTGGACACATGGGCGATCACTTGGGCCTTAATGACAATGCTTCCAGTAATACCTTTGAATATCTTGTAATTGTCTTGTTAATCTCTATTGAAGGAAAATGCCTTAGACATAACTATCAAAAACAAAACTTTGCACAAACAGATTAAAGGCAACATTAGGATTGGCCTTGAGAAAAATGATAACAGGATATTCTTGCCTTATATCTGGAATCTCGTTCTCTAAGTCGGTTTCCGAACGCTAGTTTCTTAGATAACCCTGATACATGAACTCAATGTTAGGAGAGAACTAGTTGCTCCCTGCCATCAGCAAAATAACTAATGGCTAGTTGAGGAGGGCACATATTATCTACCTTGGACACAACTGTCTTAGCAGAGTTCTGGAAGAAGCATATAGAACTTTGGACAACTTTACATCTGCAAACTGCATTAAAGATAAAGGCCTTAAACACAACTATAAAAAACAAAAGTTTGCAAGAACAAATTAAAGGCAAATTTATGATCGGCCTTGAGAAAATAAAGATAGGTTGTTCTTGCCTTGCACCTGTATCACGTGCTATAAGTCAATTTCTGGGTGCTAGTTTATTAGATAAGCTGATACATGAACTCAATCTTATGAGAAAACCTGTTCCTTTGCAATTGCAATCAACAAAGCCGGAGGGAACAACAACAAATCTTTAATTTCTACTGATGTTTCGAGAAATCTTTAATTTCTACTGATCTTTTGAGAAATCTTTAATCTCCTACTGTTCTTTTCAGATCCATAGTCTAGAAATGAAGCTGAAGCTAGTTAAGGAAGGTGTATGCCATCTACCTTGGAAACAACTGACTTACCAGGATTATTGGAAGAAGCATCTGAAACTCTAGCTCTAAATTCGACACCTGAAAACTGCAGTAAAGAAGGCCTTAGTCATGTATTAAAACAAAATATTGCAAGAACTGATATGTCGTTCTCTCTTGCATCTGGTATCTCCTCCTCTAAGTCAATTTCTGAATTATAATCTCTTAGAGATGCCTGATATATGAAGGTTTCTGTAAGAAGCATCAGAAACTCTAGCCTTAAACCCTACACCTGCAAACTCCACTGAAAAACAGCCTTAGCATAACTATAAAAAAAGACACAAGTCTGCAAGAACAAATGGTCGTTTTATGTCTTACATCTAGTACCTCCTCCTCTAAGTTAATTTCTTAGAGAAGCCTGGTACATGAAATATGAATGAAGAATGATAAATGCAAGATGTAAGATGTATGCATGCAGGATGAATGCGTGCAGAATGCAGATGCAAGATGAATGCAAGATGCAATATGAATGCATGATGGATGCGGAATGAATGCGTGCATAATGCAGATGCAATATGAATGCAGGATGAATGCGTGCAGAATGCAGATGCAAGATGAATGCAGGATGCAATATGAATGCATGATGGATGTGGGATCGGATGAATACGTGCATAATGCAGATGCAAAGATGAATGCAGGATGAATACAATATGCAATATGAATGCATGATGGATGTAGGATGAATGCGTGCAGAATGCAGATGCAATATGAATGCAGGATGAGTGCAAGATGCAATATGAATGCAGGATGGATGCAGGACGAATGCAAGATGTAAGATAAGTGCAGGATGAATGCAAAGATGCAAGATGAATGCATTATGATGGCAATGAAAAATACAATAGAGGTACGAAGAATAATGAAAATCGACTAACTAAAAACCATGAGCGAGAAGCGGCAAGCGTGAAGTTATTGTCACTTACACGAGTACCAAAAACAAGTGCCGGTGAAACAAGAAATTCATCCATCACGACCGAACGGCTTACTCGACAAAAGCAGTGTGATGTCCACAGCACAGGAGTACATACCCAGCAACCCCGTCAAACAGAATTCCTCAATTGACAAATCTTCTCTGTCAATATTTCTTCCCTCAAATGAATAACATTCGGTCGCGGAGGCATTCTACCCTGGAGGAACGCGATATGGAATGGAGAACAGGGCAATCAGAGCCCGGCGGCGGCGCTAACAGCTGTGGTTGGGGAGGGGAAGAAGGACGGAAAAGGGGTTTGGGGATGGAGAAAGGAAGAAAAGAAGGGATTCGACAGAATTTGAATTCCTCTGGCTACTCTTTGGTCTTAATTTGTTCAAATTGGAGTAGAATAGTGCCGTTGGAGCTCTGGTTGTTAAGCCCTTACAACTGGCTGCACCCTGTTGTAGCGTATTCCACCTGTATAGTATGCTTATGTAAATTATTGTTAATTTTTAAATAATAGTAGTATTATGGTACTAATTTATCGTACTAAGTAGTGAGTAATCTATATCTATATAATAAATCCTGAATACTTTTTGGCTTGTGCAGACTGTATTGTCCTTATTCAATATAACTAAATCTTTTTAATCTATAGGGTTTTATCAGTAATTATACCACCATTTTTAAATCAATGGCTATAATTAATCCACGTCAGCGCTGATTAATCATACATGATACACGTCAGCGCTGATTAATTATACTTGCCATATCATCAATTTTTAATACTATATTTAGATCATAAATCTATAATATATTAAAAATAAATCTTTAAAAAATCTTTCTATATATTTTAAAAAGATATAAATTTTTTAAACAAATTATAATATATTTGATGGTTAATAAATACTACTATTTAATTAAACCTGTATATTATAAACTTTTTAATTGGATATATATTTATATTCCATATTATATTAGTTGTAGTAAAATTTGAGCCTAAAGTATTTTTTGCTATGCACAACTTATACAGGTTAGAGAAAGACTAAAGTATTAACAATTATTCATCTAAATCAATATAATAGATTAAAAATTTAATTAATTCTAACCATATACTTTAGTTAATTTATCAAAATATATTTAAAAGAAATTATTCTGCTATAGAATTTTAATTAAATTTTAATCCTAATTTTTTGTATTAGGTTTAATTTTGAATTTAATTCTTATCATAATAAAATAATTCTTGGAGAAACTGGGTATCCCCAAGCCACACGGGCAAGAACGTCCCTCCTAAAGCAGATTTTTTGCATACACAAGGCTCAAACCCGAGATTCTGCTTAAGCATTAGAGCCTAATCCACTAATCTATATAATAAATCCTGAATACTTTTTGGCTTGTGCAGACTGTATTGTCCTTATTCAATATAACTAAATCTTTTTAATCTATAGGGTTTTATCAGTAATTATACCACCATTTTTAAATCAATGGCTATAATTAATCCACGTCAGCGCTGATTAATCATACATGATACACGTCAGCGCTGATTAATTATACTTGCCATATCATCAATTTTTAATACTATATTTAGATCATAAATCTATAATATATTAAAAATAAATCTTTAAAAAATCTTTCTATATATTTTAAAAAGATATAAATTTTTTAAACAAATTATAATATATTTGATGGTTAATAAATACTACTATTTAATTAAACCTGTATATTATAAACTTTTTAATTGAATATATATTTATATTCCATATTATATTAGTTGTAGTAAAATTTGAGCCTAAAGTATTTTTTGCTATGCACAACTTATACAGGTTAGAGAAAGACTAAAGTATTAACAATTATTCATCTAAATCAATATAATAGATTAAAAATTTAATTAATTCTAACCATATACTTTAGTTAATTTATCAAAATATATTTAAAAGAAATTATTCTGCTATAGAATTTTAATTAAATTTTAATCCTAATTTTTTGTATTAGGTTTAATTTTGAATTTAATTCTTATCATAATAAAATAATTCTTGGAGAAACTGGGTATCCCCAAGCCACACGGGCAAGAACGTCCCTCCTAAAGCAGATTTTTTGCATACACAAGGCTCAAACCCGAGATTCTGCTTAAGCATTAGAGCCTAATCCACTAATGCCAACTACTGTTGGTGTTAAGAAAATAATTTTAATAAACAACATAATATAAAGAAAAAATAATTATCCAAAAAATATTTTGATCATACATATTTAATAAGCGTGAAAATATAAGTAGTGTTATTTAATGAATTACGAAATATTAATATATATATATATATCTATCTATTTAATAAATTCTGAATACTTTTTGGTATGTACAAACTGTATTGCCCTGATTGAATCTTATATTTTTATCTTAATTTTTATTAAAAAAATATAAACTCAAGGTTACATCTGTGAATCATTATTAAACATCATAAAATATATCTATGGTTATTATCACGACACATCATAAACGCCACACAATCCTCTCAAAAATACCAGATGCTGACATGTGGCATCTATTTATATAATAAATCTTGAATTAAATTTAATCTATTTTGAATCTTCTTAAAATATCTTTCTAAGATTTCCTCTATATTTAGATAATATATCTATATATTAATATAAAATTACTAAAATATATTTTATTTTATAAATATATTATTAAAATTATATATTATAAATTCTTTAACTTTATATATCAAATTATTTAATAGATTTATTATAATCTATATCTATATAATAAATTTTGAATTAAATTCAATCTATTTTAAATCTTTATAAGAAATATTTTTCTAAGATTCATTTGTAAATTATTAATATATCTACGGTTCTCATGTTGACACCTCATAAAGGCCATGTCAGTATCTAGATAATCAACATATATATTTAGAAATTAAATCTATACTAATATAAAAATATTTTGATAAATTCGTTGTATGTTTAGTATCTATCTATATAATAAATCCTGAATACTTTTTGGCATGTGCAGACAGTATTGGCTTATTGAATCTTATATTCTTATCTTAATTTTTATTAAAAAATATAAACTCAATGTTGCATCATTAAATTATTATAAAACATCATAAAAATTTTCTTAAAAATATCTTTCTAAGAATACCTCTATATTTAGAAAATAAATATATATATTAATATAAATTTTTTAAAATATATTTTATTTTATTTTATATATATATTATTAAAATTATATATTATAAATTCTTTAACTTTGTATATAAAATTATTTAATAGATTTATTATAATCTATATTTATATAATAAATCTTGAATTAAATTTAATCTATTTTAAATCTTTATAAAAAAATATTGTCCACTAGACAACATTGATCTATTGCCAAGAAAAATTTAAAACCCAAAAGGTTAATTATATGATGTCCAGTAGAGTTTTTCTTTGCATTGATACATGCATAACATTAAAAAATATGTATTATATTTATAATGATGTGACAAAAATGTATTGAACGATATATTACCAAGAAAAAGAGGGACGTATTGAAAAACAACGTAACCGCGCGACCGCCGAGAGCTGAAAAATAATTTTTGGCAATGTTTGTTGTTAAGCTCATGTAATCCAAAAAAAATTCTATTATCATTTCATATATAAGTTCAACGCCCATGCGCAGCGGGCGAAAAAATCTAGTATATATTAAAGCATTAGTGAACAACCTATCCTATATTTAATGTGGTGTCTCCATTTTAAATTTCTAATTTTTATAAATTTTTGCATTTTTAATTTATCAATTTTAAATTTTCACATTTATTTATTTATTATTTATTATTTATTATAGATTTTCAGTTTTTGAAATATATGGAAATCCTACAATTCATTTTTAAAAAGATTTGAAAGATTTGAAATTTGAAATTTTGCATATCTTATTTTATCTATATTATTTTGCATTTTTTAATTTTACTAATTTTAGATTTTCGCATTTATTTATTTATTCATTATAGATTTTAGTCTATCGTGTATAAAATCTATCATTTACTTATGTCACTCTATTATTCTATTTGTCACTATATATTCACTTTTAAAAAGATTTGAAAGATGAAATTTTTCATTTTTTATTTTATCTATGTTGGAGTTTATTTATTTGCATTTTTTTTATTTTATCTATTTGAGATTTTATTATTTTGAATTTTTTTATTTTATTGCTGCATTTTGTATTTATGTATAGATTTTCTGTTTTACACCATAAAATTATTATGACGGGGTTTTGTAGGGTGAATGATGTAATCAAAATGGACATTGCACGTCAGATTTATTTATTCATGTTAAATTTATTAATGTATATGGAAATCCCAATTTTTAGTTTTTAAAAGATATTTAATTTCGAATTTATATGGTGTTTCCACAATTTTCAGTTTTTTTAAAAAATGAAAGTTCAAATTTAAATGGAATTTGCAGTGTATATATGTAATTTATATTATTAAAAGATACATTAATCAATATATAAAAATATTTGTATATATAATTAATGTATATATATGCCATGTTTTCACAAAAATATGTCACTTCACTTAAAAGTAATATACAATTATATAGTTGCGAATAGATCCATCAGTAAATAAAGAAGGAAAATTTAATTTTTTAATATACTCCCTCTGTGCCATTATTTCTGTTTCAAAACTTTTGGACACGTCGTCCAATACATTTGTTTAACATTTTATATATTAAAATGTACATATGTAAAAATTATGTAAAATATATATATTCTAAAACTACATTATTAGAAAAATCTAACAAGACCGAATTTGACTATATTTTTATCGTATATAATTGCGATAACATTATGTCAAAATTGATCAATAAACAGTGTTAAAAAGTCAAAATGAGATACTTTGAGTGCGACGGAGGGAATATTTTTAAGAAATACTCCATCCGTTTTATAATAAGTATAACACTAGGAAATGACACAAGATTTAAAGTAAGTTAATAAAATTTATTTAGTTGAAGTAATTAAATAAATAAAATAAGTCACATTTGACTTTGTTCCTTTTGAGTTTTATTTTAATGAACATAAAAGAAATTAATGATTTAAGTATAATTAGTAAAATTTATTAATCTTCAAAACATTTCAAATATGGTATTGTAACACTTAATTCCAAACACCCAAAAAAGGGAAAGTGTGACACTTAAAAAACGGATGATGTAATTCATTAATCTATATGAACAGATTTGCAATTGACGAAAAACAAATATAAATCTAGCTTTGTTAGAAAATTGTGATTGTGAATGATCAAAGTAAGTTCATGTTGAAAGACTAATTGTTGCAAATTCTATAAGTTTGAAAATTTTCTCTGGAATGCCATACTTAATGAAGTTTTAACGTCTGAAACAAATAATCTACTGACACTAGAAGAGACATATTATAATAAGAAAAAATGAAAGCGGATCATGTTAATATTACCTTTGTTGATCGATGATGAGAATAATGTTTATAATAAAATAATGTCTGTAGTTGATAGTAATGGGTATTGATTCATTTTTCTTTACGTGGTGGAACTGACAAGACATTTATCGATAATTTATCTAAAAAATATTACGTTTAGCCCTTCATGGTAGATGTAATATTGTGCTGCCTGTAGCATCCAATGGAATAGCATCATTACTTATTCCAAGAGGTAGAACTGCACTTTCTAAATTTGGTATTCCACTAGATTGTGACGAGAATTCTACTTGCAAAAAACTTACCTCAAAAATTATTTAACCTCTCAAGAAAATTATTTTACCTCTCTTCTTATTAAAACCAAGCTCAATATTTAGGATGAAAATTCTTGATTGGTAGAATGATTATGGCCCGTCTGAATTAACCAAATTCTCCATCCGCAGTTTGTTTTACTATAACTATAAAAAAAAATAAAACAAAAAAAGTAGATGTCAACTTTAAAAAAGGTTAGACTATATCTTCAAAAATCAGTTTTTACTCATGTCAATGATATGTTGCAATATCTCGTGTCACTATAAAGTGAACTCGAAGTATTAATATATAATTAAGATGGATTAACTTAAGATACTATAAGAAATGTTATTTTCAATGAAAATTATATATGGCAAAAATTTGCACAATGAATACTTTATGTACGTGATCGTAATTGGTAAAGCTGGTATTAATCTTGAAGATGTACAATTATATGTGACATTTCCAAATGATAATTTTATAAACTCTACGAGAGATTCTATAGCGGCAATTGTTGAGAGTGCTTATACAAATATAAACTGCACCACTTCAAATCCAAACATTTTTACTATAGATTAACCCCTACCAATGAGATTATTGCTACAATCAATAATTACATCATGGAACGTATGTCTACAAATTAAAATGTATATATATATATATATCAGTTTTAACAATATTTGTCAAAAGGGTGAAAGCATAAATAATACCAATGAATTATTTTCACTGGAATATCTGGACACGATCAATTGTTCTGTATTACTGAATCATGAAATATAGTTGACTGAGGGTTCCATAGGCATGCTTCTTAGGAATATATATCCATCAAATAAATTATGTAATGAGAGTACGTTGATAGTAACCAGGATGCGGAACTAGATAGTTGAGGTTAAACAATTTTCGGGAAACCATGAAAGAGAAAATTCTTGATTGGTACAATGTTTATGAGTCTATTTGATTTAACCAAAATTTTTATTCGATTGAGATGAGAAAATTCCCACTCACGGTTTGTTTTGCTATAATTATAGACAAAAGTCAATGTCAATCTAAAGAATGTTGGATTTTATCTCCCAAAACCAATTTTTAGCCATGAACAGTTATGTTGTAATATTTCGTGTCACTAGCAAAATGTGGCTAAAAGTATGAATATTCAATTTAGAATGATTAACTCAAGATATCACAAGAATTGTTGTTTACAATGAAATTTATATATGACAGAAAATTTGCAAAATGGATAGTTGATGTAGGTGATGGTAAAGCGGGTATTGATTTTGAAGACGTACAATTAGATGTGACATTTTCGGATGATATTCTTATAAACTCTACGGGTGATCCTATAGCAGTAATTTTTTAAAGTACATATACAAATATAAACTGCACCATTTCAAATTCGGACATTTGAAAAGATAGTGTTATACTAGCCTCTATCAATGAGATTTTCACCAATGAAAATTTCAGCAAATTGTTAGGAAAATTTTCATATTTTGCATCATAATTATTTTTAAATTTTATTTTATCTTAATTTAAATTTCAAATCAAATAAAAATATTATTTTAATAGTTATTTTTATTGATCTGTTAGATTTGTATTGAACAAGCCACAGAAGCTAAAGAACATGGTATAATATTTTTTTTGTTATTTTTAAAAATAATTAAATTATATTATCATATACATCCTCTTTTGAATGTATAAAAAATCATTATACATTTTTCATTACTCAAAATATAATTTATTATTGCTTTATATAATATAAGTATATATTATATAAAATATTAAGTTATGCTCGTCGAGTCTCGACGGGTTATTTACTAGTTAAAGTAAATAATTTTATTAAATTTCTGAACTATAAAAAAATTCTTTAAGAATTATAATATGAGAATTTTGAATTGTTATTATAATACAAATACAAAAAATATATGCACCTTGATCTTTTCTCTTTTGCATCTTTATCAACACAAATTTCTATTACTCTCTTATATTATACCCCGTTGTACTAACTCAATTATCTTTGAAGAAGTTGAAGAATTCACTGCTTTGGTGAAATCTATAAAGTTCTTCCAAGGAGAAAGTGGCATTTCACTTTTGCAAGTCCCATAATAATAATAATAATAATAATAATAATAATAATAATAATAATAATAATAATAATAATAATAATAATAATATGTCGAAAATAATTTGTCCAAATATTTACTGAAGAAATATTCTCGATACTCTTACCGCTCCGTAGACGTACTTTTCTAACTGTTGTTTTAATATTCAAAACTTTTACCAATAAAAAATCATATACTTATTATACTAATATATATTCTAAAACTAATCAATTAGATGATTATAGCAAGACTCCTGTTGATTATTTCTTTAAATTATATACTTATGATAAGATTCACTCAAATTAAACTTGAATAATGAACAGTATGAAGTAGTCAAAAGTATCATCTTGAATAGAAAGTATCATTTATCTATATTCTATATATATATAAAAACAATATAGTCAAGTTTCCCCCCACTTCCCCACCCCCTTTTTTCAACAATCACATTTAATTCATCCAACAATGTTTAATCCTAAAATTTTAATATTCTATATTGAAATCTCCATAAATATTTATTAATATCCAATATTAATTGATATACATTTAATATAATTATTTTATCAATATTCATTAATATATGTACAAATAATATCTAAGATTTGAAACATAAAATTCACTCGGAAAAGGACCACATATATATAATATTATATTATATATTCATATCTATAAATATATTTTTAGAAGATCACGTCAAATTTGATTCCATCCCTCCAACATTTGCATATATCTACACCAAACCTCCTCCTATTTCTCTATAAATATTCCATTCATTTATCTAATATCATGGTTGTCTTGAAATTTTCATCAACTCACATTTTATTTCTTCATTCTTTGTTTATATCTTCTCAATATTGATTTTATATTAAACAATGTCTTTTGTTTCTTCTTCTCATGTATTACAATATTTTCCACGCCAATGTTTTCCTAATATTTCTTTTGTTGCAGGTTAATTTTTCTTAGATTGCAATATATTTTTCGTCTTGCTATTCATGTAAGATTTTTTTTACTCGAACGTGAATATTAGTGGGTTTTTTTTTTGTTTTTTCTTACATACTGTTAAATATATGTTTCTAATGGTTTTCCAATGACTTTTACAGGATTACATATTGTAATTCAAGACTGCAATGAAGTCATACTCTACAAATTATTTTTATGATTCTCCTTTGTATATTACTCAAAATTTTTGTATATCATAAATCTATTTTATGTTGATTTTGCTATTGTTTGTTATTTTGTCTTTATTCGAAATTTGAAAAAAAAAACTGAAGAGAATAAATTTGGAGATGTTTCCACTTTATTTTTTATTTATGTATTTTTTCCCTTTTGTTAATAGATTATTCCCATTTTGACATCTTTCCTTTTGGATACATTTTTTATTTTTTACATATTTATTTATTTATGTAAGTTCACTATAAATTAGAAAACAATCATTATTTAATTGTATTCGGAAAAATAAGGAATAATCTAATAAATTGGATAGGGAATTATTTAAATTAGATGTTTATTTTTTCCCAACTTTTTATTTAGCATAGTGATTTGTTATTATTTTAGAAGATCTCAATCTAATTTTGAATAGTTGATATATATATATATATAAGGTAGATATCGATCCTATATTTTTAAAGAAATTATTAATTAATATAAAAGGTATAATAACACTACATAAATTAAAAAGATTTACTATGATATATAACATCTTTTAACTTCGTCTAATTGAATAAATATAGTACTATATATTTGTATAATATATATACTTATAATTAGGGGTGAAAGGGGTACGGTAAATATTAGACCAATCCGATGCCGTATCCGATTATATTCGAATGCGAATTTGTATCCGACTATCCAGCCAGATATTTCAATATTCACATCCGAATTTGAATCTGTAATTTAATATATGCATTCGTATTCGTATCCGATAATATCTGACCGTATCGATATTATCCAGATTTTAGATCTGGATATCCGATGTAACGCCCCGAAAATTCAAACCTAATTTTCGCAAGCGTTACCGCCGTACTAACTATCCTAAACTAGTGGCCAGCTAATTTAAAACAGCTAGTACAAGGCGGAGAAAACCTAAAGTGAACATCTTGTTAATCCAATTTCATGCGGAACCTAAAATAAAATAAAACACATAGGCACGAATATAATCCATACATAATAACTGAATAAAGCAACCCCTGTCAGATTATCAGGCTGCAAGCCTCTCACAACAGCATAGACAGCGTGTCAATATCTCAACAGGGCTACCAGCCCAAAGAAGTAAATCACATAAGGCCACCGGCCGGCTGAATAAAAATCCTAGGCTCACAGGCCTCAACTAGTCAATATTCCAATGACAAATCATAATATCAAAACAATAGAGTATCACATAAATACATAAGATAAAATGTGTAGGCAGGTCCTATCTATGTGATCTCTCAACCCCAAACCCAATCATGCTCCAGCGCCTCCAGCAGGATCTATAAAACAAACAAAAGCAAAGGGAGTCAGTACAACGTACTGAGCAAGGCTACGTGTTGGGGAGTAAGGGATAACAAAGCAACAAGAGTAAATAATAATAATAATAATAATAATAATAATAATAATAATAATAATAATAATAAAAGCATGAATAACAGAGCAGAATAAAAGTAAAAGCAAATAAACATCACACCGTCCCATACCGGTGCTTCAACCACAATCATACAATTTATGCACGTGATGCATGGCCTAACATACACCTATCTAACCTATATGCAAATGCAATGAATATGCCTAGCCGGCACCTAAAAACCCGGGCGGTATGAACCCACGGGTGAGGATATCATCAACTCTAACCCGTTACAGGGTAACATACACCATCCCCGCAGGGACCACAGGCATCACAGCCCAAATCATACACCCCGAAGAGCCAACAGGCATCACAGCCAATAATCACACCTCAACGGGCCAACAGGCATCGCAGCCAATAATCACAACCCGAAGGCCAACAGGCATAACAACCAAATCATCCACCCCGTAAGGTCATCGGGTCTCAACAACACCTATGAAGGCAGCCCGATCAATCATAATCCATGTACCCACAAGGTCAATTCCACCAATTTCATAATATTTCAATAAATAAAGCATTATTCGTTCACAAGGACCATTACCACTTTTCCTGAGTAGCCCTGAACTTAGATGGATAAAACCAACACTTTCAGAAAGGTTAAGCCTAATGATTCTCTAATCCTTACCATTAATTAATTAAAACAATAAAAGATTAATTCAACATTCAGACACTGACTACGTTGGAATTGCTTGATTAAAACATCAAATAATCACAATACCATTAAAGTCTCACCTGGAACCATACAACTAGCAGTTTAAAATTTCCATCTCTGCGTAGGCATTAGCATGCTAAGAATAATAGAGCAATCACAGTATATATATATATTTTCAAAGTCTACTACAATTCCCCAAATGAAGAATAGGTGAAGCTTATAAATAAATATAAGTATTTATATACTTACTCGCCTACACACATAAACCCACAAGAAATGAAATGGGTGTTCAACTATCTGGCCAATTTAGTCTGTATACACGTATGTATCTAAATGAATCAAAAGTGGGCGGTGAATCCAGGTTACTCATGCTTATATAAAAAAAAACACAAGCACTTGTTTAACTACTCAAACGAAATAATAGAATTGCCGACATATGTAGTGCAAATATAATCCCTTGTCGGAATTCACCCCAATACCTCCCCAAACACGTAATTTAAGCATAAAAATCCCTTGCCTGATATCTTCTCAACGATTAAACGCCTCCGAATTGCTCAAATTCGAATCCGATCGGCCAAAACAACTCACAAACCTAGCATTTCGAAACATCCCCAATTCACCACCAAAATGATCGAAATAAAAATCATAGCGAAGAAGATGACGAAGAGAAACACTTACCAACAACCGATTAATCAATCGGCCAAGAAACGCGATGATTTGAAAGAGCCGAAGATCACCCCAAAAACCCTTCAATGTGTCGGCCTCTCCCCTATCTCATCTCCCGTTCCTTTTCTTTTTTTTTTCTTTCCAACTTACAAAATAACCCCATTTAACTCTACAATAGTTAAATAATTGCAAAAAGGCCCCATCACTCTCAATTAACACAAAAGGAACCCCATCCGGACTGAATTGCAAACTATCCAAATACCAAATTATTTAAACAGTCCAATTTAATTAAATCGGGTCATTACATTCCTCCCCCCTTACGATCATTTCGTCCCCGAAATGCACATTCAAGAACATGATCAAAAATCAAAACAAGGGGAAAAATATTACCTCAAGGCAACGGAGTTAAGTCCAATTCTGGGTACTTCAGCTTCATATGCTCCTCGGTTTCCCAAGTAGCATCTTCAGCTCCATGCCTAGACCATAACACCTTAACCATCGGGATGGTTTTGTGCCTCAGAACCCTTTCCTTTGCATCAATCACCTGAACTGGATACTCCTCATACTCAAGACTCACATCCAACTCAATCTCATCAGGCTGGATAACCTTAGATGGATCAGATACGAACTTCCGGAGCTGAGAAACATGAAAAACATCATGAGCTCGACCCACCTCGGCTGGTAAAGCCAACCTATAAGCCACTTTACCAACTCTCTCCACTATCTCATAGGGTCCAATGTATCTCGGGCTCAGCTTGCCCTTCTTACCGAACCGGCGTACCCCTTTCATAGGCGACACCCGCAGTAATACCCTATCACCAACCTCAAACTCCACATCACGACGAGCTAGATCAGCATAGCTCTTCTGTCTGTCTTGAGCTTCTTTCATACGGTCCCTAATGACTCTCACCAACGCAACAGTCTGCTCAATCATTTCAGGACCCACACTTACCTTATCTATTGGATCATTCCAACATAAAGGACTCCTACACTTCCTCCCATACAATGCCTCGAAGGGAGCCATGCCAATACTTGCATGATAACTGTTATTGTAACTGAACTCCACCAAACTGAGGTGATTCTCCCAACTACCCTGAAAGTCCAGTGCACAAGCTCGCAACATATCCTCTAAAGTCCTAATGGTCCTCTCTGTCTGACCATCTGACTGAGGATGCCATGCAGTACTCATGCTAATCTGCGTGCCAAACGCTGCCTGCACATCCTTCCAAAACTTGGACAGGAATCTGGAATCCCGATCAGACACGATCTCCTTGGGAATCCCAAATCTCTTAACAACATGCTGAATATAGGCCTGGGTAAGCTGGCTCATACTCCATGTCAGTCTCATAGGTATGAACACTGCACTCTTAGTCAATCGATCCACCACCACCCAGATAGTGTCCATCTTCCTCACAGTCGGAGGCAACCCTGTCACAAAATCCATGGAGATGGATTCCCACTTCCATTCGGGCACTGCTAGGGGCTGTAGCAAACCCATTGGTCTCATGTGCTCAATCTTCACTCGCTGACATGTGGCACACTTAGCCACATATTCAACTATCTCCCTCTTCATGTTATTCCACCAATAAGTCTGTCGGATGTCTTTATACATCTTTGTGACCCCTGGATGAACAGAATAAGGAGTCGTGTGAGCCTCATCCATGACCTTCTTCTTCAGATCAACACAACACTCCGGAATGCACCATCTATCACCATATCTCACCATGCCCCTATCATCGATTCTGAAACCCGGAGCCTTACCATCCTGAATCTTCTGTCTCAGTACTGCCATCTCCCCGCTATCATGCTGACTAGCAAATATCTCATCAATCAAAGAAGATGCAGTAACTAGCATGTTTAAGGTGTGCTGAACAGAGCCAACAGGAACTACCTGAACCTCAAGTCTGAGTAGCTCCCTGCGCCACTCAGGCATCACACCCAAGCATGCCACTGAATGATGCTCCTTCCTGCTCAAAGCATCCGCCACCCGGTTCGCCTTTCCCTCAATATACTGAATATCCGTGTCATAGTCCTGCAATAACTCCATCCATCTCCTCTGTCTGCCACTCATGTGGTCTGAGGTGTACAGACACTTCAGATTCTTATGATCTGAATAAATTCTACACTTCGCTCCATACAGATAGTGTCTCCAGATTTTCAGAGCATGCACTACCGCTGCCATTTCCAAATCGTGAGTCGGGTAATTCTGCTCATGTGGCTTAAGCTGTCGAGATGCATAAGCAATCACTTTGCCCTTTTGCATCAACACACAACCTAAACCCTTAAGTGACGCATCCGTGTAAACTTCATACTCGCCTGAATCATCAGGTAGTACCAAAACAGGTGCCTCTGTCACTTTCTTCTTCAACAATTCGAATGCTTGCTCACAAGCATCATCCCATCTGAATCTGACATCTTTCCTCAATAGTCTAGTCAGAGGTCTAGCAATGCTCGAGAACCCCTCAATGAATCTGCGGTAGTAGCCAACAAGACCTAAGAAACTCCGGATCTCTCCCACATTCTTCGGGGCCTGCCACTTTAGTACCGCTTCCACCTTAGCAGGATCAACTGCAATGCCCTCACCCGAAACAATGTGTCCCAGAAACGACACCTTCTCCAACCAGAACTCACACTTGGAGAGTTTAGCATATAGCTTATGCTCTCGCAATGTGTTCAACACTGTCCTCAAGTGGCCAGCATGTGCCTCACGAGTCGGCGAGTAGACTAGAATATCGTCTATGAACACAACCACGCACACATCCAGCAGGGGGCGGAATACCCTATGCATAAGATCCATGAAGATCGCTGGTGCGTTAGTCAAACCAAAAGGCATGACCGTGAATTCAAAATGTCCATAACGAGTTCTGAATGCTGTCTTAGGCCTATCAGCCTCTGCCACCCTTATCTGATGGTAGCACGATCTCAAATCAATCTTACTGAATACACTGGCCCCTCTCAACTGATCAAACAGATCCTCAATCCGAGGTAGAGGATACTTATTCTTCACTGTGATTCGGTTCAAACCCCTGTAGTCGATGCACATCCTCATCGACCCATCCTTCTTCTTAACAAACAGTACAGGAGCTCCCCAAGGCGAGCTACTCGGCTGGATATACCCCTTACTAGTAAGCTCATTCAACTGATCCTTCAACTCCTTCAATTCAGCAGGAGCCATCCGGTATGGAGCCTTAGAAACAGGAGCTGCATCAGGCATCAGCTCAATAGTAAAATCAATCTCCCGAGCAGGTGGGAGACCAGGAATTTCATCGGGAAACACATCCCCGAACTCAGAGACAACAGGGACACTCGAAGCAGCAGGAACCTCTGCTCGAAGATCCCTCATTTGCCACAGGGAAAGAGAACAACCCCTGCGCATCAAATCACACAACGCAACAACCGAAACCACACTAATAGCAGGTGGAATCAAAGAAGGTCGATAAGAGACATACTTACCGAGAGGATCTCGGAAGGAAATGCGTGGAATACCACAATCGATAACAGCACGATGGCGAGTCAGCCAATCCATGCCCAAAATTACATCAAAGTCAGCCAGGCTAAATACAACCAAGTCGGCTCTGAACTCACGGCCCTCAATGCTCAATACCACATCTCGCCATATGTGATCACTACTGATGATATCGCCCGAAGGCAAGGAAACAGGCATCTGGTAGGGCACCAACGGTCCTACACCGTGCTCCCGCACAAATCGCAAAGCCACGAACGAACACGAGGCTCCCGAATCAAACAATACAAAGGCAGAATGATTCGCAACAGTAATAGTACCTAAACGGGGTACAAAGTTTACAAAGACAGAGCACAATGAAAAGAAAATAGAAAACTGCAGGAATTTAAAACACACCTGCAAGAACATCATCCCGACGATCTACCTCCGCACGATCCAAGACGTTCAGTCTGCCACCCCTGTCAGCCCGAACCGGTCTACCCCTGCCAGCATGCGGGCAATCCGCTCGGCGATGACCCACCTCGTGGCAAGTCCAACAACGGTATACAGGACGCCCATCGGGTCCAACCTCACGAACAGGTAGCGGTGCACGACCACCACCCCTGCCCACATCAGCACGGCCACCATCACGGCGACCCCTAACAGCAGGCTGGCCCCTCTGATCGCCGCCTCTCTGCCCCTCACGGCCCCGGTCCCTTTGCCTCTTTCTACTCTGCCACTGTTGGCGTTCTTCAGACCGACTCTCCTCCACATATAAGGCCTGATCGAATGCCTCAGACAATGTATCATAACCTCGATAGCCAAAAGAGGACTTAATTCCTGCCCGAAGACCCGAAATGAAACGACGAACCTCGTCCTTACCAGTGGGCATAACTTCTGAAGCATACCTCATGAGCTCCACAAACTTCCTGTGATAAGCGGTCACACTCATACTTTCTGTCTGTCTCAAACCTAGAAATTCCATTTTCTTCGCCTCCAAGACATGTGGTGGATAGAAATGGGAACTAAGAGCCTCTGTAAACTGTTCCCAGTTGAACCCGGGTCGAGCGAGTAGGTCGTGCTCGCGGGTCCTCCACCAATGCAGTGCTTCCCCTTCCAGATAGTGGGAAGCTACATAGGCCTTCTGGTCCTCAGGACAATTGATATTAATAAGAACCCGACCCAACTGATACTTCCAGTTCTCCAGATCAGAAGGACTGGCACCCCCTGCAAACTTTGGTGGACGGTGCTTTGTGGACAAATCCACATAGTCCACATGGACCGGAACAGGTGCAGGGGTAGGCTGCACGACAGGCTGTGGTAACAACTGAAAGAACTGTGCCAGCTGTCGGGCGAACTCAATTGGATTGAAGGCAGCTGCACCACCTACTGGTGGATTCCCGAGAGGCACCTGAGCAACAGGTGGTACCTCTGGTGCGGGTGGAGGAGGAGGAGGTGGTAGTCCGTCGTTCCCCTGTTCAACTCCATCAGGTGGATCCATATTTCCCATCTCCTCAGGTGCAAAGTCCCCTACCCTATCTCCAACGGGTGGACCCTGGTTCCTGCGGGGCCTTCCCCGTCGACCAGCACCTCTAGCGCGATAAGGAACCATTCTGATATGCAAAACAGACACAACATGAACAAACATGTCAGCAAAAATCACCAACATACCATATATCCCATATATCTGATGGCATAATAAAGAATATAACAATTAAAATAAATAAATAACAATGAATTCGCAGTCCTCAATGACTGTGAAGTCTCAAGGATCCTGACTGGAGTACCATTGTCCTTCCACAGTTCCCTAACTGTGGCTCAACCTGGTATGCACAAAACTCAACCAAAATAAATAAGAAGAATGCAATTCTACACTATATGTATCCCACACACATCTCACCACCTATGTCTACACCAATTTTAATATAATAAAGAGCACACAGGCTCTGATACCACTCTGTAACGCCCCGAAAATTCAAACCTAATTTTCGCAAGCGTTACCACCGTACTAACTATCCTAAACTAGTGGCCAGCTAATTTAAAACAGCTAGTACAAGGCGGAGAAAACCTAAAGTGAACATCTTGTTAAACTAATTTCATGCGGAACCTAAAATAAAATAAAACACATAGGCACGAATATAATCCATACATAATAACTGAATAAAGCAACCCCTGTCAGATTATCAGGCTGCAAGCCTCTCACAACAGCATAGACAGCGTGTCAATATCTCAACAGGGCTACCAGCCCAAAGAAGTAAATCACATAAGGCCACCGGCCGGCTGAATAAAAATCCTAGGCTCACAGGCCTCAACTAGTCAATATTCTAATGACAAATCATAATATCAAAACAATAGAGTATCACATAAATACATAAGATAAAATGTGTAGGCAGGTCCTATCTATGTGATCTCTCAACCCCAAACCCAATCATGCTCCAGCGCCTCCAGCAGGATCTATAAAACAAACAAAAGCAAAGGGAGTCAGTACAACGTACTGAGCAAGGCTACGTGTTGGGGAGTAAGGGATAACAAAGCAACAAGAGTAAATAATAATAATAATAATAATAATAATAATAATAATAATAATAATAATAATAATAATAATAATAATAATAATAAAAGCATGAATAACAGAGCAGAATAAAAGTAAAAGCAAATAAACATCACACCGTCCCATACCGGTGCTTCAACCACAATCATACAATTTATGCACGTGATGCATGGCCTAACATACACCTATCTAACCTATATGCAAATGCAATGAATATGCCTAGTCGGCACCTAAAAACCCGGGCGGTATGAACCCACGGGTGAGGATATCATCAACTCTAACCCGTTACAGGGTAACATACACCATCCCCGCAGGGACCACAGGCATCACAGCCCAAATCATACACCCCGAAGAGCCAACAGGCATCACAGCCAATAATCACACCTCAACGGGCCAACAGGCATCGCAGCCAATAATCACAACCCGAAGGCCAACAGGCATAACAACCAAATCATCCACCCCGTAAGGTCATCGGGTCTCAACAACACCTATGAAGGCAGCCCGATCAATCATAATCCATGTACCCACAAGGTCAATTCCACCAATTTCATAATATTTCAATAAATAAAGCATTATTCGTTCACAAGGACCATTACCACTTTTCCTGAGTAGCCCTGAACTTAGATGGATAAAACCAACACTTTCAGAAAGGTTAAGCCTAATGATTCTCTAATCCTTACCATTAATTAATTAAAACAATAAAAGATTAATTCAACATTCAGACACTGACTACGTTGGAATTGCTTGATTAAAACATCAAATAATCACAATACCATTAAAGTCTCACCTGGAACCATACAACTAGCAGTTTAAAATTTCCATCTCTGCGTAGGCATTAGCATGCTGAGAATAATAGAGCAATCACAGTATATATATATATTTTCAAAGTCTACTACAATTCCCCAAATGAAGACTAGGTGAAGCTTATAAATAAATATAAATATTTATATACTTACTCGCCTACACACATAAACCCACAAGAAATGAAATGGGTGTTCAACTCTCTGGCCAATTTAGTCTGTATACGCGTATGTATCTAAATGAATCAAAAGTGGGCGGTGAATCCAGGTTACTCATGCTTATATAAAAAAAACACAAGCACTTGTTTAACTACTCAAACGAAATAATAGAATTGCCGACATATGTAGTGCAAATATAATCCCTTGTCGGAATTCACCCCAATACCTCCCCAAACACGTAATTTAAGCATAAAAATCCCTTGCCTGATATCTTCTCAACGATTAAACGCCTCCGAATTGCTCAAATTCGAATCCGATCGGCCAAAACAACTCACAAACCTAGCATTTCGAACATCCCCAATTCACCACCAAAATGATCGAAATAAAAATCATAGCGAAGAAGATGACGAAGAGAAACACTTACCAACAACCGATTAATCAATTGGCCAAGAAACGCGATGATTTGAAAGAGCCGAAGATCACCCCAAAAACCCTTCAATGTGTCGGCCTCTCCCCTATCTCATCTCCCGTTCCTTTTCTTTTTTTTTTCTTTCCAACTTACAAAATAACCCCATTTAACTCTACAATAGTTAAATAATTGCAAAAAAGGCCCCATCACTCTCAATCAACACAAAAGGAACCCCATCCGGACTGAATTGCAAACTATCCAAATACCAAATTATTTAAACAGTCCAATTTAATTAAATCGGGTCATTACATCCGAATATTTTAACATATTATTATTTACTAATTAAAAATTGTTGATAATTATAACAAAATATAAAATTATTCGATAATTTTTTATATCAAATTTTAAAAAAAGATTAAAAATTATCCGATAATCTGTATCCAATTGAATCTGTATCCGACATATATTTGTATCCGGCATATCTATATTCGATCCGAATCCGATAAAAAAATGTTGGACAATATATATTCGTATCCAATACTATCCGATCATATCCGTACTGTTTTCATCCCTACATATAATATAATACTCCCTTCATTTCAAAATAAGTGTAAGATAAGAAAATGACACGAGATTCAATGCAAGGAACAAAAGTGCTTTAGTTGAAGTGTTATACCTTTAAAAGCATTCTATATATGGTAATATAACATTTATTATGCCGCACCCAAAAAAAAAGTGTAATACTTAAAAAGAAACGGAGAAAGTATAATATAATATAATATGATAATTATATATTCATGATTAGATTTGCATTAGTCACTCCATATTTATGTGAACAATGTTCTAAGATTATTAACATTATTTTTTGGAAAGCTGACGCCAAATAAACAAGTTGAAAAGAAAATAAAGGGAAAAAAACAGCAACAAAAAGAGGTGTCCAAAAAAAGCAGAAAGGAAAAAATGAGCTAACACTTAGGCTTTTGGGAACCATACGCCGGAAGAATCCGCCGCTAACACCATGTGCGTGAAGTATGGGGGAATGTCCAAGTAGTGTAGAATTCTTCTAAAGTTGCACCATATTTTGCTAGACAATCCGCGACCATTTTACCCTCGCAAAGTACATGATGAATTGAACATCGTCAAAGACGTCTCGCCAAGTGCGGGAGGCATGCCATTGATCAAGTAGTCCAGTAGCATTATTAGTGTAATATATAATAATAAATTAACATATAAAATATAAATGGAGTTAAAATTATATCTAGGAAATTACAAATTTAAAAATGTAAAATCAAATTGATTATGGGCTAAATCAATAAAACAATAATATTAGGAAAATAACTTAATTGACAAAGTTGCTAAACTACTTTGTCACATTTTTTCTCAATAATGTGGTCAGAAAATTAGCATGAACTAAATTTTTTTGAAGATGTCATTGAAGGTCTGGAAAGGGTAGTGGGAGCTCATGCCATGCAATTATAAAGGGAACAAACGGAAGGGATAAGGGGCCGGATGGGGATTCGAACCCCCAACCTATAGATTGAGAGTTGGGGAGCTACCACTTGATTAAGTCTCCAACCCCGCATGAACCAAATTTTATGTAATACGTACAATATTTGAATTTTTAAAATCTTATGTTATTTTAAAAAATATATATAAATTTTATTTACCGCGCATTGCGCGGGCGGGTATACTAGTATTTTAGTGATTTCTCTATTTATATTTATTCTGCGTGAGAATTTTGACTTTCTCATTTCGTATGTATCATGAGTGGTATCATATTTTTGTTTTCATATGATTCACTAAAAATTAGAAATTAAATTTTATTAAAAAGTTATCCTACTCAAACAATATCGTTTATATTTCTTACAGTAATTGAGTTATTATTTTTATTCGAAAATAATAATTAAGAAAAAAAAAAGCAAATTAAATATCCATAGGCAGTGCGTGGTCTAAAATATAGTGTGTATGTATATATATTATTTGTTATTTTTCATATCATATTATATACATATATAAAACATAATTCAAATATTATAGTAACAACATAAAAATACTTATCAAAACGACACATTATACTCCTCAGCTTACCAAATTAAAAAAGGGAATATATATTATTATTACTATTCCGTATGGAAGAGTTATAAATACAAGCAGTCCATTAATCCAATACCTTATCTATCATATCCATGGCGGCGCCTTCTGCCTCCAGGTTCTTACAAGTACATTTTGTGATGGTAATAATAATAATAATAATCAAATTGCTTTGTTGTTCTCACACATCGGGTGGTGAAGACACCACCGTCGTCACTTTCTCTAATCATGTCTCTGGAGTCATCCCTGTACACTACCGTGTACAACTTACAATTACAGGAAATGTGATCATAGATGAAACAGTAGAGTATGGAGTAGAGACTGGATTTAATGTCATGGGCACTGCTTTGGATAAAGGACAATATCGAGCCGTTGTTCGAGCACCTACTACAAGTTTTGGGGTCATTACATTCTACCCTTATGACTTTAACATACACAGAGGGCTCCCATTAGTACAATGGAAAGTGAACACCACTGGTCTGTTTTTCAACACCGCCCACCCTCTTCGACAGGGACAACTATGGCAGTTCAAATCCCGTTGGGTGTACCCGCAAAGACGAGGATGGGGAAGGAATCTACCAACTATCTAGGCAAGCCGACCGTTGCCTTGAATTCTTGGGAGATGACATCGAACATCATCAGTTTATCGTATTGTCATCACGTGAGTAAATAAATTCATAATAAAATTTGTGTGTTTTTGTTTTTCCTTACATGTTTATGTTGCCCTTGAAGGATTGTGATCACAATGTATGTGATAATGGAAAAACAAGATAATTTATACAATTATGATTTTGCTTTATATATAGTAATATAATTATCAGGTTTTAAATAATGTAAATACTTTTTCATGATATCCCTCTTTTTGTAAACATTGTTATTAGTGTAAAATGGACATATGTACTTGCAAACTTATGTGAATGAAATTTTGGGAGGAGGTGCATATCTAATCGATGAATACATATATAAAGATAATGTAGGAATGACAAGATATTATGTGTTACCGTTATAAAAATCACGTCACTCAAACTTTGAATTTCACTGCACACTTTAGATTATGTGTTACCGTTATAAAGTAGTGGTTAGGCCTACTTAGGGATGTAAACGGGTAGGGTAGGGTACGGGTAGACCACCTCCACTCACTACCCGAAATATAATTATCCTACCCTTACCCTACCCTATTACCCTAAAATTCAATATCGGGTAGGATTCGGGTAATACCCATCGGGTATGCGGATTATCCGCGGGTAAACGGGTACCCGAAATCTTAAATATTACATAGTTAACCGACTCTACCCGACCCAACTTTAATAAAGAAAAAAATTATTTTTCACCATAAAAAATAAATAAAACATTCATTATTGCACGAGAACAAAATTTAAAACAATATTTAAAAGAAACCGCTAAAGCAACATAAATAAATATTGTAATATTTAAGAATATTCAGTAAAAAAAATTCATAAATCTTTTTACTGCCAATCTCAAACGTTAATAAATTTGAAATATAAAAATAAATAAATAAATAAGCAAACATATAAATATATCTCAATATATGATATAAATTAAATATATATAAGTATATATAGATAAATAAATAAATATATATTTAATCGGGTAATCGGGTATGGTAATCGGGTAATATATGAAATCCGTACCCTACCCGCACCCGATATGATTTATTTCGGTTTCGGGTAATACCCTACCCGATTACCCGATTATCTCTACCCTACCCTACCCGATACCCGATTACCCTACGGGTAAAGTTGACATCCCTAGGCCTACTCCAGCAATAAACTCTATTCCCCAGTCAACTCTATTCTATTTTCTAGTCCAGTTTACAGTTTTTCACTTTTTATCTCCAACTATCAACTCTAAATTTTCCTCTATTTTAGAGTATTCAATTTTGATTCCTTTTCCTATTCATTTAATTTTTATATATTAAATTAATATATTATTTATTCAAATATAATATTATATTTAAATTCTATAATTAAAATTCTATTAAAATATATATTTAATATTTTTTTATTGAACCTGAAAAAATTACCTAATAAGTTCCAATTATTTATTATTAAAACTAAGAGCTTCTCCAACAGCTCCTGCAAAATAAAGGTGGACAGCAAAATAGCGTGCAGACTTGCTCCAATGGTTGACGGCAAACGGTAGACTCGATGGCAAATTATGGTTGAATGAACAGTGCCCCGCTAATTGTAGCGGGGCACTGTAGCTACGCTATCTTCTTTCTTTTTCTTTTTTTTTTTTTTCTTCTAATTTTCATACTTATATTTTGCTATTGATTTTTAAATTTTAAAAATTACTTAAATTAGAAGAAAATTTTATCTTACCGTTCAGAAAATAAAATTTTTAATTTTAATAATTTTAATTTAATAATTGTATTTTAATAAAATTTTAATTACTAAATTAAGTAGATTATGTTTCAATAAATAAAATATATTATATAAAAAAAATAAATGAATAGATAGTAAAAAGAATCAAAATGGAATATGCTTAAATAGAGAGGAATTTAGAGTTGACTGTTGGAGATGAAAAATGAAAAACTGTAAACTGGACTGGGAAATAAAGTAGAGTTGACTGGAAAATAAAGTTTGTTGTTGGAGATGGCCTAACATTTAAATTTTAAAAAAAAAAACCATACAAATATTAAAATAAAAATAAAAACCAAAAAAAAAAGAAACAAAAAAAAGGAGAGAATAGCGGTGCTCTACAGTGGCCCGGTAAAAAAAAAAAAAAAAAAAAAAAAGCGGGCACTGTTCACTTCCCCCAAAAATGCCGCCCCGTCTAGAGTTTGCAGATGATTGTTGGAGATTTTGCAGATGATTGTTGGAGATGACTCCCACTTCAAATTAACGTTTCCCACTATTCTACCGTCACTGCTGGAGAGGAAACTATTCTACCGTCACTGCTGGAGATGCTCTTATTCGGAGAAGTAAGCCCAAAGGCTGGTCTACAGCATTCATCATGCTGTAGCAGATTGGATTTATCTTAGCAATAATAACAAAGGCTAAAATATAAGTAAAAATTTGTTTATTACAGACGAATGGTATATGTGTACATGGGGAAGGACATACATGCCCACTTTTCCTGAAATTAGGATACATATAGTATCTCAATTGAAAAACATATCAGATGTAGGAGGCAGCCAGGCAAAATTTTACCCCAGTATGGCATTATGTATATATGTACTTCTGGCAGCCAGTTAATCAGATGTCAGATGGCCACACGGCCAGCAGGAGCCGAGCCTTCGAAAACAGATGTCAGATGGCCGGTCGGTCAGTTGGTGCTTCCTCCATAATTCATACCCTCAACGGAATCAAATGCATTCTTCATTCATTCATGTCATGTGGTTTCCCTAGACCCGACTCTCTCATTTACTGTAATCTTCAAAAACGATGATGAGAAAATTGCTTTGTCTTATCCACACCATCTACAACTGAGTGACTCTAGCTTCAATATCCACATAATCAACTGCATCATGCATGCCTTACATGATCATCATCTAGTCACCAGCCAACCTGGCTTGACTATAACATCTTTCTGAAAATCACGTCCACCGATAGACGTTGACTCACCCTGCCGACGATAACACTGCAACCAATTTTAGTAAATCAATCAGCCACGATGCTTGCAATAATAAACTACATAATACTGATGTGAGGATCTTGCTTATGATTGTTTCTAGGCTCTAGCATGTGTTTTCTTCCTCTCTCAATGAAAAAAATTGTAGAGAAATATCAATCTATTCTCCATTAGGGATCACGTTTACTCTGCCTGCCAGCGCTACAACCTCAACTGGAAAAATAGAAGGGCAAGGCATACCTTGTAACAAACAACAGTGTCATCTGGGTACATAGCAAACAGTTTGGTACCAAGACGAGCACGGCAAGAATCACACACACTTTCCTCATTAATTTGCACATGGCGTGACCTTTCTTCCAATCTTGCCAAACTTGCATCAACATCCAAGGCACGGGAAAGGTTATGTACAATCTGTCAAGAGCAATATCTTAGATGTTTCCATGTTTGAATTCAGGTTATGCTAATGTCAGAAATATCCTATTAGAGATTAGCCAAGAATACTGCCAGAATAAATCTGACTAAAAGAAACTGCTTTACCATGGTAATTCCTCAGACCATTTTATTGCTTATCAAAATCAATGATGCTAGAGAAACTTCAATCTGAAATCTATGATTATAAATGTGTCTAGAGAGGAAATGACAAACTACAACCACGGCTAGCATTAATGTCAAATGCTACAGTACAACATGTGTATTGTAGAGAATGACTTAATCTTGTCAAAAGGGGAACAAGAACCAAAGAAATTTTATATATATGTATATATATTTAGAAAAAGAAAAGAAAAGTGATTCCATAGATAAAATATCAAATGAGAATCTTAATTTGATTGTATCTGAGGGCTGATATTCAACACCCAAATAGCTGGCCCATATAATTTATTTATTAGACAAAGGAGTGAATAAATAATGATAACAACTGCATGTTGCTTAATATAATCCACGCCACAGCATATGGAAGATACCATCACAGGAGATTCTGAATCCATCTTAAGAACAATAACAAAAAATTAAGAGGGTGTTTGAATTAGCGATATAAAATAGATTATTTGATTATTGCGTTTTGAAAACGTAAATAATCAGGTTTGCAGCACCTTTTTTTAGCGGTTAAACTGATTATTTGCGTTTTGAAAACGCAATAAGCAGATAATCCATTTTCTTGCCGCTTATCCAAACACCCTCTAAATATACCAAGACATACTTGCCCTTGACGATAATGGTGATGCTGAGCTCTCAACATCCTTAATAGTGTATCTGAGCCAAGCTGGAGGGGCATATCTGGTGACAATCTCTGCAAATTGAGATCCAAGTATAAAAACCACATCATGTTGGACATTTGCAGCAGGTAAATAAAATTAAGTAGCCTCCTCTGACCAGTCATCAGTCGAGAAAAGAAAACTAACCAAAAGTTAAGAACATTCTTCATGCGATACAAAATATGCACAGTAATACAAGCAATACATAATTACATACAATATAGGCAACAGACTAGAGGTATCAATTGGAATCACACTAACACACGTGTTGTAGAATAAACATAATGTTGAGCTTTGGTGTGGAGTTGCTTCCAACATATCACTCATCAGATGAATGTTTTTGTTGTTTGGACAAAGAAAACTTCGGTTTATAACAATCGCATTCAGCGGTAATATGAAGTTTGTTTGAAATCTTATTAGAATCTAGAACTAAATTCTCATTTGTAAGCCTTATTGAAACTCTTCAGCATGAGTTCGATCCCCAATGACTACAACCACCACTGCTCAAGAATCAAAATGGAACAAATTCTTTACAGCATAAACACTAATCAATCTCCATCCCCAGCCCAACCATGTCCATGTCCAGGATCAGATCTCCTACACTGGATGGTGTTCTCATTCATTTAGAATGCATATCACACATCAATGTGGCAATTGCGGAACCATGTTCAACTCAGAATATATCAGCCCTAGTTTCTCAAAATCTTGACTAGGGACATGTCATAACAGTGGTAGCCAGCCACAATGCCCCTCGAAAGAATGTAGTAGACCTACAACAAGAAGATATGACACATGAAAGATTATTGTGATAATCTCCATCGTTATTCACCTCATATGGAGAATGTAGCTCATGCCTCCATTTGAGCCACAGATGGAGTCTCTCAATCACTTTAAGTGGAGATGATCATGATCCCCTTCAATCCTTTTTATTGAATCGGGTGTCTCTAAGCCTTTGTCTAATAATGCAAAATATTTTCTTCATTATTTGACACTCTTCTGCGTGCTAATTTAACTGATGGCACCAAAACCCCTTTAATGTTGAACAAGTCATTGTTCCTATTCCTCTTCTTAAAAAATAGTCTAGATGTTTGGTTGCTGGAATGTTTTGGGATAGTATTTTTGCTTTGACCTTTTATGAAGTTTTGTACCGAACAGGGGTTTTATGTTTGCATGCCATGTAAACCCAATTAATGCCCAAAAATGGTCCCCCCCCCCCACCCAAAAAAAAAAAAAAACCAAAAAAAACCAAAAAAAAGAAAGAAAGACTAACAAAAAATGCCAGATGTTCCATATTTCCCTTTCAATCTTGTCTTAGTCAATTAACTCATACTCATAGTTGTCCATTCACATTTACTAATAAATGTGCCTTTTTGCAAATTGGTGTATGGGTCAAATGATTGGCATTGGATTCAAGTCTAAGGTAATATAGTCAATATAGCACTTGCCACTTCTCCATCACATACCACTTGCAACACTATCTCTCCAAGTCATGTCCACAATGGTTTGGGTCACTCTACCCTTCCTAACTCCAGAGTCCAATGTAAAACGTGTTGGTTGTGAGTCATATAAGCTTGACTGAGAGGCCCCTGTTTTGCTTTCAATTATGTAAAAAATCAGGCTTCTTTGCTCACCTTGTAGAGACACTACGCACTCTACTTTGCTGAAATGTGTCTATCCATTAACAGTCTCTCATCTTGGTCAATTAGGTTCCTTTTCATGTTCCTTAAGCATTCCCTCTATCCTCTGCCCCTAGCATTTTGGTATTATACTCGGTTCCCCAGACTAGTCACCAGGCAAGCATAAACTTGCAGCTAAGGCAATCAAATGCCTGTTCCTTGGATATTCTAGTGTTCAAAAAAGGTACCAGTTCTACTCTTTATAACTCAGAAATAAGTACTTCTACCGATGCTCCTTCCTTTAAACCCACATATTTGCCCAGAGCCATTATTGGTTAACCTCTTGGACATGGGACCTTCATATTGTTCTTTGTAATATTTAATTTAATTGATGTTTTGATGTTTTTCTTTGTTTGCATACAATAAATTCAAAGAGTGAAAAGACATCCCAAGTATGTGCAAAATAATGAATTAGACGTGTGTGAATTTATTCCGATATTATTTTTTATATCAAAGGTCATAGGTTCGATTCTTCTATCAATCTATGGACTTTTTATATGTGTAGTCACATTATGCATACTCTAAACATTCAGTAGATATATTAATTAAATTTGAATGTTTCTCAATTTTTTATAGGAGGTGAAGAAAAAAATGTATCTAAAATAATGTGTTGTTTTAAAAACACTTTTGTGCACATATGTTTTTATAACTGGATTGGATTTAGTGTGTAAAATTTAAACATACAATTCAAAATATAAAATGATTTGTAGGTGTATTTCTGAACAATGGGTACTAGCTACATCCATAGAGTGGGGGAGGAAAATCACTATATCCGCATACATGGAAATGAAGATAGCCTAAGGCAATATTATTCAAGAGCATAAATTATACCATACATAAAATGAGACTGATGTATGGATTGTCAAGTCATTCCTCCTCCATTCCCCCATGCCATTCATGGCCTAAGAATTTTCCTTTACACTTGAATAATTATAATATGAAGACAAATACTAAAAATCTCAAACTAAAACAAAAGAAAGTTTCAATCTTATTAGTTGGTTTTTTAATGGGGTCAAGCATAGTTCTAATTCTAACCCAATTTCTAGGCCGAAAGTACTTCGTTGCAAATAAGCACGAATTCTATAATTAACTCATGAGCAAACAATTACTGCAACACAATTTTCTAAGTCCTTCACGTTGAAGCAGAAACATTATATACTGCAGACATGGAGCAATAAGATTAATAGGCAACATTATACCTCCAACACTTGCAAGGAATCTAGCACTTGCCCGTGATTGTGGAAAAGATGGACAGCGGCTTTATACAAGGGCTCCCTGCCATCCTTGGGATTCAAATACATCTCAAGTAACCTTAAAATATCAGAGAAAAAGTGAATGACAATCAAGGAATCTTTGATCCGCATTTATGGAGGGAAAAAGTGAAAAATAGTGACTAACTGCATATAAGCATCAGGTCTACCAATCTCTGCACAATATTGTTCAGCAGCTTCACAATCCTCCAGTTTCCTATTAAAGAAAAGCCACAAAGATGCATAATCAAATGAATATATATCATGGCAAACCAAATGAACTATTCTACTTTAATCTTCAGTTCTCCACAATTTTCATTTAATACAGCTATAAAATCAAGGAAGCTATTGTTCACATTTCACAGGGCAACTGTAAACTAAGTCAAACATAGAACATATAATCATTAATTCTACTTATGTAAATTCAATGGAATGCATAGGCATAGTACGCTTAGAAAGTGTAGAATTTACTTATGTAAATTCAATGGAATGCATAGGCATAGTACGCTTAGAAAGTGTAGAATTTAATAAGTACACTGTTCCAGTGATAGGTAAAAGTTCCAAATTTTAAGTGTCATTATGAGCTTACAAGGCCAAGATTTCCAGTACTAGCGATTCCTGACCAAGCCTCCTATAAAGAATAGCCTGTCAATCATTAAGCATTAAATCAGGAAATAACATAAAATAGCCATATGAGTTTAGACCACTGTCAGAAACATATCAGCACCAAAAAAATTCACATGTGAGCTCCAGTGGAATTTAAACTCCTGAATAAAATAGTTCTTGTTATGCATAACAATTAATGAGAAGAGGACCTTTTCCAGCCACAACTCTGATTCTTCAATCATATCAAGAACCTCTTCCACATCATATGAATCCGATGACTGTAAAAAGGTCTGGAGTCTTTCCCTAACAGGAATTTCAAAAATTGTGCTCCTTCCAAGTTCAGATACTTCGGTCCCATTCTGTGACATTCCAAACACAGAATCATTTATGTGATAACTTTCAAGTTCTGACTTAGCAAGCAATAGAGCATATGCTGTGTGGAACTGAGAGTCATCAGAGCCTTGATCTTCAATCAACCACTGCAGATACCTGTCATGTTGTACAAGTAGCATTGTTAAAAGTAGCAACACACAAGTCCTCTTTGCAACTCCATTCCACACTTAAGCTTGATCATTTTAGATCCTTAAAGAGTGATTCATAACAAAAGCTAAGTCAACATGATTGGTTTATCGGATCTTACAAGTAAATTGGTCCACAGTTAAAAATAATAAATATATCAGTATCTGTGTCCAAAATCCAAATGAAAATGCATTGACAAGACCTATTAAAATAACTTAACTAATTGAGATAACATATTTCCAAGATGATTCTTGTTTTCTCTTAATGGTTTTCCCAATAAAGAATGGGAGACAAAGAACACTCCCAAAATTTCTCTAGCACATAATTTATTTAAAAATAAAATAAATAACAAGGCAATTAATTATCACCTCTGAAGAATTTCCACTTTTTCAGGATCGATTGCAGCAATTACTTCATCTGCAACAGAAATTACACTAAATTATCTACCAAATGAATAAATTACAACATTATACAGCTTAGAAGATCAACAAATACTTATGCAGCCACTTAAAACAATTTGTATCAAATATAAATTTTAAACTATCATGGGAGGAAATATCATTTGGGGGCAGAAAGTCATGAGAAGAGAGAAGTTCCAGAAAACCCTTTTATATTCCAGAGTTAAATGAAGATAGAATCTTTAAGTGAACCTCAATCATTAACCACCAAATTTAAAATAAATAAATATAATGACTAATGACTAATGACTAATGACTAAAACATTTACAATAATTTACTAAGAACATATTTGAAGCTATTTTTCATTCAATAAATAAGTAAAAACAAATAATCTGATTTGGGACTCCAGTTTGCTCATAATATTTTGACCCGCGTAATTAGTTAAGGCATAGTTGTTATCAAATATACTTAATGAATTAAGAGCCTGTTCTCCTGGACTTATTTTCAGGACTTATTACTTATTCTTATTAAAATCAGACCAGATCAGGCCAGACCAGATCAAACCAGACCCATTCAGATCAGACCCGCAGACCAAATCAGACCACACTATATATATATAGTTGTAATCAGATCAGATCCAATCAGATCAGACCAGAAACATTCAGACCAGACCAGATCTTATAAAATTCAGATCAGAACACCTTATTTCAGGCGAAGAGAATAGGGCCTAAGTGTTTTGACCCACAGAAGCAGGTTGGCTGGGTCAGCACCCAGAAGCACTAACATGGGCTTTTATGAATTAAAAGAAAAGAAGATAAATACAGTTTAAGGAGTACTTGGTAAATCAAATGGTTAAATTAGACTAGAAGAATAGACATTTATAAATCTTAAGGACATCAACTCTCACAGAACTGTTAAAACTCAATTTCCTGAGGTTGTAAGTTGTAGTAACATCATAAATAAAAATATAAAAATAAAATAAATCAAAGAAAATGACTTATTGCTTAGAAATTCAATATATGTCAGAATGCACACTGAAAGACAAGGAGGTGAAGGACTAAAGAATAAATAGCTTATATAAGGTTCCAGTTTACAGTATATGATTGCAGAAAGACATACTTGTTATTGAAATTGTAATGAAATTAAATTACTAAGCCACTGTTTGATGTAAACAGTGGGGGATTTCTTATCAGCCTGGCAGTGATTGGTCCACTAGTATGTGAGGTCTTGAGTGGCAAGCAATGGCCAGGTTGCACTGTGGTGGACTGGTGGTCTGACAGTGTACCATTCTCAGGTTTGTGGCCACAGTTTTAGGAGTTGAATCAATGTTCATTTGAGTATGGAAGAATGGGGGTAAGATAATTGGGAAGAGTGTGATTTGACAAGGAATTCTTGTCGCAAACTCGCAATAGTAGCAGACAAATAGTAAGTATTAAACTGGAGAGATTGTGACTTGGTCACAGATACGTCTCAGCTCTCTGATTTGAGTTGGAAATGCAGTTGGGAGTTAACATGAGGCAACTTGTGTGTGCTTGGAGTGTGATGACTTAGTTTCAGCATTGCATTACTGTCAATTAGCCACTTGCAGGGGAGATTCCAGATTTGATATTTCCAATTGTACTTTTTGAGCTTATTTCTCTGCCATAGATAATACACTAATAGGCACAGCATTTTTGTCAATACAAATAACGGGTGGCAAAAATAGGACACTGAGGCCTGAGCTTCGAAAGTAGTGCATTATAAGACTTCCTCCACTATAACCCTAAAACCCGTCAGACATAGGTAATATCCTCATGTCACGTGAACCACATGTTTTAAGGACTGTGCACACTAGTTTACATTTTCTTTGGAATTCATAGGTTTTATATATCTTACGTTCAAAGTATGTGTTGTATAAGGAGTAGGTGATGTGAATTGATATAACATGTAGGGAGCGGTAACTATATAAACCTTTACATAATGTATAATGAATGAATTATTATTAACTTCTAAATTTTATGAAAATACTAGATTTTTTTGCCCGCTACGCACGGGTGTTGAACGAATATGACGATATAAAATGAGAATATAATATTTTTTGGATTACATGATATTCAATTTCTTTTGTTTAAATAGTGATTGAAATGCATGCAACAAAAAGATTAAAAGGAAAATAAAGGAGATAATAAGATGAATGAAAGAAATTCAAACTCAGGTGGAAATAATATAAAATAAATTATTTTTACTGTTACAAAATTTAATGTATATAGTTTTATTTCATATCTAAAATGATGAGAGTAAATGGAAAATAAATACTTTACTACTTAACTATTCAAAATTAGAAAAAATTACTCCATTCGTCCCACTAATTCTGTCTCACTTTCCTTTTTGGTATGTCCCACTACAATTGTCACATTTCCCTTTTTAGAAAAACTACTCCATAAACATCAACTAAAACATCGCATCAACTAATTACTTCGCTTTATCACAATAACCCATTATACCTAAAATACCGTGCCCAAAAAATTTGGGACGGTATTACCGGAACTGATGGAGTATTTTTTGTATTATTAAGATTTAAAAAAATATTAGTTTTACTCCTAATATGTTTTACATTTTGACTATTATCCCTAAAGTTTTTTAAAAAATATTATTTATACTTTTTTATTATCTTTTCATCATTTAAAACTTATATTTTATTATGTAATGTATTTTTAATTTTTTTGATAAACAGTGGCACTCATATGCCGGTAAAGGTGTGTGGGAGCCCAAATCACACAAATTACTATTTTAAATTTTTGTTGTGATTAGTTTTTATGGACTAATCCATAATTTTATAAAATAAATTTTAACTATAATACGTTTTGATTATCTGTTAATTTTTAAAATATTATTTTAGTCCATAATATTTTATCCAATTTTTTCTTTTTCATATTGATTATGAAAAAATTTGGTAGTTAATATTTTCATTTAATTTAATTAAATTTTTATTATTTTTCAATTCATTATTATTATAAACCTTAAAATCGAATTTATACTCCGATACCAAGTCTTTTAGGGGTATACTTCTTATATTCTTTTACAGTACAAAATAGTTTAAAAAAATTGTATAACAATTTACTCCAAATTTCATATACATTTTTATTTTATACTGAAATATATGACAATGATTAAATTATGATGTGTTTTAGTTTTTTTTTTCTTTTCTATTTATTTTCTTCTTTAAAACGAAAAAAAATATGTAGAATTTGTTTAGAATGGTATAAAATTTTTTAGGTTCTTAGTTATTTTGCATTAATCAATATATTTAGGGTCAATTTAATGTTTACATTATATTTTTAATGAAATACTTTCATTTAAAATATAATTATTATATTCCTTATATTGATATATGATTGTATATTTTTTAGGCATAAATCTGTAACCTAATTAAATTTATTTAATAATATTATAGTATTAATATTTTTTAAAATATTATATATACAATCAAATAATTTATATATATATATTTGTATTCAATTATATCTTTTTAAAATATATATGAAGATTTTCTAAAGATTTTGTTATATTAATAGATAGATTTATTTTCTAAATATAGATATTAATGATGTGTCCGATGACGTGGAATTAGTCAGCATATTACGTGTAAACTTAAGAGCCGTTGATCTAAAAATGAACGTATAATAACTGATTAACCCTTTAAAATTAAGAAGGATGAATTAAATTTAATAAGGACAAAAGAGTCTGCACATGCCAAAAAGTATTCAGAATTTATTATATAGATATGAGGGAAAAATCTCTAGGTTAAAAAAGTTGTGGGTGCCAAAAAAACCTCCCTCCCATTTGGTAAATAAGTCCTCTTAAAATAGACAACTTCTTTTTTCAAATATAAGCCCTTATAGTATTCAAACAATCTTCCAAATCTTTGGACCAAAGTACATTTCAGGCATATAAATGCTTTTACAAATATTATAGTCAATAATAGAACGGGTAATTTAGGTAATTCAGGATGTTCTAGAAAACCACAATATATTCCACAATGACTTGGTATGGATGTGAGGGGGGTATGTATAAGGGTAAAACGTGTGTCGGAATTTAACCTTCAAACATGGAAGGAAGATGGAAAGTCTTTAAAAAGTTTGGAACATGATCTAGTGGTTTTTAGGGTCGAGAAATCGTTAAAATGAATAGATCTCTTAAGTTGGTGTCTTATTCTTAATAAAGTAACTTGATTTTTACTCATCACTCTATTAAAAATATTCTCAAACCTATTCTTCTGTAGCTTAAAGAATTTTAATTATCATTTTCATTCATTTCAAATAAATAACTTAATCTCATAGACTAAGAATATTCTCTTTGCAACTAACAAACACTTTTAACCGAAGAAAAAATGGTAATTAAATAATCAGTAAGGGTCATAGAAAAGTTATGGGAGGTTAAAATCTAATATTCTAAATGAAAGATCAAGAAAAGATATTGATGAGGGCTGCTCGAGTGAGGTCATCGTAAGTATTACCTGGCGACAGTAAATTGTCTCTTTTCTCTGATATCAATATTTGAACTGCAAGCACTTGGCTGATTTCTGCAATCTAAAACAAGAAGAAGACAATATGAATAATCAAGTACTTGAAAAGCTTATCAAACACAAAGGGAATAAAGAAAGGATTTTTTTTGTTTCTCCAGGTAAGTTAAAAATAGATTATTGAAAGTAAAGGAAGGATCTAAAATTTGTTGTTGCATACCCATCCGAGGTGCTGAAGTACCAAAACTTGGTCATCAGACTCCTCCAAAATCTTAGATGCCTCCAGGGCAGCAGTTTCCCGGCTAAAGGAAAACTTTCTAGAAATATCTTGTAAGTCCTCAGGTTGATCTTTAGGATAGCTGCTTGGAAGATATTTTTTTGCCAATATACGCCAAATAGAAAGAGCCTTAGCATTCATCCCCTTACCAGCATACAGGAAAGCAAGTGTACGAAGATGCCCAGAGTCTGTAAGTAGTGCTTCTAGCTCCTCCTGCACTGCCATTAAATTTCATGGTCATGATTTAGGATTTTTGTTAGATTGAATTGCTTTGCTGACTACAAATTATATCCTTAATGGCACCCCTCACTCCAACCCAGTAATATAAGTGTTCTCAGAAAAATATTCCAGCATTTGCCTCACAAATTTCTATCATTATTGATCCCTGACTCCCTCCAAGTACACAAGTAACACGTGGCACCCTGAGAATAGTGTGGTGCTTGACCACTTTTTCAGATAACAAGTAGTTGAAGAATAATATTGCAACAATATGAAATTATAAGTAATTCACACAACCACTGCATTGACCCAATTCAATATGTTCAATTGCAACATTACAAAACAACTCACATAAAAAGGTAAATAAATCAGTATAATGCCATTCAGCATAGCGAGGTGGAATTAGATCCATACCACCACACAACTATTCTCAGAGGATGCAAGTCTCTCCATATCATCAACACAATTTAGAGCTCTATACATTTGCATCAGAAGGGTATCTACCCCCTCTCTCACTGAAGGGGTCAGATCTCTTTCACGGCAAGACTGTAAATATCTGTAGCAAATTAGATACAAAGGATGGGAAGACTGGTTAGAACTTGAGAAGTGAATATCGCAAATAAGCTAAGAGATGATAATTTCATATAATTACAGACACATAAAGAGCACCTAATTTAATTGGGAAATGAAAATTTGGCTATGAGGAACATCAAATAACTAGCACGATAAAAATTAAAGAGCACCTTCTGATGTTTTCTATTGCAGACTCTAATAGATCAGCTCTACTGGGAGGACTTAGAAGAAACTCATTATCAACAGTAGTCTCCAGACCTGCCTTCTTAAGAAAAGTTGCTCTTTGAATAGCTTTCAATCCATCATCTATTAGATTTTCAAGGAGTGTTGGAGGAGGATGCAGGCCCCAATATCTGTTTCTCGGAACCTAGAAATTCTCAAATATGTACCCTAGTAAGACCACTTTCACAAAAATCGAGACATAAGAGAGCACACATACCTGCACAGATATATTACAGGAGATATGAAGAGAAAACAAGAGAAAATCAGAAAATATTTAAGTTTTAAAATATAACAATCATGTACGCCTAAAAGCTGCTCGCACAGTCCACACAAAGTGACACTAAAATCTTGCAAGTGGCACGCTGCATGGCACAATTCTTCGTCCCCATTAAATACCACAATACCACACCATTTGCATATAAAATAAAATATTTTATTCTACTGCTGTTCAAAAATTAGCCTGACAGGAGCTGTTAACATAAGAGGGCAGTGATCATTTGTGTGTAGTGCGCGTAAGTAAATTTTAGAAAATGCAGGAAAGCTGCATTGGAAGTGCACAAAAAAGCACATGAATCTTGAGGTAGAAGAATTTATAACATGCAGAAACAAAACAGAACCAGCAAAAGAGCCATTCATTAAACAAGCACAAGGGACACAATGCAATAGCACACACCAGCAGGGTCCAGCGATTTGGCTCACGTAAAATGAAGGGGAAAAGTTCAGAAGGCTGCATGCTTTCTGAAAGCAGAAAGTGGTCAACTGCCTCTTTGAAATGCAGGTCAAAGAGCAGCAGGAATCCAACTTGGGCATGGACAAAAGACAGCATCTCCTTCGTCATTTCACCTTCATTCTCCAGCTCTTCAACCAGGAAGATGGCTTCCCTGAACCTCTTCTTCCTGAGAAGATCTTTGATTTGTTCTTCTCCAGAAACTTTTCCATAGCAAATAAGCTTCAATTTAGGGGCAAGAATGAAAAAATCATAAGGCCAACATAAGCATTGGAAAAAAGATATATAAATTCCACTGGTAAACTCCAATGCTCGGCTAAATTACTTGGGTAAATAATCTAATAATGAATTTCCATAAAAACTGGTTCAACGGCTGTATACAACATACTTCTTTTAAGATCAGCAATAAGCCATTAAGTAACATAAATTTGTGACAGAAGTAATATTAAATTGAACCTCAAAACATCCACCTTATAAAGTACATTGGATTAATATAACAAATGCATAAGCTTTGTTCAAATTTCTCATCAGTTTTATTTTCCCTTTTTAATTTCATAATTAATATGCCAGCTACTGCAAGTGTGAGACATTATATCAGACAAGTACCAAAGTGTCTCCGTATAATGTGTTATCATTCTGTGGCTAGGCTATTTGGCAAGCTTCAGCAGAACACTATCTTGAAAACCAGAGTACATTTATTAGTGTATATAAAAACATATAGTAAATGCTTATTCACTGAGTGCTGCCGAAATGTGAATGCTAGGCAATTGATCAAAACTATGAAGTTCATGTACAAGTAATCATCGAGAAACATCCATTCTTATAAATATGAAGTCAATAAATTCCAGGCTTTAATGTTTACCTTCAAATTTGTTGCAACAGCAACAAGCTTCCCGCTTTCATCCTGCTCATCCGCTATCATACATGGTCCTACACCCCCATCCCCATATGTAAACCTCTGAACACAGCATCCTGTCTTCTTGTGATACAACTCTACTGTCGACTTTCCTGATGCCACTACATAACTCCCAATTTCCCCCAATGAATCCGGAGCCTCCTTAAACACCAAGCTCCCTCCCACTGGCTGTCCGTCCATGTCCACAATAATACCCACATTATCAACCATTAACAAAACCCTTGACTCTTTATATAAGAGCTTCATCCGCGCCAAGCCAGTGGAATCTGGCAATGAAAATATTAACCCGCATTTACCGCTAACACAATTATACAAATAATACCCAACATTGGTGCCAATAAATATAGAATCATCAACCCACAACGAATTCACAATGATCCCATCAAGAACCCCATGAATCTCCTTCTGAATTACCAAAGACCCGCTCAATATTAACTCCGCCAATACCAACTTTTTCCCACTTCCAATTACAAACAAGTTGCTGCTATCAACATTGCCATGATTAACATATCCATAATCATTTTGAGAGCTTCCGTTAGTGTGAATAGAGGAGCCACGAATCTGGGTTTGAAATTTACGGGACAAAGCAGTAACGCCTTTGAAGAGGCTAACCCTTTTAGCAGGTTCGAGTAACCCGGAGTCCACTAAAAACAAGAAGCCTTCGGAGACTACCAAGATCTTACGGATATGCACCAAAGTGTGTATGGAATTCACTGAACGAGGGAGAGAGTGACGCCGGACGAAAGCGATTTGGGTTTGGCCACTTGGGGAAATTCGGAGGGAGTGGAGCAACAGATCGCCGGAGAGAGTGCCGACGTAAATTAGGGTTTGCCCGTCCGGTAATTTACAGAGGGTTGTCGATTTGATCGGCGAATTAGAAGAATCGAGGGCGAATTCCACGAGGGGCTCAAGAATTGTGCGAGGCTTGGGTTTAAGGGCCATTTTACCTGCATATGTAAGGGACCAGCAGAAACAAGGCTGTCCTTGCGGCACAAAACCCTCGTCAGTGTCGGAGTACTTGTCAACTCACGGAAAGTCTCGAACTGTATGGAGAAAACGAAATTTCTGAAGAGAAGCAAGCATTCACAAAGTTAGAATTAGACAGAATTTTCAATGGCGTAAAAGTAAAACTACTGATTGTAACTTTTCTTACATCGCATGGGAATTATGGTGGAAGAAATCAGCGAATGGGCGGTAAGGGAAGGAGACAGTGCCGCTGTAGATTGAAAAAGAATAGAGGAACCGGCGAGGATTTTAGCAGGAAAAAGGAAATGGACGCAGCGGAAGCAAGCAGGTGATCGGATTTTGTTTTGAAATCGTACTGTGTAAGTTATTAAGACCATCTCCAATAGTCCCCTAAAACCCAAAGGTGGCATCTTCTCTTCAACAATACCCTAAAACCAAACCTATTTTAGGTTTTTTGAGTTTTAAACCCAAAGGTGGCATCTTCTCTTCAACAATACCCTAAAACCAAACCTATTTTAGGTTTTTTGAGTTTTATGAATAGTAAATACTCAAATTTGAGTATTTACTATTCATAAACATATATCACTTTTTGCAATTTAATTAATTGTAATTTCATCCCTCCAATTGTTGCAAGTTGAATATTAATCTAATTTTGTATTATGCTTGATAATTTTATACTTCATATAATTTTTTATTAAATTAATTTTATATTTAATTAGATTAGAAATTTTAAGGTTTCTTTATAAAATAAATTTTAAACATAAAGATAACTAAACTTTTAAAGTTTTAGTACAATCTTAGCAATCATTAAAAAAATTACATTAGCATATGAAAATATAATTAAACATAACACATCTCAAATACTAAAAAAATGTACAATATTAAACAACTAAATAACTACGCAAACGGAAAATTAAGTTAATAGGCATCTAAATCAACATCTGATCCTCCAACATTATTGAAATTTGTATTGAATTTATGTGAGGTTAATGTATAATTTATAAGAAATGAAGGGTATGATTGAAAAGATTAATAAGTTTGTATGGAAAAGAATATATAGAGAATATTCTTTTAAGTTTGAGTTTAGTGTAAATGGTTGGAAATGAATTACTGTTTGATGTGACATTTCCTGTAAAATGGGTTTTAGTTTGGTGTTGGCTATTGGAGATGCCCTAAGATGGACCATAATGGTTCGGTAAGTTTTTTTTAACTAGTAGTCGATTTACAATCATCCCCTTTAAACAGTAAATAATAGGACGCTGCTATTTGCACTAGGGTGATTAACGAGTAGAGTTACTCGAACTCGATTCGGGACTCGGCTCGGAAAAAACACGACGCGTACTCGAAAAATTCGACTCGTACTCGAAAAATTCGAGTCGAGTCAGAGTATTTAATCGAGTATCGAGCTCGAGCTCGAGCTCGAGTACAAGGTTACGATACTCGTCGAGTATCGAGTCGAGTCAGGTACTTGACTCGTTTTTTTTTTTAATTTTAAATTTTTCATATATTTTATATTTTTAATACTCCTTCTACTTTTATTTATTGTCCACTTTCATTTTGATCCATTAATAAATTCATGTTTAAATATAAAAATAAAATATAATAATTCTGCTTTGGGAGAGACAACCCTTCAATGCCCACTAAATCCTCGAGGGATTAGTTTTGCACCCAATATGACTTGAGGATACCCGGTACATGCCAAAAATAAAATATAATTAATTAAAATAATTAATTAAATGAAGTATAAAATAACAGAAAAATAAAATGAATAAAATTAAAATAGATTAATAGTATCATTATTGTTATAAAATTATAAAATAAATTTAAAATAACATAAGTTCTTAATATAATAAATTTATTTAGAAATTAAAAAAATAAATCTTAATATTGAAATATCTTATAAAAAATAAACTAAATTCATTAATTAAATAATAGAAAAATTAAAAATAAATATATATAAAAAAAGATAATTAACTTTACAAACTAATAAAATTATACAATTAAATTAACAAAATAAAATAGAAGAAATTCAATGAACTAAAAAAATAAAATTAAAATTAAATAAATAAATCATGATATCATGATATCATGATATTTATTATATATAATAACAACATAGTCTTGCACATACATAGTTTCTCCCAAAAATATTTTCCCTCACAATTCAACAATTGCAACACTCTCTTTCACACACCTTATAAATTTTGAAAATGCCATTATATTTAAAAATAAATTCTGAAAAGTTTTTCTTAAAGCTTATATTCATTTATTCCATGCATTGATTGTTTTGCATGTGTTATTAATATCTTTCATTCCACACATACTCATTCCCTTCATTTTTTTCCACTATATATATGCCCTCATTTTTTTGGATTTTTTCATCATTGAAACGTGCTCTAATTGGTTTGGTAGCCATGCATCCCTTCTTCCCTATGTTTTTTATATGTTTTTGTTTTATTTATTGAATTCGTCATCTCAAACTTTTTATATTTTTCCATGCTCAACATAGTTTTCATGTATATTTGTTTTTTCCGATTGTTTATGTAGTAGAATGTATTGATTATATTTGTTTTCACCTTCTAAAAGTTCTGATGTTATTGTTTTTTTTTTTAACAGTTATCATCAATCTGTGGCGGTCGTCTTTGGTATCTCTCTCAAGCCTCAATCTGCAGGTTATCAATCTTGCAATGATTTTTTTTTTTCAAAATTGTTTTATGTAGTTGTTTATCTGTATTTTATATGGTTATGTTAGTTTTCTTTGTTTTCACATTGTAAATGCAGCGATGTCTTTCAATAATGTTGGATGTTTAAGTGGTCTCAATGCATGCACAACAATTTTGTTAAAGAGATTTGTGCAAGGGTGCAAAATCCTTTATAACCTACATACGCGACAAAAAACATTGTTCATTGGGATGAAGAAGACCTAGAGACATTTACATACAATTAGATGGGATGCTTTGTGTGAGAGTAAGGAAGGGGGTGGACTGAGTATTTGGCAATCTATGCATTTTAACAGGGCTTTGTTGTTGAAGTGGCGATGGAGGTTTGGGATGGAAGAATCGCTGTGGAAAGATGTCATTAATGCCAAATATTATGAAGGTAGTTCCCCATTAATCCCTGTAGCTAAGGGTGGCAGGTCAATTTGGGGCAAGGTGTGTAGCTCGTGGGATACAGGCGAGGGTGGATTAGGAAATAAATTTGTAGTTCAAGTCGGAAATGGAGGCAAGGCCAGATTTTGGATGGATAATTGGGTTGATGGTGGCCAGGCGTTACGGGACACTTTCCCAATGATATTTGCGCTATCAGTAAATAAAGAGGGGAGAGTGAGTGAGTTCGGGAAGTGGAATGGGGTGGTTTGGTGCTGGGAAATAAAGTTGAGGAGTTTTTTGTTTGATTGGGAAAAGGATATGTGGGAGGCTCTAATGCAGGTCCTTCAATCGCAGCATATGAACAGGTTCTTGGATGATCGAGTTCGATGGTTGAATGATAGTAATGGCCAGTTCACTGTTCGCTCTTGCAGGTTGCGTTATGTTACAGGAAATGAATCTATTTCAGGTTTGTTCTGGAAGCAATTGTGGAAACTAAGATGTCCCATGAAAGCTAAGATTCTGGTGTGGAAAATTATTCATGGAGCGATTCCAGTTCGTGAGCTTTTGGCGAATAGGAATTGCATCCAAGTGGCAAATGCATTGTGCCCCTGTTGCAATGGAGATATCGAATCGGTCGATCACTTATTTTGTAGGTGTGTCATGGTGAATGAACTATGGTATAAAGCTGTGAATTGGTTCGGAGCAGTTTGGGCAGGCCGGGGCAAGGTGTGTGAAATACTGGTGTGGTGGTTTGATTTTCAACATAAGAAAGGGGACAGGGAGATGTGGCTCTTGACAGGTGTGGCCATCCTCTGGACGATTTGGAACACACGCAATGAGGTTGTATTTAAAGGGCTGACTTTTGACCGGCAGGCAGTAGCTGAAAAGATAAAGTGGAGGGTGGGCTTGTGGTGGCAAGCACAGGGTGGGGGTTTTTCAGGTAACGTACTAAGTATAAATGATAATCTCAGAGGTTTTTTTAGTCGGCGGCATGGTCGAAGGGTAGGGGCGGTTCGTCGGGGCTTGGTATGGGAAAGACCTGGAGTCGGTTGGTGGAAGATTAACACTGACGGATCGTCTATTGGAAATCCAGGACCAGCCGGAGTTGGGGGCGTTATTAGAAACGACAATGGAGAGGTGATTTTTATACTCTCGGACTATATTGGGGTGAAAGATTCTAACGAAGCGGAGGTGGCAGCAGTGTATAGGGTATGTGAAGCATTACTTAGAGACCAGGGGTTTCCAATTCCGCGGATCATTTTTTAATGTGACTCACAAAACGTGGTTAGATGGCTGGAGGATCCGGGCAAGGTCCCTTGGAGGTTTGTCAAATACATGGCTCCTATCTCAGCTATCCTAAATTGTGGTGGTATTGTTAGGGTTCAACACATCTTAAGGGAAAGGAATGAGTTGGCTGATCTATGGGCGAAACGAGGAGCGGCTGGAGAAGGTTCGATTGAAGGGTGGTTGTAGAGCTTCGGGGTTTGTGAAGGCTCAACTGTAAGAATTGTATTGTTGGTGGGAATGTAGAGGTGGGAGTGCCCAGCTGGTGAAGAGTTGTTTGGGGGAGTTTTTTTCTGATGCACTTTTTACTGTTGAGTTTTGATGATGTTGCTCTTGTTTTATGGCAGAGGGTACATTGCGCCTCTGGTTATGCTGCGTTTTCTTTTTGGTCTCTTATTCTTGCAGGGTAAATGAGCGTAAGGATTGGGAATCATTGTGAATTGATGCTGCTGCTGTTCATTCGGGTGCATAGTACCATGCTACGGAAGAATTTCGCTGCCGTATATAAAGATCTAAGAGTGCTGCAGTACAATTAGGAGGCACTTGCTGCTGTTCGTACTTGTTCCAAGTTTCCTCGATGACCCGAAGATATGGATGCCGATGATTGGTTGCCCTAAGGAGTGCCGTTTTGTGCTGGTGCTGCTTGATCTATCCAATGAGAATTTTTACAACAGATATTTCAAGTTGCTGCTATGCTGGTGCTGCTCGTGACACTAAACTTGCTGATGTCTGACCGTCACTGGATTGATAATTCCTTGGGACAAATACGGCGATCTAACTGAAGAACCACCGGTGAGAGTTTATTGTCTCTTTGATTGCATGCTTGTGTTCGGGGCCTTTCTGCTTTCCAGATTATGCCTCAAATATCATGTCGAGCGTGCCTATATTTTTCCAATCCAGTGCATCGAATTCAGGGTCCTGGTCTTAACTGGCTTTCATCCATCCCATACTCCTCTAAACACTACTTGAATATCACCCTTGAGCTTCTGCTAAACCTTGTTTTGCTCTCCTTGCTCTCCCAGAATAACGCATGTTCACAAATACTGATCATCAGTCTCCTCGTCATTTAAATCCCTCAGTCATGGAGCATAGGGAACGATTGCTGCCAGCCATATGTGTGGCAGGCCTTATTAACACAAATTGTGTGCTATTATATTTGGGTTTTATGCTTGAAAATTTGAATTATAAAGATTGATATGAGTTTGCATGTTGGTTGTTTTTTGGCTGTTGGGCAACTGGTAGTATATACAAAAAAAAAATAAAAATAAAGAAGAAAGAAGAGTACTGTTATAGAAAAAAGAAGAAGAAAAAAAGAAGAAAAGAGAGAAAAAAGAGAAGAAGTAAGTAGTAATATTGTCGGTGGGTTTTGGTACTTCATAAGCACTTGATAGAGGGGGTTCTGATTTCTTTGTTTGATAGAGGCTTGCTTCCACTAGAAGAACAGGTTAGTTAGGTCTGGGTGAGTGAGTGTCTCTGGCGTCCTTGTTTTGCTCTGATTCCTTTGTGCACTCATTCTCGTGAGTTACTTTTTCAAGTTTCAGCTGGTCCTTCACTCCGTTTTATACTTTCATCCTTTTCTTCTCCTACTGTTCCTACTCCCATATTCCACCTAGCCTTTGAGTTTCGATGCATTTTTGGATATGTAAATTATTGGCAGGGGAGACGTGATTATTGAGCTAATCGTTGGAAATCAATCTTGCCTCGACACTTGAGATTGCTAATGCCTCCCGGGGGTTGAAGTAACGAGCTGGCGCATAGCCATTGGTAATGGTGGCTATAGTCCATTGGTGATGTTTTGTTCCAAGATGTCGGTTTCTGGCAATTTCGATTGATATGTCTGCCTTACATTTAGCTTTTTATTTTCCTGCTGTAGATCTCGGTCTTCCTAGATTTTGTATGTTTGTATGGTGTGCTTTTAACATTATGATCTTTGATGGAATAAAAGTAGCTTTTCTCCTCAAAAAAAAAAAAATGACGCTTGAATTTCTTGATGATGCTGATCTTGATATGCAAATTGTTTATGTTTCCTCTGATTTCGTTGATGAGATGAAGTATATCTTACATCGTTTGAAGACAGCCGTGGATCGTTGGAAACGTACGAGGTTTGTTGATTCAAAATTTTTTCGTATTCCAGTGTTGATGTTGGAAAGAATTGTCTCCCAAATGGAGTCTTTTATTTGTAATATTTCTGATATTTACTTTTTTGATTCAGTCCCTTATGTTGCTCGATTGGAGGATGTTTGGTTTGTAAAAATTTGGCCTCGGCTTCGAAAGATAATGTCCAAATATTCTCCCAAGAATAATGATGATGTTATGTAGTTTTTGCTTCATTCAAATATATGTTGTTTTGAATGATATATACTTCCCCTTTTATTGTATAATTATTATCATATTTTTTAATCATCTATCGAGTAATTCATTGTTTATTCTGAATATTTTGTTTTTATATATCAAACTTCACAAATATAATCCTGTTATTTTTTTAACAATAATGATAAATACGTCCCCTTTGGTTTTTGAATTTATTTATTTCGATTACAGCATAAATTTTATGCTATATTATGAAAATACAAATTCTTTATTGGTAAATGTAAGCTTATAGTATAAATAGCCATTTTTTCTGGGATTAAAAATGTATAATTAATGCAAATTATCAATACGTTCCATAATAATAATTGAAAATTTTAGAAAAATTATTTAGTCGTGTATCTGATATTTGTGACCGAGTAAATTTTCAATTTTTTCATCACCACAATGTGCATGCATGTGCCACCAATAGCTAATGTTGTATTGAAATTACTTATTCAATTTGTTTGAATAGTCTTAAATTAAACTAATTAAATCAATGTTAATAAATTACCTACAACCTTTTGTATTCCTTCTATCCACTATAGAACCAACCGTATGACCGCTTTAAATACTTTACAATTTCGAGTTATGTAATCAGATGTTCATCACGAAAATTTCATATAATCAATATTTTAATGAGTATACATTCCATTGGAAAATGTTAATTTTAGTATTAATATATGTCTTTTACCTGATTCTCTTATCTTTTGTATTGGATTTAAAATTTCCTATGATTTACCTAACTTATATTCTACATAATAACATCTTGATACAATTGTTATAACTTTTCCTATTTCGCCAATTCATAATTCCAAGAATACTTTCGCTCTAATTTTAAATACACAGGACCAATAATGCGAAAATTAATTGTTACCTATGAATGTTATGTTTTAATCGATAATTTTGACTCATTCATTCGTTTTAATATTAATTTTGATGGGTCTGCATTATTAATTTTTTGTTCTGCGCGTTGTCTATCATTTAATTACTTATCCCATTATTATTATTCTTATTTTACTGATATAATATTAATATTAAATTATAATGTCGTTTAATGCTAAAAATGTTTAATTGTGTTGTTATAATGTATAAATTCAAGTTCTTTATTGGAAAACGTAGGTTTATTCATCAATAATTAATTCTTAAGTTAAACAATTATTTCACGCTTTATCTGATTCTATATTATTTTAATTAAAGTAAATTTATATTTAAATTTAATCTTTAATATATCATGAGCATTCCCAAGTTCAATAAATGCATATAATATATCTCCTATCTTAGTATACTTAATTCATTGCATTATTATATGTTCATCGAATAATGTTTGTTTTGAACTTTAATGTTAGATGAATCTCTCCCCTTTCTTAGTATTTTTCATTATTGTGTCATAATTACCCTTCTTATCGTTTCATTTTTTTCTCTTTTGTATTAAATAACCAGGACCAATGGTGCAAATTACAATTTTTTTGTAATTTCATTTTTAATGTCTATTTTAAAATGATCATATTTTTTATATTAATAAAACGTTGTTTGAGTTGTATTTCTATATTTAAAAGAAAACAAGAAACCAAAATAATTCTTTATAATGACACAAGTCAGAAGGTTGCTTATTGAAGTGGAAATAGTGGTCCAATATAGAAATGGGTAATATTTACCTCTATCTACTTAATTATACTCTGCACTAATATATTCTCTTTTCTTTTATTACATTTTAGTATATGTAAGTTAACAAGACCTATTTTTATTTATTTGTTTCAGTCAACTTATTAATTGTGGTTGCCATGATGTATAAATTAAATTTCTTTATTGGAAAATGTATGTTTATTCATTAATAATTTATTATTTAGTTAAACAATTATTGGACGTTTTATCTGATTGTATATTATTTTATTTAAACTATCTTTATATTTGTATATAATCTTTAATATTTAGTACCAATCAAACAATTACCAATACGACTTATCATCTTATGTGTTTCAATGTCCCATGAAAGACTAATTATCCCATGAATATTCTAGATTTCCAACTCTCTACTCCATTCCCAAGTTCAATAAATGCATATAATATATCTCCTATCTTAGTATACTTAATTCATTGCATTATTCTATGTTCATCGAATAATGTTTGTTTTGAACTTTAATGTTAGATTAATCTCTCCCCTTTCTTAGTATTCTTCATTTATTGTCTCATAATTACCCTTCTTATCGTTTCATTGTTTTCTCTGTTGTATTAAATAACCAGGACCAATGGTGCAAATTACAATTTGTCTTTTGTAATTTCGTTTTTAATGGCTACTTTAAAATGATCATATTTTTTTTATTACTTAAACGTTGTTTGAGGTGTATTTCTATATTTAAAAGAAAACAAGAAACCAAAATAATTCTTAATAATGACGCAAGTGGTGGGTTGCTTATTGAAGTGGAAATAGTGGCCCAATATAGAAATGGGTAATATTTACCTCTATCTACTTAATTATACTCTGCACTAATATATTCTTTTTTCTTTTATTACATTTTAGTATATGTAAGCTAACAAGACCTATTTTTATTTATTTGTTTCGGTCAACTTATTAATTGTTGTTGCCATAATGTATAAATTAAATTTCTTTATTGGAAAATGTATGTTTATTCATTAATAATTTATTCTTTAGTTAAACAATTATTGGACGTTTTATCTGATTGTATATTATTTTACTTAAAGTATCTTTATATTTGTATATAATCTTTAATATATAGTACCAATCAAACAATTACCAATACGACTCATCATCTTATGTGTTTCAATGCCCCATGAAAGACTAATTATCCCATGAATATTCTAGATTTCCAACTCTCTACTCCATTCCTAAGTTAAATAAATGCATATTATATCTCTCCTATCTTAGTATAATTTATTAATTGCATTGTTCTATGTTTATCGAATGAAATTTTCTTTTGAAGTTATATGTTAGATGAATCTCTCCTCCATTTCATAAATTTTTTAATTTTTTGTCTCATAGTTACCCTTTTATAAAATTATTTTTATTCTGTCTTCTGAATTCAAATCCTATGCGTCTGAGTTATACGTTACCCTTATGCATTTTAGAGTAAATATTATGAATAAACAATTATTTTCTCACCACTTTTCAAACATTTTCTTATATATTTCAAACATATTTCTACATTCAAATGCAAAATTATATGTAAGTACGTTTAAATAATTTTCTTCAATTGATTGCTATGCATAATAACTGAACATTGATGGGATGACATATTATTTAAATGCATCGGCCCATACACAATTGAAATTATCTTTAAAAATCAACCTGTTTTTACATATTTCCCAAATCGGAAAGCAACGTAAAGTAATTTATCCCGTATTTTGCTTGCCCATTCCATTTCCAAACTATGAATTTTTTTCAATGAGAACTCTTTGTATCTAGGAGTCAAACCATTGCAGAGGATGTCTAATTCATCTGTCGTTGACTGTAAAACATATTTTGGGATATACAACATGTCGGGATTATTATCCTCGGAGAAGTCAAGCCAACTGTTAATGTTTTGCTTATATTTCTCGGTTGTTTCCTTCAGAATTTTTATGAAATTGTCTGCTGCATCTGCAAATTCACATCCTCTTTATGTTCGTACCAAGAATTCCATAACATCAATAATCTTCATTTCTTCTTCCGAAGTAAGCGTCCGTTCGGTTTTTGATAGAATCTTTGTTAGAATGCCTCTGCATTTGACTGCACTTTCCCCTCTTGGGAAAGTGATCCCTGCGTAGAGCAATCCAAACTTAACATAAACAAATTTATATGTATGTGATGTAGTTATATCATGATGATAAGCTGTATACCTGCATAGGAAAGAAGAAGATTTATTTCTGCAGACTCATTCCTCCAGTTGCTGCTGGACATTTTTTTTTTTACTATCTCGATTCTAAGGGGTGCTTGGGAACTATCTTTGTTTATGGTTTGGGATATAACACACAATGTATCACTTCTTTATATAGGCAGTTTTGTTTCGAGTATTCTCTCACGCATTCATTGTATTTATATATTTTCGTGCAGTATTATCTAATATTACTTTTACTAATAGTATTTTGGTTGGTGGTTTTATTTAATGAAACTTATTATATGATTTAACTGCATTTACTTCTGTCATTTCAAAAGTCCAATTAGATTTGTATGTTGCGTATTTCTGTCCATTCGATGCACCTTATTCATTTAATGCGGCTGTTGTAGTTGCTTGATCGATTCGCCTATTTTTTTGGAATTCATTTTATATATTTTGTTCGATGTATATCTTTTTGTGTTTTTCTTTACTATCTGTATATATTATGTTGATGTTGTTAAATGCACGTATATCGATTGTGTGACTTGGAATATTGACCGCGCAGTTTGTATTGGAATTGAATTATTTATGGCGAAACACCTTTCTAAACTATATTAATTAGATGACTTATATCAGATGTATTGTAATTATTTGTTTTCTCATAGTGAAGTATAAATTGATCACATTTTCGTTCAAGTTTGATATTTTCCTTTTCAAATTCTGCTGCAATGGAAATCTCTATAAACGATTTATATTATTCGGTAGATGTACCGCGTGTTGGATCATTTCTTCTCAATGCGGTTGTTGTTGGTATAGTCGAATCCTCCAGATGGTTTATTTATTTATGCAGAACGTGTCGTCGTAAGGTAAAATTGATTGGTGAGTCACGATTCTTTTGTTCCAATTGTGTTGATGTTGTGTTGATGTATTTGATTGCCCTGTTTTGGGGTATAGAGTGGAAATCGTTGTCTCGGATGACACAAACTTATGCTCTCTTCTCATTAGAGATAGAGAAGCACAGTCTGTCTTGAGTATGAGTGCATCTTCTTTGTTCGACTTATTGACAGAGGTACTATACATAATCATTTTATTGTCTCGGATTTTATACTAATATTATTTATTTGGATTGCTATTTTATTTTACTCTTTTTCTTTATGCAGGAGGATGAATTTCCTTCTTATATTACACAGCATTTGCTCACTATGAGGTTCATCTTTCGAGTTAATATTGGATATGCGAATTTGCGTTTTGATCTCCCATTTCATGTCGATGAAATTATTGCTGCACCTTCAGTTGATGAAGACATTGAGTCTGCTGATGAAGGGGATATGGAGAACAATCCATCTACTTTTTCATGTTCTGAATTTTTATATGAATTCAATCGACAACTCATTGCCTTTGTATGCTGCTTTGTCTTTCGTGGCATTAGAAGAAATAATTAATATATCGATGTAATCATGTATTTTTCCCATTGCGTTTGGATTTTAATGTTTTGAACTATTTCAATGAAATTTCTCGAATTTATTCCTAAGTTTTTTTTTTTTTACACATGTTCATGGAGGAATTGAATCCCAGATTTTGTTTTATTATCTTTGTATGTTAGTGTTCAAATTTATGGGAATTAAAACTAATAATAATATTGTTCATTCATTAATCATCCTACACAGTATGTAAATTTGGGTTATGCTCAACATACAAAATTAAAACGATTATTGGTGTTCGAAAATTTAAAAAAAAATTATAATCAATTTGTTCGATTTTTTCTATGCCTATAAATTCTAGACTTTATTTAAGTTCTGATTGATCTTACGATTGATTGATTTTCTTAATTCTTCCCCTAAAACGAACCATTGAATTCCCGTTAAGTGATATTCATATTTCATGCCATTTGATATCATTTCCGTGAATTGTATATATAATTCCTTTTGATAAATTTTACTTTTCATACTTATCTTATTATTGCTATAGTAATTGAAATAATTACAGTCGAGCAAAAAATTTAATTAATTACTGTGAGGTCTGCGAGTCAAAATAAATATCCCCTTTTGCGTATTGATCATATTTTCGAGTTTAGTTCACTTTTACCGATCAACCAAATTATTAGTAAACCCTTCTCATGTTTTATAATATTTCGTTTTCCTGTCAAGACTTGATATTTTACTTCAACTTATTTTATTGTCTTCGTCCAAATAAATATAAAGATAATTCTATTGTCACATTAAAATTCCAATTCATTTAACTATAACGGCGAATGAAACGTTTTACTCGGTTCGCCTATCATATTATTTATTACTAATATTTCATCGCCTGTTAATTAAATGTAAATTATATATTTCTAATATATAATTTATCGAACTTTTCATTTTTTCATTGAGTTTTAATATGTAGTTTAATAAATTTATGATGCTATTTAACTCTAATTCCTCATTAGTAAACCATTCAGAGATTTATGCTGTCAAATCATATTGAATGATCGCTTAAATTTCCAATGTAGATTTTTCTGATTCTCCATCCTTTTTAATTCATTACAACTGTTTGGATCAAAGAATAATCGCAGAACGTTACATATTTATCATTTAATAAACAACTTACTCCTTTGCCATCTCGATTTTCCATCTCACGTCTAATCAAATTGAATCTGATATTTAATAAGTGTGTTTTGGTTGGTACAAACATTTAATGACTCAGGCGGTGGTGGAATTCTTTGCATTCTGATATTTAATAAGTGTACGTAATATGCTGTTTGATATGTTTATTTCTTATTGGATAATTGAATCGGTGCAAGTCGTTTTGTCTATTCAGTAGGCTCTATCAAGAGGAATGTTTTCTATAAGTTCTTGCACTTTTCAACTATCCTCTATCTACTAAATTTTCCGTGTTTCATTTTCTCACTTTGAATATAATCTTCTTTTCAAACCATGAACCTTGATGATGCCGCTCCGAGGTATTATATATGTCATTTTTTTTTCTTTCTATTTTTAATCTCTGATTAGTAATTAAATTGTTTATTCTATGGAATAATATACCATTTTCAACTTCTTTGTAGAGGATTAGTTGATTTACCCGTGGATGTGTTGGCAAATATATTATCCCGTATATCATCCGATTCCGTTGAAGACCTCCTGAAAGCGGCACAGAGGTTCTTTGAATCGTTTGTTTTTATATTCTAATTTTATTAGTTTAATTTTTATGTATATCTATTGAATATTTAACTCTTTAACCCTCAATCCATTTTTTTTTCTCAAATATGCAGCTGTCGTTCTCTTTATGCTGCAAGTAGGGATTCTATGGTGTTATCCAACTGCTGTCTTGATCAATTCATATACTGGGAATGGGGTGTATACTCTGAAGAGAAAATGCATTTCTTTGACCTGTGTTGGAAAGCTCATAACAAGACTCTCAAACTGAACGATGCTATGGTTTTATATTTTTAACTTACCGACTTACGTTATCTTCCTTAAATACTCCATCCTCATGTATTTTTGTGTACTTTCATTTAACTAACGTATCAATGATTTTTACAGAATGCATTTCTAATTCAAGGAGATACTGAAGGGGCATTCTTGATCCTAGACGATGTTGTTCGCGCAGGACACAAGCCATCTCTTTATGTCAAGATGATAATGTTGATAAGCTTGGGATCTGAGCAAGAAATTGCCGATGGACTACAACTTCTGAGCCGTATATGTGAAGATAAGGAGCGATTGGTTTCTCTTAGGTATAAGGTTATCCATTGGTTCAGTGTCATGGAAGATTTCCCCATCCTCTTTGATGATAAATCTTCTGTAATGTTGTGTGATGAACGCGATCATGTGTTTTCATTTATGTATGGTCTCCTGGACAAAGATTATAGAGTTTATAATAGGCAATGCTTAAAATGTATTGCAACTACCGAGTGTCGTGCTTTTGGTCCATGTGGTAGGGGAACTGGTGGTTTGTTTTGACAATTATGTACTTTGTTCGTATTATAATTCAGTATGGGTTTTTCATTATAATATTTTGTTTCCTTTTTCTTTTTTGTGTAGTCTTACATGTCTTCCTACATGATAATTGTATTCTATGGATATTAACTTTATAGTTTAATTTTTTATGGATGGATAAAATTGCTATTTCTGGTTGGGAGATTTAAATATTGTTAGTACCTTTCTTCTAATTACACTATACACATCATGAGATAATTCGAATATGGAGTAATTGTATTAGTTACTGCGTCTATTGGTATACAATTTGAATCCTCAAAATATATATGAAATTAATAGATTTTTTATGCATTTAAAGGAATTTGGTTCTCAATGCCAATCTCCATAATTCATAAATCACTCAATATCATGCATTGCTAGATGAATTTATCCATACCGATTTAATTAAGTACTTATATTAATATAGTTTTATATAAGATTCAAAAAAAATAAAATAAAAATATAATTTGCTCGATAGAATTTATAATACGCTGGAGGTTGCAAAGCTAATTTATAACTAAAGTTACAGAATGAAAATTCGCAATTTATGTGATAATGTATATTGGTTGGTAACATTTTAAGCTCTTCTCTATTGAGCCCAGTACTTCATATTTTATTGGGGACGGTCCCTCAATTAGTTTGTGAGTTTAATAAAAATATGTGTTTATGGTTTAGGTAGATAGAATGCTAATTTTTAAATTTATTTTATTTCATTTAATATAAATATCAAGTTTTCTTACTTTCTTCCCCTATCGATATAATATTTTTAGGTTTATTGGAAAGAAAATAAGGAATATAATGAACTTTTATATATGCAATCTATACATTTAATTTATTTATTAAATGCCAAACATAGCAATCGACCCTTCCCATTAATCAGTTATGATTCATTGTATACATTAATCTTATCTTTTTCTCATAAATCCAAGTTTATGCAACTCTACAAATTCCTCTGTATTATCTCCTGTCTATTCAGTTTATTTATTTTTTTGGTGTATGATAATTAATTCAGTTCACTATTTCAGTCTAGATAAGTTTTGCAATTTAAATATTGTTATATATATATATATATATATATCAATTATTCTACTTCAATTGTTCCACTATTTGGTTCCATCCTTTGTTCTTTTTCTTACATAGAATATTTATATGGAGCCGCCATTAAAGAAGCAAAGGCTCATCCATCTATGTCCAGTAAAAAATGAAGACGGAAGGGAGAAATGCATCGATGATCTGCCCAGTGATGTCCTTGGTGAGATCATGTCCCGTGTGTCTGCATTTTCTTTGCAGGATATGTTTAAAGCCGGCTGCAGGTTCTTAATCATACATATATCTTTCTCCTTTTGGTTTTCGTTTCCGACTTGCTCTACACAACTTAGGTGTATTTTAATTTTAATTTAATGATTGTGCGATTTTCAGTTGTAAGGCTCTTTACGAGGCTACGAAACATCCGTTGGTTTATTCCCGTTGCTGCATGGATCTTTTTCGTTGGTATGTATGGCCAATGAAGTTCACTGACAAGGATTTATTCTATGAAAGATGTTTGAAACATGGGAACAGAATGCACTATTAGATATTGCATTTGTGAGTACTGCATATATTTTTTAGTTGCTTAAACCCTGCCTTTCCTTATTACATACGTAAAATGCTAATAATTTTAGTGAACATTGAAGGACAAATATGCTACCGTTAATGACTTGAATGGCGCCTTGACACTTCTGGATGAGTCTATCAGTTTTGGCCACATTCCATCACTATATTTCAAGTGCATTTTGCTCCTGACTTCCAATGACGTTGTTCATATAAAAGAAGCACTGACTTTGTTGTCTACAATAAGTGGTGAAAAAAAATTATTAGTGGCTGCAAGAGTAAAAGTTCTACGTTGGTTCGGTACGAGATGGGATTTTCCAGACATATTCCGTTCTTCTAATGTGAGGGTATTTTGCGAAGATAATAATCATATTATTAGCATGTTACGTTTATGGTCGGATGATGACTACGATCGGATCGATATCAAGTGTTCAAAGTGTATTGCAACCCGTGAATGTTGGCTTTTCCGTCCACATAATCCTAAATATAGCTTACGATAATGTACTACTCTTCAATGAATTCATTTAGAATATTGTATGCTTTTCCTTTTATTTTATTTTTTTTTTTTTGTGTATCTGTAATCACTAAATTTGTCCTGTAATTAAAGTTAATTTGTACAAATATTCTATCTTATATATCCAAATCCAGATGTGGTGATTTACTTAAGACCTTCGTATTCTCCTACTAATGAATGAAAATTTCCTACATCATTATATATATATATATTTTAATAAATGCTGTATAAAACTTAGTATTTACGAATATTAAATTATTTCTATAGATAAGGAGCACGTTATTAGTTTTATGCGAGGTTGGCCCGATGACGAGTATGAGAATTTTGAAACTAGCTGCTTACTTTGCATCTCTACTTGGGAGTGTTGCATTTTCCGTCCGAGTAATGATATGTATATGTATTTAAGATGAATTGCTCTGTTTGTTTTTTGTCCCTTTGGTGAATGATAGTTGATTATTACTTATTCTTAATTTATCTCTTAATGAATTTACTATTAAAAAAATACCCAATTGTCCATTTGTTTTATTGTCATATATTATATTTTATTTATGGAGATCTATATCAAAACATATATCTTAGTCTCAAAATTCAAATACATTTAATTGTTTTAATTGTAATAATTATATAATTCCTATCAATGAATGTATTGTCTTTTATTATTTTCTTCGATATATATGTAATCATTATATTTGTCTATTTAAGTATTGAAGATACTTTTAAATATGATGAACTTGTATTTAAATGTACTGTATATTTAAGAAATCATATTGAGTGCTAAATGAAAAAAAATAAAAAATGAAAGATGTTTTGCGACCAAAATTTTGGTCGCTAATTCGGTCTCGAGATTAGCGACCAAACCAATTCGATCGCTGTTTCGGTCCCTAATTAGCTACTGAATGATTTTGGTTGCAAATTCGGTCGCTAACTAGCTACTAAATGGTTTTGGTCGCAAATTCGGTCGCTAACTAGCTAATGAACGGTTTTGGTCGCAAATTCCGGTCGCTATATTGAATTTTTCTTGTAGTATAAATTTTACAATAACTAGTCAAATATTTATATATCAAATTGAATCAAGTTTTTATGTCATAGCTCCAAAATTAAAAATCAACACAAAAATAAAAAATAAAAAAATTCAAGCTTGAACTACTCGAGCTCGAGCTCGAACTCGGGCTCGAACTCGATGGTACTTGAGCTCGAGCTCGAGAAAATGTTAAAAAAAAAAAGAGTTCGAGCTACTCGAGCTCGAGCTCGAACTCGATGATACGCGAGTTCAAGCTCGAGTGATGCTACTCGAGCTCGAGCTCGAGCTCGAATAGCGCAAAAAGCTGTCAAGTCAAGCTCGAGTATCCCACTACTCGAGCTCGACTTGACTCGATATCATCCCTAATTTGCACTCTTCCTTTTACTCCCTTCGTCTCATTTGAGATGTCACATTTTTTTTGGGCACGATATTTTAGGTAGAGTTATTATACTAAAGTTGAGTAAATAGTTGATGTGATGTTTGTTTGAAGGAGTAAAAACTTTTAAATAAGGAAATGTGACAATTGAAGTGGCACGGACCAAAATATAAAATGAGACATTAGAAATGAGCGGGGAGAGTATTAAATTGACCTCAATTCCAAATTCACCCCATCAAAAAAAATCCAAAAGTTATTTAAAATCTAAATTCATCCCACCCCAATTATCTAATTGCCCATGTCTACTCAAAAGAATAAGTAATTGTGTTATTACTAACCCACCTTAACCTCTTCACCCCATTCTCATAATCTTTGTTCGCGTGTTTAGGGTTCTTCTTCGTTCTTCAAGTCGCCCACTAGTTCTAATATCTTGTTTCCTCATCAATTTAATTATCTACAACAAAGAAGAAGAATAAAGCACCAAGTTATTAAAAAAAAATGATAAAAATATTAAATTACATGTTAAATTCATCTATTTGAAGTGGATCTTAATTTTAGATGTTCTTGTTAAATTAGAACCACAATGTGACTATGGAAAGTTTAATAGCAGTTTTTTTATGAAATTAGATTTTGTGTTGAATTTGATGATCGTGATTTTTTGGGGTTATTGGTACTAGGACCGTTCGGAGAAGTTTGAAGCCAAGGAAATGGCCTAATAGTTAAGATGCTTTCGAAAATTAAATTTATATAACCTTGAGTATAATCCGATATCAAGGTTGTTGAAACTTAATGTACAAAGTTCTATATATAAATTTAATTTTCGAAATGTATAATGAATAATTTTATTAAAAAAAAATCAAATTATGGTGTGTAAGTATAATAAAATAAAAATGTTGGGCAACTTTATGATAAAAGGACCAACTGGGTTAATACAAAAATTAGGGGCCAAATTAGTTATTAAAAAAATTAAATGGCTAAATTGGTAGTTAAAGCCTAATAGGATAATTATTCCCCTTTAATTACTATCACATCATCTAATTAGGCTAATTATGGGAAAATGTTCCTCGAATCCCAACCTAAATGTTAGGGGTTCGATTCCTCGTCTCGGCCCCTATCCTCCCTTCCTTTATCCATTTGTAATTTATGTGTCATGTGCTCACACCACCCATTTCTTAGCCTGTGTAGGGTGCTTGGGAAAAAAAAGATGAAATTGCTTAAATTACGATACTTGGAGGATATTTTAGTAACTATCGAGAATAAAAAAATAAAATTGGTAATTAATGATATTTACGAGACTAATATGGTTATTACTCCCTTAAAAAAATAGCATACATTTTTACTTGGGACTAGTTATGGTGCGACCGAGTCATGCCACAACACATCAAAACATGAATCACAACCCTTCATTTTAAGGGTTCAAAATTAAAAAGGGTAAAATTGTCAAAAAGATGTATAACGGTCAAATCGCTAAATATACACATAGGTTATCGCTGAAAAATATTGTGGCATGTTGTTGAAATACACACACCCCGTCGCTGAAATACACACATCCCGTCGCTGACATACACACAGCTCGTCACTGAAATATGTTAAACCAAAGAATTAGGGTTTCAACTTTTATGAAATTGCTTAAATGAACATTATCAAATCGCTGAATAATACTATGCATGTCGCTGAAATATACTATTATACGTCGCTGAAATATATTATAGTACGTCGCTGCAATACACAGAAGGCATGCTGTAATCGTTATGTCCGTCGCTGAAATATTAACAAATCAACGAAATATATATAAGTTGTCGCTGAAATGTACTATTTATATTTTGGAGTAATATGATAAAATTATATTTTTACCCTTCAAGTTAATCTCAACCGTCGATTTACAAAGTGAATCAATGGGGGTAAAAGACCGCAGTACATCAAGACAAATGACTTGATTGTACCACAACTTCTCCCTTTTCACTTGTAGTGCAATAATCTCAAAAATAAAATCTCCAAAAGTTAAGAATTAAGAAATGAAAACTTAATTATAAATTTTTTATAGGGTCGAACAAAACATTCGAATTGACTTAACCATTGAACCAAATCGAAAGTGAACCCTCGGTTAACCGATGACCCCAGTTACAAATACAAATACAAATACCCGAAAAAATCATGTTAATCGAACCGTGCCCACCTCTAGCCAAAAGGAGGAAGATAATAAATATACAAGGGCCGCCCAATTACATTATAAAATCAAAAGACTTGACCCATAATACTCTTCATCATACTGCTCTACCAATGCATGTAGTTCGATTATGTGCAGCATTTCTGGCATCCTTTTGGTCTCTTATAGCTTCAACAATTTGGTCAATGCATATAATTTTGAAGGTTCGAGCGAGGAATTGGGAAATGCAAAGTTTTGAGTTTAATTTGGAGAAATGTTGGGAAATGTGATGTTGGTTAGAGCCATAATCTGGGTTTGAACTTGGTCAAGTACCAGCTTGACTAATTTGTGACTCTCTTTATTAAATATGGAGTGGACTGATCGGGATTGAATTAAGAATGTTGGGGATGAAATGAGGCGGGAAATTTGAAATGGACTGTAGTTTTTTTTTTTTTTTTTTTTTTCCTTAACAGCCAATTAAGGCATCACTTTCATAAACATTACAAAAACCACCAAATGCATCACATTCTCACATTCCCATCAGAAAAAAAAAGAAAAACATCTCCCACCATTACAGGCTGCACGTGCAAAATCTGAATAACAACCACCCAATGTATCATATTTTCACATTGCTTTCCAACCATCGCATGCTGCATGTGCATAATCAGAACAACTTCCAATTAGATACTTCCTCCGTTTTCAATTAACTGCTCCAAACCAAATTTTAGCACTATTCATCGGATTGATTAGATTTCAATTTTTCTCATAGTTATATAACTTAAAATATAGTCAAGTGAGATCTTGTTAGATGCGTCTCGTTGTGTAGTTTATAAATATCAAACTTTTAGAATTTTTAGTTGACCAAACTTGAGTTATTAATGGTTTGAAATGTGCATTGAACGATGCGCTGGGTGGGTCCGTAGCAGATACTTAAAAACAGAGGAAGTATTTAATTGAAATATTTTTCTAAGATAAGTACTCATGTGGTGTAAAATTTATTGTTGGGCAATAACACAATTTTCATAGGAACAAAGAGGGAAAAAGTCATTGTGCAAGTTGAATCTTGAAACTTCTAGAGTTGGCAAGCGTTGCTAAGTTAAGAAAAGAAACGTCAATTCATGTTGTGCAAGTCAACTCGACGAAGATCATTCTCATGTGGTATAATGAATAATCAACACATTGCCTTTTCCTCTCATGCAAATTTTTCTGTTTATTTATTAATAATATTTTCATGTGTTTGTATCTATGTAAAATTAGACGCCCTTCTAAAATCGGAAAACACATTTTCTTACAAGCAAAATAGAGCAATTTTAAAAAGGAAAAAAGACCAATATAGTCCTTTATTTTTACAAAAAAGTCAAATCAGTCCTTTTTTTTTATTTTTTGACCAAATTGGTCCGCTACATATACTAATACGTCCCAATCGGTCCTCCATCTACTAATTATGCCCTAATTACATATTTTTTGCCAAATCAGTCCTTTTTTTCAAAAATCTAAATTGGTTCGTTATTAATTTTTGCCCCCTTTCATGCAGTCCAATGCACATTTCAAACCACTAATAACTCAAATTCGGTATAAGTAAAAATTCTAAAATTTCGATATTTATAAACTACACGACGAGACGAATCTAATAAGATCCTAATTAGCTCATTTTAATTTGTATAACTATGTTTAAAACTTAAGTCAAAACAAGTGTGTGAATAGTAGCAAATTAGACAATATAGTTATTAAAAAATGGAGGGAGTATATCGCAATTGGTCTTCATTTTATGGAGAAACACTAAAAACCACCGAACTCTAAAAGATTATCCATTTGTTTAATAACTACATTTTTTTAATAACTACATTTTATAGAGAAACACCATTTTATGCGATATACTCCCTCCATTTTTTTAATAACTACATTATCTAATTTGTTGCTATTCACACACTTGTTTTGACTTAAGTTTAAACATAGATATACAAGTTAAAATGAGCCAAGTAGTATCTTGTTAGATTTGTCACGTCGTGTAGTTTATAAATATCAAAATTTTAGAATTTTTACTTATATCGAATTTGAGTTATTAGTGGCTTGAAATGTGCATTGGACTACATGAAAGGGGGCAAAAATTAATAACGGACCAATTTAGATTTTTGAAAAAAAGGACTGATTTGGCCAAAAATATGTAATTAGGGCATAATTAGTGGATGGAGGACCGATTGGGACGTAATTAGTATATGTAGCGGACCAATTTGGCCAAAAAATAAAAAAAGGATTGATTTGGCTTTTTTGTAAAAATAAAGGACAATATTGGCATTTTTTCCATTTTAAAAATATACTAATAAGAACATTTTTTAAAATAATAAAATTGAGAAATAATGTTACATCACATACTATTTTATTTTCTATAAATAATATTTAAATACATTTATATTGTGAATTAAAACTTTATAATAGATTCATGACATATATCATCAATTTTGTGATTAAATATATTTTATCGAAACTTTTATTTGGGTAATGATATTATGTCTCATGTTCATTTAAAAAAACTTATGATTTTAATATAAAAATTTGCAAAGTAAATATTTATATTTAATTCAGAATTAGATTAAATAAATAAATATTTGTGATACAATTAATTAATTACTATCTATATGTATATTGTATGCAATTAAATTTATACAGAAAATGTTAAGATATTTATTTATTTATGACATATTTTTTTGGATAAGATTTATTTATGACATATGAGATACTTCATCCGATTTTTAAGTTGCAAGATTGGATGGTTTCAAGCAATTTTATACTCCCTCCGTCCCATTTAACTTGTCCTGTTTCACTTTTGCACACAATCCAATGCACTTTTTTATCTGTTAATATCTCAAAATATACACAATGAAAAATTATACAAAATATGAAGTATTATAAAACTACGTGATCATACGATTCTAACAAGACCCATCTCGACTATTTTTTGTTAAATATATACTTGCAATTAAATTGAGTCAAAGCTGAACAATGAACAGTGTAAAAAAGTCAAACAGGACAAGTGTAGTGGGACGGAGGGAGTACATATTTAATAATTAATAACTTAAGTTTTGTATAAGTAAAATTATAAAAATTTAATATTTTGAAACTATAAAACGATAAGAAATAAATACTAGTAGTAACCCTCCAAGGTTGTAACTAAAAAAACCAAGGACGTGTACTTCCTCCAAATGTTTATTACATTTGATTTTAGACCACTATTCACACATGCACTTTGATTTAAAGTTTTATCATAGTTATATAAGTTAAAATATAGTCAAGAGGGATCTTGTTAGATTCGTCTCGTCGTTTAGTTTTTAAATATCGAACTTTTAGAAATTTTACATATATCGAACTTGAGTTATTATTGATTCAAAATGTGCATTGGACTGCGTGCGCAGTGAGTCCGTAAGAAATATATGAGAACGGATGAAGTATATATTTAGCACATATAAAAAGCATTTTATATTTTACACATGTAAATGCATTTTTAAAGAAAAATTGTTTTTCTTCTTGATATATTTCATATACAAATTTGATTATTATATTTTCGTTAAAGTGAATTTAATTAATTTATTTATAATAACTATATGGATTATAGTTATACAAACGGAGTAGTATTTTAAAGTTGTATCGACTACAATAAAATAATACTCCAATATATAATAACTGGATTTATGATCGGGGATCAAATTACTTAGTAGTTTAAGCTAGTTAGAAATAAATTACCCGGAAATTACTTTTTGTTGCCAGATTTGTCAAATGGCGTTGAGTAAGTATCAAATTAATCTTGATAATTAGTGACTGATCCTGACGTTGAGTCTTATAAAGTTAAATTCCGGGTCCAGCTCATCACAACTTTTACAGTTTTACCTGAGAGGTCGTTTTTTTGTACTACTAATTTCGTAGGTGATCACAGTTAATTATCTTAATACGCATTTACAGGCAGTAATTAATTCATCAAAAGCAGCGCGGTTGCTACTGCTACCTGACTGTGCCCTTTCCAGTAATAATGCTACTAAAATTGGCTTCTCAATTTTAATTTATATTTATTTAATTTTTGGGTTTCCCATTTCTTATTCCCTTCACAGGATTCCCATAAATATTGGAAAATCAAATTCAATTCGTCACCGTGTTTCCAGCCCCGACCGCTCCACCCCCACGCCCCCCATTTTCCCCAAATCTGCAGTTGTTTTTTCAGATTCTCGATTAATTGTAGAAAACCCTAGCGTTTGTACGATCCACGCCACTCGATCTCGCTACATCCGATTGGATCTGCGGTTATCCGAGTTTCGATCCGGTGGTTTAGCGGAGTTACAATCGTGTGTAGCATCATCCGGAATTTGATTTGCACGGGGAAGACTGGTTGGCGTCATGGATGCTATCGAGGAATTGTCACAGCTCTCCGATGCGATGCTTCAGGCGTCGGCGGTGCTTGCAGATGAAGATGTGGACGAGACGGCGCCTTCTTCTTCGTCCAAGCGATCCTCCACGTTTCTCAATGTTGTTGCTCTTGGAAATACCGTGAGTGTTCTTAGTCAATGCGTCGTCTTCAGTTTCTTTACTTCAATTGGTTTCTTGTTATTACACCGTTTAATGAGAATAAGTATAGTGCTCATTTTTGGATCTGGAATATTGGGTCAAGCTGAGATCGCTAGTCGTTTGATCTCCTTGTTAATTGTTTATAGATTATGCTTGTACTAGGTAGCTTGGTCGTTTCAGGTTGTCTGTATAGTCTTCTTGTACTGGATTATAAATACTGATGCGGATCATGAAATTTGCCCAATCAAGTTGAATAGATTCACAAGATAGTGTTCTTTATGCGATATACTTTGCCCTTTTTTGAAAGATGAATTTGATTTATAGTGATTTAACTGGGTTTAACACAGTGGGCTTAATTAGATTGTTTTAGCATAGTAAGCTTAATGTTCAAATTGATAGCTGCTGGAATGATGAAAATACATTTTGAACTTTCCATTCTCATTTCTCAGTCTATCAGCTCTCTTTGTTTGTTCTTGTTCTCCACTTGTCCTCCTAGCTGCTCAGCAAAGTTGCCAGTAATTTTGTTTGAAGCTATATGCAGGCTATAAGCAATCTGTTTGGATGGATCTCTCTGTGTTTATGTGAGATTAGAACTAGCTTTCAAATGGCATTAAAAAAAAATTTCCACCATCTGTAGTAGTATATTTCATGATTTTCTGCAATTGGTGTTAACTGTTAACATTGTAAGTATTTCTATCAACCCTTCTTTTACAATTTATCTTTAGTAGAACATAATACACATGCACATTGAGATTAAATTTTACTTGGAGAATGCATTTTATTTGGTGGCACTGTTTGTGATTGCAGTTTAGGAGGCCATGATTTTGTAGTACTTTTGGATTACTTGTCCTCCTGGGTGCGATTATTCTTCATTTTATGGTCACAGTTGAAAGTTTAGCTTCATTGTCTCTGTAAATGGCCCTGTCTCTGGGAATTTGACAATTTGACAATTGTAGTTATCCATCTGGCTTATCCATGTGAAAACTTTTACTCTTTGAATGATGATTTTTGCAATTTCTTTTCTTTTTTCCTTTTAATTCCCTATTCACAAAGGCACTTAGCTTTGGTTCTTATGCTTAATTAAGCATAACGGTAGTTGAAACCTAAAGTGCACTTAGCTTTTCTGGTCTTGCAAAATTTGTGGCCCTGAGAATCTTAAGTCCAACTGCAACTGCAGCAAAAATTGATGTTAAAAATTGAACAATGCTGATTGAAGTTTCGACTTATGATAATACTAATCATGCCATTCTTTTCATTGTGATTGAAGTTTCGACTTATGATAATACTAATCATGCCATTCTTTCATTGTGACAATAGAATAGGTTCAGTTTTAGCTTCTCTTAGAGCCATGTGTTTTTTTGTTTTTTTTGTTTTTTTGTTTTCTATTTTTTTTTTTAATTTTTTTTTTAAATTTATCATGGAAATGAGATAACTATTAGAATATTGTTTTCAAAGAATCCTAGTAGATCCCGCCTGTTAAAGAACAGCATCCTCTGACATTTACAAGTTGAATGTATTTTTGACGAACATGTATCTGGCTTTCTTAGTATTCAAAGGACTTACATGTTGACATCAATTACGAACATGTGTCTGTTATTTAAGGCTAGTGATGGTAACTTTTCTGTTGTCATTTCTGTTAGCATGCATTTTAAGAGTATTTTATAGATCAATTATATTGACTATGAAACTTACATTATATGGACATAAATAATTTATTTCTGATTGTGAACCGTGTCTTCAGGGTGCAGGAAAGTCTGCAGTTCTTAATAGTTTAATTGGGCATCCAGCACTGGTAAGTGTGCTTCTCTATAATTTATTTTCAAATTATATGTTCTGACATGGTTTCAAGTAAAACCCCATCTCAAAATTCCTGCCTTCAATTTGCAGCCAACCGGTGAAGGTGGGGCAACGCGCTCTCCTATTTGTGTTGATTTGGCAAGGGATAGTTCCCTGAGCAGCAAATCCATTGTTTTGCAAATTGACAGTAAATCACAACCTGTTTCTGCAAGTAAGGACTCTAAGCGACTTAATACTTACAGTCTTACACAAGATTATAGACACCTATATCCTGTTTATGAATAAGAACATAGTTTCTAGTGATTTTTGACATGGGCACTGTTTCTTCCATCCCCATAATGTGTCATAGGTGCTCTTCGACTTTCATTACAAGATAGATTGAGCAAAATATCCGGCAAGAGTCGCGATGAGATATATTTAAAGCTCCGAACAAGTACAGGTATATCTGCTTAAAAAGTTGATGTGAAATTGGCCTTTGCTTTGCTTTTTACCTTTCAATCCCAAATATATGGAAGCTTCAAGAGAATGATAGTACAAGAAAATTCAATTTTGTTTATTTTTATTTTTACGAAGTACAAATGATTGTTGCATGAAAGAGTGGAGGTCCAATTTTGTATTTTTTGAAGTTAGATTTGTTTTTGGTTGTTTCACATGTTTGTATTCCTAAATTTCTCCACTTATCATCAGTCATCAATACCATGATCTATTAATACTCCCTCCGTTTTCAAAAAAATCAACATTCATGTATTTCACGCAATCCAATGCACATTTTTAGCGCTTAATATCTCAAAATGTGTAGACGTAAAAATTATAAAAGTTTGATATTATAAAACTACGCGATTAGACGAATCCAACAAGATCTCACTTGATTATGTTTTATCTTATATAAATGTGTTAAAACATTGAATCAAAACTACTCAATGAATAGTAAAAACTATTCAAATGTTCCAATTTTTAACAAACGGAGGGAGTACATGATATGCTAGAAGGTACTGTGTGGTTGTATGGTTCCAGTACAATTTGTTGGAAATTTGAAGGTTGGTTGCTAATATTCGATTATCATTCTGCAGCTCCACCATTGAAATTGATTGATCTACCTGGTGTGGATAAAGGAAATATTGATGAGTCATTGGTGAGTGGCTTCTGAACAGCTTCTTGCTATATGTATATATAATATTTTCTTCAGTAAAACAATTTAATTAATGTTTTGCTGGGAGCCAATAGTTGAACTAGTTGCAACAGAGAAAAGTGATATTTTTGGATTGGACCTAGTTTGTTGGAAATTTCGACTCTGCCTTTAAGCTCTTGATTATAATTTATAATTGGCACTAAAAGTTTATTCTTGAAACTAAAGTCTAGAAGTGGAAAGTAATTCAAATTTGTAAGTGCTGTGAGCCACCTCAGTCCTGCTAAAGTTGCGCCATTTTGGCTATGGATGAACTGATAGCATTGATTATCATTTACTGCCTTGGGTTTGGGGCAGCAATATTGGATTCGCTATTGTAACTTATATTTTTTGACCAGAGTCAGTATGCTGAACGTAGTGATGCAATATTGCTGGTTATCATACCAGCCTCCCAGGCACCAGAAGTGGCCTCGGCCAAAGCTGTCAGAATTGCAAAGGAGCTTGATGGAGAATGTGCGTATGCAATGTCCTTAAATTTTTTATCCATGATTTCTAGGAGGAAATAAATTTTCTGCCTTTTGCATTTGTTAAAACTTACATGTATGTCTATCAGCAGTTGAATAATGAATACTTTTTTTTCACTAGGTACAAGAACTGTTGGAGTGATTAGCAAGATAGATCAGGCATCTTCAGAACCAAAAGTTCTTGCTGCTGTTCAGGCTCTTTTATTGAATCAAGGGCCAAGAAGTACAGCTGACATTCCATGGGTCGGATTGATTGGCCAAACTGCGTCTATAACATCAGCTCAATCAGGAAGTGTTGGAGCTGATTCCTTAGAGACTGCATGGCGAGCAGAGAGTGAGAGTTTGAAATCTATCCTGACTGGTGCCCCTCAAAGTAAGCTTGGAAGATTAGCGCTGGTGGAGACCCTTGCCCAACAGATCCGGAATCGTATGAAAATCAGGGTGCCAAATCTCCTGTCAGGGTATGCTCCCTTCAAGTTTTTTCTTCTCCTTTCCAGATCCATGGAAGGAATTGCTTCTATCTGGTTGTACTGAATTCCTTTTCCATTTTGAAGTAGTTTGATTGTTTATATTTGGTAAGTTGTTATGTTCTTGCACATTTTGGTCTCTACACTACCATAAACAATAACTTGGATATGGATATCTGTCCGCAAGACTTTGCCGAGCTATTATGACTGGTGCTGCCAATCTGAATATTTCAGCTGTGCTGAATGGATAAAATGTTTGTTTTCCTTGCCAATGTAGATTTTGGAAGTACACAGTGGCTGTAGCTGCTGGCAAAACTGTCTCCTGGATGTGAACCAAATATAAAAACTAGTTTGAAAGCATTTTATTCTCCTTTTGAGTAAATTCAAGTTCATATAGATGCTACAGAAATTCCACTTTTGCCTTAATGTGATATTTAATGTGCTTTCTCATTTTGTAGGTGCCCCATATAAATTTGTTCATACTTTGTATGGTTAGCGTCAGAATCTTCTTCCTAATTAGTAATTCAATTATATTTATTTCCTATTTTTGAATTCCTGCAGGCTTCAGGGGAAATCCCAAGTAGTACAAGATGAGCTTTTCAGGCTCGGTGAACAGATGGTTCAGAGTTCCGAGGGGACAAGAGCTTTAGCTTTGGAGCTTTGCCGTGAATTTGAGGACAAGTTCCTCCAGCATATCACAACAGGAGAGGTGATTTACTGAACTCAATATGCATGTTATTAGTATTTTGTTTATGTGTATGTGCTGAAATCCACGTAAACCTAAATAATTACTGGGGCACTTATAAGCATTTTGCATATACACTGAATTCATAGTAGCTTGTAAACAACGTAATTATTCTGTGGCACATCATTGGGAAGAATGCCTTTTCTAAAATTTACTATACTACATAAATAAATGAAAGATGTGCTAATTGTAACCATCACACATAGAAAATGACAAATATGGAAGCTTTTTAATCACCAGTTCCTGTATTTCAAAATAATTTCACAAAATGTGTCAGATTATTAATATTATACTAATAGGAGTATAATATTATAATATAAAGATATTTGATGCTTAAAAGAAAACTTGAGTTCAATTAATGCCAACAGCAAAAATAAAGGAAACGTGGCTACAATTGAAAGATGGCATTCACAGTTAAAAAAAAAAAAAACAGAATATATTAGGCTCCTTAGAAGTGGAGGGAGCAATTGTACTGTTGAAGGAAACGACAATTTTCAAATGAAGTATATGATAAGGAAAAGGTCCCTTTGCTAGGCAGTTACACACGGTTGGGGATGTTTAGGCCTTAAACAGCCTTGTGCCATGACTTGGCGGTTTGGTCTGTCATTTTTCATTCATGCTACCTACATGGTTTCATCCTATGGTCGTGAGGAATCCCCTTGACATCTCTTATTTTATTCTGCTATCTAGTTATGTTGGGTGTGTGTATTTAAATTCCTTATTGAGGATACATTTAAAATATTGAGTCGTCTCCCCCAAATCCCCAATCTTGTTCAGTCTCTTTTTTATGTTTCACTGTTGACACTAATTTACAGAAGTATATTTCTGATTGATGTGTCCCTTTTGTATTAGTGGTGCTTTTAGGCATATTTACATTATCTGTTAGGCCCTTTATGTTGACTCTATGGTATAAATTTTCTCTTCCAGGGTAGTGGATGGAAAGTGGTTGCTAGTTTCGAAGGCAATTTCCCCAATAGAATCAAGCAACTACCTTTAGATAGACATTTTGATATCAATAATGTTAAAAGGGTATGCTTTCTGTGTCATTGTGATACCTCTCTCCAAAACTGTAATGTTGCCCAATGCTTATCTTTGTACTTTCAACTTGTTTCTAGATTGTGCTTGAGGCTGATGGTTATCAACCTTATCTTATCTCTCCTGAGAAAGGTTTGAGGTCCTTGATTAAGGGTGTTTTGGAGTTGGCAAAAGAGCCTTCACGTCTTTGTGTTGATGAAGTAAAGTACTGCTGTCCTGTTAATGTATTTGGAATCATATTGTAAGTGTTGCCTGTAACTGTATTGTTGTTCCTTTAAAGGTGCATCGGGTTCTTGTTGGCATTGTCTCAGATTCTGCTAATGCGACACGAGGCCTTGGAAGATATCCTCCTTTTAAGCGAGAAGTATACATGGATATGGCTTTTGGTTCAATTTTCAATGCAACTTGTAACTTTTCATTCTAAGATCTTTATTAAGCTTTTTAACTGGAATTTAAATAGGTTATAGAAATCGCCACAAATGCATTGGAAGGATTCAAGAATGAAGCTCGCAATATGGTGGTTGCTCTTGTGGACATGGAACGTGCGTTTGTTCCTCCACAACATTTTATACGTTTGGTGCAAAGGAGGTACTACGATTCATCGAGTCTACTACTGCTATTTAGTTTTCACTGTTGGCATTTTAAAATGCTCAGGGGTGGTAATATTGAAATTCAAGAGATGTGCATGAATTGATGCTTGCTTATGTGGGTTGTTGGGCTTGTCTAGTTCTCAACTCTAGAGCAACTTTTTGAGGGAAATCTTTTAGCAAATGTTTATTGAGCAAATTCATGTTTTTATATTTTCTTTAAAATATTTTCTCCAGGATGGATAGACAACGACGTGAAGAGGAGATCAAAGGTCGCTCTTCCAAAAAGGGTTCTGATGCAGAGCCGTCCATGTCAAATAGGGTATGGAAGTTGTAGACTTGTAGTTGCTTATTTTCCTTTTGTCTTGTAGGGTAATCACATTGTTCTATTGTAGCATTCCTTGCATTTGGATGTGTAACTGCTGGAGTGTTTTTATTCATTCAGGCAACTTGTTCCATGCAGGCATGTGTTAATACTGTTGAATATGTTCTTAATTGTTGTGTTGTAATGTGTCTTTTGTCCATTCAGACAACTAGCCCACAAACTGGAAATCAGCAGAGTGGATGGAGTTTAAAATCTCTGAGAGATACCAAATCAAAAGACCAAGATACAGATAAAGACAAAGACAAGGAGAAAGATAAAGATGCACAGGAAGTATCCTCGCTGAAGAAGGCGGGAAAAGAAGGGGAAATGTCAGCAGGTTCATACATAATTGCTTACCTGCATTTGTTGTATGTGATATTAAATATATAGTTTAAAGGAGATCTAGCGATGGGTCTTTTTTGCCTTATTATTTGAATGCGTCAACACTGTCATCTGGCTGGGTTTGCCTGCATTATTCCATGGGAGCAGTTTAAATCTCCATATATATATATATATTTTTTTTTTCTGTCAATCAAAAGTATAGGGCCTTGAGTTCTTACCACAGCTGGCACTGTTGGTAACTGCCCAAGGAGCAATTTGGTTACCTTAGGACTGTTATATGACTGCGGACTGCCTGTCACTGGTGCTTGGTGCCAGCCTAGTTACATGCCCCCCTTTTTTTTCATTCGTATTTCTCAACACTCGCATTTCTGGAACTTAGTTAAGCTGTGGGATCTGGATATATTTGACTTGGAAAGGATGAACATGAAACTCTTGATATTTCCTGCATTGTATGACTCCCGTTTATGTGGCCAAGGCCCAGGAGCACCTTCGTGAGGGAAAAAAAGCCTGTATTGTTGGTTAGCCAAATTGAAGAATCTGTATAAAATTGGTTACTCTTTAATTTTCAATTGTCATTGTATTATAATGATCTTTTTTCTCTTTTGAAGGTTTCTTATTGAAGAGAAGTTCCAAAACAGAAGGGTGGAAAAGAAGATGGTTCGTCTTAAATGAGAAAACAGGAAAAGTAAGTAGCTTGGTGTGGCTGCCAGTACTCGTTTTTTAATAGTGAAGTAGTTCTGCGTCAAACTTCAGTTGCTCTTTGCTGAATCAATGTACTTCTATTTTAGAAAGTTCTCCCCAGTCCCCCCTCATGTTTGACAATATAAATATCTGTACTGAACATATGAATCTATTGTTGTCCTAGGAATTAACATACTGGTTCTGTGGTTCATATGATAAAAATATGTAAGAACTTGTTCTACAATATTGCTGATTAATTTTCTATTATGGAATATTTGGTGGCTGCAGCTTGGATACACAAAGAAACAAGAGGAGATTCATTTTCGTGGTGTCATTACTTTGGAGGTACTTAATTGCCTGTATAGACAATTTAATGCTTTTGGTTGGTTATGTGCACTTTGTACGTACTTGTTTGATGGATTATCTTTTTCTCTGCTTCAGTATGAGCTTTTTTTTTTATTCACTTTTAAAATGTTTAAATAAATTTGTTATGGTTTTAGTTACCTTTTTTTTTGACGTGCAGTGTGTGTCTGTGGCGATATACTGATATTCACCCAAATAGCTCTATCTACTGTGCTCTTATCATGCTGTTGTGCTATTGACATTATGTCTAGTATCTTTATATGTTGAACTTTTCTTATACTGATTTTTTAAAACTGCAAAAATGCTTTTGAAACCAAACCAACTCACCAATGTGCTTTTGCTGTAACTAGGAATGCAATCTGGAGGAAATTGCAGAGGATGATGAAGCTCCTCCGCCTCCTCCTCCGAAGAGTTCTAAAGATAAAAAAGCAAATGGCCCTGATGTAACAAAAGCACAAGGACCCAACCTTGTATTCAAGATAACAAACAGAGTAGCATATAAGACTGTTCTTAAAAGTACTTGCTTCCATCCCCTTGCTTACTGATGCTGAAGCTTATCCTTTAATTTTAATTTGAAGACAAAGAAACTAACTTAGTGTCTGTGAGGCTGCAGACCGTAGTGCTGTAATTTTGAAGGCCGAGAGTATGGCAGATAAGCGAGAGTGGCTGAATATATTGAGAAATGTAATCAGTTCTAAAGGAGGCCAAGTGAAGGGTGAATCTGGTCCTCCAGTGCGACAAAGTCTTTCAGATGGATCTCTAGTAAACTCACTAGTTTCCTTGCCTTCTCACTTTTCATATGTTTTATTTTCAGCATCATTTTTTCTGTTTATTTTACTACGAATTTTATGCTGTCAATTTTATTTTGACGGTTGTAAATGCTTATGGGCTTTTTACATATCAAGTTCTGAAAAGTCGGCCTAAACCACACCATCGCCACCGATGTATATTACATGGTTGGTGGAGGCATGGTTATGGTCAAATGTCCCCTTATGTGCTATGTTACAAATTGTTCACTTTCATATTATGACATGGTTTTTTTATATACTCGAGCTATGAGCATCTTTCTGTTTGCAATTAAAGTTCTGCATGCACGTTTCTCACATGTATAGCTGTCCAGGATACAATGGCCAGAAGACCTGTTGATCCAGAAGAAGAACTTCGATGGATGGCTCAGGAAGTGCGTGGTTATGTAGAAGCTGTTCTTAATAGTCTTGCTGCCAACGTTCCTAAGGTTTAGTTCATTTGACCACTTTTTATTTTTTATTTTGTCTTTATTTAATAGAAGTAAAGCACTTTTCATCTCTATGATATGCCTGATTACAGGCTGTTGTTCTTTGCCAAGTGGAGAAGGCAAAAGAAGACATGCTCAATAAGCTGTATAGTTCCATCAGGTTAGTGTTCATTCATCTAATAAACACTTTAGATGGTAGAATATGTCTAACTCTCACTTTGTGAAAGCTCATTCAATTGTATCAAAAGGTGCATCCATATCCTTTTAAGCATTACTCTGTTTTCTCTAATTTTGCATTGTGCATAACATGACTTCATTAACTCTGGAATGATAGTTCCCAAAGCATGGCTAGAATAGAAGAGCTGCTTCAAGAGGACCAGAATGTAAAACGTAGGAGAGAGCGTTATCAGAAACAATCCTCTATTCTTTCCAAGCTTACTCGGGTACTTAGTATCCATGACAACCGAGCAGCTGCAGCATCCGGCTTCTCAAATGGCAGTGGTGCAGGTAATCACTATTCTGGAATTAAATGTTCTAGAACTTTATTGACGCCAAATGGCTTTGCTCTGAAAAGTTGGCTAGTTTGTTCTTTTGATCACTCACTCAGTAGTGAGCCTACATTGATAAATTGTCTAGTGCTAGCGCCCTTGAGATTTGTATGAGAGTAACACCAGTCTTTGAAGGGAAATCAGTTAAGATTTAAGGCATAAACTAGAGACAAATAATCAATGTACTATCCATCCAGTCATTGTGCATTATGGCTCAACGGAAGGAACATTACATTTGCTTTATTTCATGATTATACTCCTATAAGCTTTGAATTGGCTGTACTTGACATGGTGAATGTAGAAACTGCCAGACAGGATGCTGTTCGTTCTATGAATGGGCCATCAATGGAACAATATAACCGTTATAATGAGATAAAAGAATTTTGTGGGGATGTAAAACAAGAAGAGGAGTCATGGATTGGTTTCAGCATCCATGAGAATATCTACTTGTGAGACATGTTTCTTTTTAGAACATGATGTAAGCAATCAATTTTGTATGTTGCGAACAGATGCTGTTTCCCATGGTTCCATTTCTTTATTTTCCTTGATCTTGAATGATGACGTGTGCTTAACTTCCATGCAGTAAATCAGACATGTTTGTAATACTTTCTATTAGTTGACTTTTATCCTAATTGCACTTATCTTTTTATGAAGCAGAAAGTAGTCCTACTGCTGCTGGTTCATCTGGCGACGACTGGAGGTCTGCATTTGATGCTGCTGCCAACGGGCCTAGTGATTCGTTTAGTCGTTCTCGGTCTAATGGACACTCCCGCCAGAACAGCGATCCTACCCAGAATGGTGACATAAGCTCTGGGGCAAACAGTGGCAATCGACGCACTCCTGCCCGTATGCCACCAGCTCCTCCATCATCCGGTTCAGGTTATAGGGTTTAGAGTAAACGGATAATTTTGCTGATTGATTCTTGTTTGCTGGCGTGGCAGCTTCTTGAGCTCTGATCAAGCTCGAAATCTTTGTTATATTAGCCATATATGTAGGATCCTATATAACACACCTTTGTAGATAAATATCATTCATCATTCATCCTTTTGTTGATTTTGTTTGCATTTTGTCAACTTGTTTTTTTTTAATCAACCGGCGATTATATAAGTTCTGTATTTTTGTTTTTTGTTTGGAGGATGCAACATTTGTATTATTATTGTCTTTGAAAGGGAATATTTACTGTGCCCATTCCTATATTTGTCATTTATTCGTTAGAAGTGTGTGGCTTACTAATCTCGACTAATTCTTGCCTGATTGAAGTTCCATTACACAATCTTATTTACTGGTGTGTGTTGAGTTTCTGAGTGGTAACTTTTCTATTTGAGTTCTCTTTGAGCAGCCCAATTTCCAATTTCGATTGTAGTTAACAACGGTGAGTGGTATTGATGCAAGCCCCTTAACCAATGTGGCCTTCGTTGGTTTGGTTTGGTTTGACTTTGATTTGATTAGCTCATCATTCAACTGGTTAAAAACATTTGTAAATAAAATGTGTTGCAAGTTTGGACGCCATGATGATGGTACATATCTTACTTTCTAAAGGAAAAAAAAGCTCAATTAAGTGATGCCAAGATTTGATGTGTTACTCACCTTAATGGTCCAATTCTCTTGGCGTCGATTTCTCATTTCACGGTGGGGGTGGTCCATTCACTGCAGACTTATTTTACTTTTTATTTTATTTTATCAGACTGTAACATCGAACATGCAGCAGCAAATTGTCTGCCACTAATATATAACAAACATACTTCCAAAACATGATTAAGCTGCCCTTTCAAGTAATATTATTTTTAATTGGATCAGATCATGTGACAGCCTGATTTACACCTAATATCTCACCCGCTAGAATACTTAAAAGCAATGCATCACCAAACTAGGAAAGGAAACAACAAACAACACCAACAAATAAAAACAAACTACTGCGTGGCCTTCACGTCTATCTATACATTACACACTGGATCATACTTGTGAATTGTCCCTACCAAACCCCCCTTACTCTCCTTATCCTTCATTCCAACCACAGTTGAGAAAATAATACTCCTACATAACTTACAACCAAAGCCTCCAACTCTCCCCCCTTTTATCCCCTTCCTCCTCATATCATTTTGGATATCACTGAATGATTCTTCATTTCTTGGAATCTATTGGAAAGAAGTGTCATTATTCCTTGCCAAGAAGCAAAAAATGAGGGCTAAGCTCCAAAACTCCCTCAATCTCAAGACCATCTTGATCTCCCTCTTCTTTGCATTCCTTCTGTTCTTGATCCTCAGGTCTACTTTCTCCTCCTACACCCCACAGAACCCTACATTGGTTTCACTTTCAGCCATCCACCCTGAGAACACCACACCATCAGATGGTTTCCAAGATAATAATGATCTAAAGCTAACCAATTGCCCAAATCTTCCACACCCCACACCAAAATGCACCAAAATCCCATCCTCTTTAGCAGAAGCCTTAGTTCACTACGCCACATCCAACATCACTCCCCAACAGACGCTCGATGAAATCTACGTCTCCCTCCGAGTCCTCCAGAAGAAGTCCCCCTGCAACTTCCTGGTTTTCGGATTGGGCCGCGACAGCTTAATGTGGACGTCCCTCAACCACGGTGGCCGGACCGTTTTCCTCGAGGAAGACAAGACATGGATCGAACAAATCCAGAGACAGTCCCCTTCCTTAGAGTCCTACCATGTTGTGTACAACACAAAAGTAACGCAGGCCGATGAACTCATGGAAATCAGCTCGGGGGACGACTGCAAGGCCGTGGTCGATCCAAGATTTTCAAAATGCCAACTTGCACTGAAGGGCCTCCCCAATGAGGTGTACGATGTGGAATGGGATGTGATCATGGTGGATGCTCCTACCGGATACTTTGATGGCGCCCCCGGAAGGATGAGCGCCATATACACCTCCGGATTGATGGCTAGGAATCGGGAAAATGGCGATACGGATGTGTTCGTGCACGATGTCAATAGGAAGGTGGAGGATCAGTTCTCCAACGCATTGCTGTGTGAAGGTTACATGAAGCAACAAGTAGGCAGGATCAGACATTTTAATGTCCCTAGCCATAGGGCTCGTTTAGGCAGACCTTTCTGCCCATAGAGATATATCAAATGGAGTATATGGTCGAAACTCATTCGGATTATTACTAATATGATTATAATTATATGTTTGCTGCTGCAACAATGTAATCTAAGTTTCTTGATTGGAATTGATGGATGGAGAGTTTAGAGGTTAGAAGGTAAAAGGGCTTTCTCTGGATTTGGGTTTTGGTTGTGTCTGATTAGAAACATTAGCAGATTTATTATGTTTTTCTTTGCTTTTGTAATAATAAAGGGATATGAGGAAAAAAACAAGATCTGTATCATTCATTGGGATGATATAACTGATTGTCGACTACTTGTTTGAAGTTGCTTAATTTTTCAAGGTGACCGAATTAAAGATCTCAAGTTCTCAACAACTTAAAAAACTCGATACCACCAAAATGTTGATTTCTTAAATTTATTGTTGAATTTAATTTTAACAATGGCTTTGATAAATTAAGCAACGCAGTGACAGGTCGGAACAAATCATTCATTGCCGCTGCAAATCTGCAATAGACGAAAGATTATTATTGTACCAACCAGAGGTGAAGACAAGACAAGTAGATAAGGCCAAGGCTGGTGGGTTAGTTTATAATTAGAACCAAATGGTGGGTTAGTTTATAATTAGAACCAAATGGAGAGGGTAGTTTGCAAAATTGATTAAAACGACTACGACGTCGTAATGGTGCAATGTAATCCAATCCAATCCACTTCAATCCCCCCAAAGGTTCAGTCTTTTTGCCTTCTGTTTTCTCTGCATAGGTGTATAGGGCACACAGAAAACTCGAATTCAATACCAACGATGGGGAAAACGAAGAAAGAGCTCCTGGAGTCAGCACCATGGCGCGCTGGCCCGAAGGAAAGCGATGAGAAATTCAAAGATGCTCGGCTGAAGGTGACGTCACAGCCGGGCACAACGCCCACTATGCACGTCCCTGGCAAGAAGAAGTTCAATTCCGTGAACGACGACCTTGGAGAAGACTCCATCACTGAAATCGACCCCGAGCTACGCTACAGCTTCCAGCGCAATTACCAGGTGAGTTAGGAGGAATTGCCCAGTTATTTATTTATCATTATTTTGGTTAATTCTCGTTTCGTGCCCGAATTGTTTTCTGAGAATCTTATTTAGATATTTGGGATTTGATTAGTTGATTCAGATACATTCAATTGAAAATTGTGATTGTTGTTGTGCGTGGAGATGTATTGGTCTTTAATTGAGGTATAACTTGATGCTGCTTTTCGCTTAACTGGTTAGGTCCCATGTTAGGGTTTTGGCATTCTATGATGCAAAACACATTGTGTTTTTTTCTTCATTGATATGGAAATTTTCTCCCTGAATTTACAGTTCCATCACTCTTTGGAAAAAAAAAAAGGAAAAAGAAAAAAAAAAAAAAAAAAAACTATTTTGCTGTGTAGTGTAATGCCCTGTTGATCATTTTAAAAGGAAATATCAGACGAGTTATTTCTTGCTTTTGCAGTTCCTTCAACGCGTTTTCAGTATTGATACAATTGTGAAGCCTCTACCTGCTTCAATGGCATACAATGCTTCACGTAACTTGACCTTCTTCACAAGGATCTTCACACAGTTCTTTGGTAAATTGCTATGCTCAAGCTTGTGCTCTCTTTTTATGCTTTCCTCTTCGCATTCATCTTCGTCTCCCCTTTTGTCTAATAATGGTGATAATTAACTTCTTGTTGGTTTTGCTGGGGCAGATCCTGAAGGTATAGCAGCTGCACAAAAATCACTTGGGCTTGGTCAGGAAGAAAGAGTTCGTAAAGTTCGCTGAGTCATAGTACCTATTATTATTATCATCATAGGAGCGCAATATTTGAATTTTGGAACTAATGCATGATTGTGATACTTGATAATGTTGAGTCACAAACGTGCTCTGGAACTGAAGTTGGTCATTTTTGGTGATTTTTTTGCCTTTCAAACCTGATTGTTTCAGTATGACATTGATGACAGTAAATAGATGTGGAGTTAAGGAAAAATGGTGTGGAGAGTATCTCCCAATCAGTTGAAGTTTGTGATTTTCCGTAGTGTAGCATGAAAATAAGCTTTCTATGCAAGGAGCGATGGACATCAATGGAGTGAGAGAATACCAGCAATCCGGATGCTGTTGCAGATCTGCAGTGAACCACCATGGTGATAGTTCCATTTCCATCACTCTACATCCTAAATGGAATTCCTGATTGGTGTCTTCAAGCTTGGCACCAATATGACACGTCTCTTCAAAATTCGAGTGTTCTGTGATCTAATCCGCAGAGCAAGCTAGAAACAAAGATGTCAAAGAGATCCATGACAACTGAGCAGCCAAAAGATTTACTTATTAGTTGATGCATCACAGGGAAGGAGAGCGCATCCACTCATGCACCGGAATCTGTTTGGGATTTGGATCCTGTATTCCTGTCCGTGTTGGCTCCTTTGATCCCGACTTTGAGGGTATGACACACTTGGGCTTGGGCAGTACCTCAAGTCTAGGATTGAAATACAGTGTAGGTCTCTTTGCAGTTGGACGCCACAGGTGTCTGTATCACTATTGTGGGAAGAGCTGAATATACATCTGATGCAATAATTCATTAATAAAAAAAATACTTCACTTAGAAAGATGGACGTAATGCAACTAGTAAAATTAGTATCATATGTTCTTGTGCAACTGGATTTTGCATATTCATGCTGCTTCAGTTCTACTATTACATATATGGAATGTCTTGTGAAATTACATGGATGCTCTCATAGGCCATAGCTATACTTATAAGCCTTTAAATTAGATTATTATGTCCGACGGTCAATTTCAGGTTCAAGAAATAAATTACACTAGTTGGGTTCAATTTAGGGGTGTCTGTGTTTCCGTTACTTGTAAAATTTGGGATACGTGCAATCAATAAAAATAGTTGTACATCATATTTGAAAACTGTAAATGTCAGTTAGCAAAAAATATTCGGATTTTTTACAGAGAGCCGAAATTGAACCATCTTTGTACAACTACATAAAAACCTGTCATCGCTATGGGTTTTGGTTGATTCTAAAACACAAATTTTATGTATCAAATGAGAATTTTAATTCGTTTATAATACCAATGCTCAAGCAAGGTTTTTATTTCCACCATAGGCAATTTATTGCTCTCGCTTTGCCTGGTTGTCAAATTTTCCGAAATTCCCATACCCCCCACCCAAGCTATTATGTAAATTATAATAGTAGCCGAGAAAAATCATCCATTTAATCTTTTATCTTTGATTTTCTAACAATTTCGTCATTTCTAATTTATGCCCCCTTTAATCTAGTCCACGTTTTGTAGTCTAATAATTAAATGAGAATATGATAGATTTGGCAAAAATTAAGAAACCAAACGGATAAATAATTTGTAACCAGAACACTATTCCATGTTTGTATTGAAAACATAAATAATTTGTTATCCTGGTAAATTTGGTAGTATAATTTCTGGGATTGGGATAAGCCCGGGTGTAATAAATGATGACATGTTTGTGAACAGTAGAATCAAGATTGGGGGTTGAGGTTTCACAAGTATTCCAATGAACTCCTGACATGATACATCAACTCTGCCTCCAACCCTCTGAGAGGCTTCACTCTTTCGGACAAGAAATAATATTGGTCATCAAATCAATACATAAAAATGGATCATTGTATGCATTACCGATTCAATGCATACAAACAGAGTTCCATTCCATCAACGCTTTTTAGACAGACATAACGTAACAATTTACCTCTCACGAGATACAGCTCTTACCACCGCTCATTCACCAACATAGAAACCAAACTGGACAAATTCCACCCTAAAGATACACTATCCACAAAACACCTTTTTGCCTCACGGAAAAGTGCAGAAAGAAAAACCCACAGCCTCTCTTCATCTCATAATTTGTATCACATGAAATTATGTAACTAACTCATCCCAAAAAAAAAACCACCTATAAAAGCTACATTTTCCTGGCAGATTGAAGCAAGATCAATTCTTTCAAATTGCAAAATGGCAGGGATCAGGGAACTTACCTTGTGGGTTGTGTTTGTTATTGTGAGTTCCATGGGTGCCTTGGCTGATCCTAGCCAGGATTGTCCACCATCGGGCGATCAAATTCAAAGGGCACCCCAAGTTCCGTGCTTTTTCATCTTTGGTGATTCCTTGGTTGACAATGGCAACAATAACGACATACTAACCCTTGCCAGAGCGAACTATGGACCTTATGGGATTGATTTCCCACAAGGCGCCACAGGACGCTTCACCAATGGCCGTACTTTTGTTGATGTATTAGGTGCCACAAATGCTGTTTTTGTTTTTTTTTCCGATGTGCTAGTTTAAGACATGACTGGGCCAGTTAACAAGCTTAACTACATGCTTTCTATTGTGTTCTTTCAGCTCAATTGTTAGGCTTTCCAAACTACATTCCACCCTATGCTAGGACACAGGGCCGAGCACTACTTCAGGGAGCCAACTATGCATCGGGAGCTTCTGGTATCCGTGATGAAACCGGAAACAATTTGGTAGACATTCCTATAATGCTATAAGTCTATAACTTAAGTCATACTACACTATGCACAAGGAAACTATCACACCTATCTGTCGTGATACGAGTTCTTATTTATCTTTCTATTTCAGGGAGATCACATGTCTATGAACCAACAGGTTGAAAGATTTGCCAGGACTGTGCAACAGCTGAGTAGGTACTTCAGAGGAGACCCTAATGGGCTTGAGAACTACCTCAGCAAATGCATCTTTTACTCAGGATTAGGGAGCAACGACTATCTCAACAATTACTTCATGCGCGATTACTACACAACCAGTACAAGATACACCCCTCAAGCTTATGCTGCTTCTCTCCTCCAGGATTATGCCAGACAACTCAGGGTGAACTGATATTCTATCTTATATAGATTTTCTATATTGTCTTTTCGTAGGTCTTAGTCCTTTTATAATTCTAAGATCCTTGTTCTTACATCCAGGGACTGTACAATTTGGGAGCCAGGAAAATAGTAGTGACAGGAGTCGGACAAATAGGATGCATACCTTACGAGCTAGCGCGGTACAATGGTAATGGCAGCAGGTGCAATGAAGAAATCAACAATGCTATTACCCTCTTTAATACGGGCCTCAAAAGATTGGTTAGTGGAGCTAACAACGGCCAACTTCCTGGGGCAAAATTTGTCTTCCTAGATTCATACAGAAGCAGCCAAGACTTGATCATGAATGCAAGAACATATGGTATATAGATTTTCTTTAACTAATAAAATACAATTTATTAAAGAATTCTGTATTCACCATTCTGTACATACCGGGGCACAGGATTCGATGTGATGGACAGGGGATGTTGTGGTGTAGGAAGAAACAACGGGCAGATAACATGTCTTCCTCTTCAAACACCATGTGGTAATCGCAACAAGTACATATTCTGGGATGCATTTCACCCAACTGAATCTGCCAACATCATACTTGCCAAGAGTGCTTACAGTACCACCTCCAGATCTTTTGTTTATCCAATTAACATACAGCAGCTGGCAGCACTTTAGTATTTCATGAGAGATCTTCGACCTTACCAGATCGACTTTAGTTTCGCATTTTCAACAGTCTAGAATCTAAATTGTTGCAAGTGCCATCTATGGCTTACTTTTTACATTTATTTCCTTCAAGTTTATCCAATAAAGGATACAGCAAGCAAAGTATGGTCAATCAAGCACTGTAAAGGCAATATCATCATGTTTACCCACAGCAATGAGCCTGTAAATGCTTTAACAGGCTTAATTATATTTATGAGCTGAACTTGGAAAAACATGAGTCATTAAAAGAACATCTATTCAAAGGGGGGAATGTGCTGTCCCTAGTCCGTACAGCATTATCAGTCAATATAATGTGATTCCAGCATCACTCCATTGATTAGTTTGTGCGGGCATGAAACAGTTGGATATAATTGCCAGTTTGCCACTTGCCGAATTATCATGCCATGCAGATTGCTTCAACCCCCACATAGATAACAATAGTAATGCTAATTTTTCATGGAGAAAACAACATGGCTGTACAAAAATAAAGGAGAATTACTGTATCCTAAATGACAAGAATATATTAGCTATAGAGAGGATGCACTGTGCTCTTAAATCTAGAGAGTAATCTGTAGAACAACAAATGATCCAAGAAGACCTCAAGGCTTCCATAACTTCATTGTGCAGTCTTCACCATAAGTGGCGACAAGGTTTATATGGGGATGGTGTGCAAGGCCTATCACATCCTTCTCATGGACCTGCCACAAGATGATAAATGATTTACTTTAGTTGCTTTTTTCCTCGAAAAAATTGAAAAAGCTCCAGACTCTCTTTGAAACTTTCATCTTTTTCTAGCAATGAAATTCAGAAAAACAAAAGATGCAGAGAACACTGTGAAAAATATAAATTTAATAGATAGGTGGTCTTTTCCTGAACTTCAAATGAAGAAACTTACCTTCATTAGATGTTCTAGCTTGCCAGATTGATAACTGAAGCAGTACAAGTTTCTGCATAGAATTTGAAAAACTGAACTTAACCGAATAACCCATTGCCGAAATCTGTTAAGGCAGCACTGACAATGTTTCATGATAAATTGATTAATTTCATATGGGAAAAGATTGATAGAACTTTGACCTGGTAGCAGGGTACATCAAAAGGGAGAAAAATGAAGGCATGCAACTCCAAGTAAAATATATCATTCAAGTATTCAACTATGAAGTAAAAAGAAATAAAGAATACTTGTTCAAAGAAAGCAGTCAAATTATGCAACTATACTTTATGAGGGAGTGTCTGGTGCCATCTGAATAGATATGGCTAAAGCTTTACTTCAGGCTTGGAGCCTTCAGACCACTGAGAGCCACATGAAACTATGAAATTTTTCTCCGTAACACAAGTAACCAAATTGTTTGCTAATGCCAAGAGATAGGTCAAAAATCATCTGAAGAGGTAGTTTTAACATCAACAAATCCACCTATAATTGCCTCTTGTTTACGTATCTTCCCCACATACGCTAAAAATAAAACAATAAATATTGCTTGTTCACTTACTGACAAATTAAATTTCTTATACACCAGATAAAAGTAAAATCTTTGTAACAGTATCATTTGTTTAGGGGATCAGCTCTAACACGCACATTGAAGAAATACTCAAGTACATAATAGGTGCATGAGTACATCAAACCAGATAAAGCTTAAACCAAGAAAGCAATGCAAAAAGGGAATCACCAAACCATATATCCTCTATTGGCTGTGCATATTATCTGATGAAAAGCCTTAAAGTCAACCAAACACAAAAGAAATATTGTAATATACCTGTCTTCACCAACACAATAAATCCATTCCCCTTTAGGAGATAAACAAGCAACCATGAAATCTCCACCTTCTCTTTTACCAGATGAAAAGCTTTTCACAACCTTCACACAGAACATCAGACACAGATTAGTAAATACTCCATCCATCCCAGCCGTCTTGTCCTGTTTGACTTTTTTGCATTGTCCATTATTTAACTTTGACTCAATTTTATTGCAAGTATATGTTTGAAAAAAAAAATAATCGAGTTGTCTTGTTATAATCGTATGATCATGTAGTTTTAGAATATATATTTTATATAATTTTTTGTTGTACATATTTTGAGATATTAACAGCTGAAAATGTGCATCGGATTGTGTGCAGAAATGAAACAGGACAGGTTAAATGGGACAGAGGAGTAGTACGTAAAACTATAACAAGTAACAACCAAGCAAACACTCATATACTGTATTTACAAACTACCATGATAACCCTCGTGGTTTTAAAAGAAATTCTTGTTAGCATTAAATTTACAGCCTAACAAGAGGTTGCCACAAAATCTGAAATGCTTGGAATGAATGAACTTCGAAAACTATAATAAATGTCACATGTCATGCATTTGCAAGGGAAACTTTTACAATTAACTGCAAGGTGGAAGTGAAATAAATGTAGAGTGAGTAGAGGAAACCCATTAAAGTGCATGGTATGATTTGTACTGCGCAGTTCCAGATGATCAAGAGCATCCATCTTTTGTTTGTTCTTATTATTTTTTCATTTACTTTCAACTTCCTTCTTCCTTCCTCTTTGTCATGATTGTGGTGTGTAAATAAAAAAAGCAACAAAAAGCTACTGTTACCTGCCCTTGGAGAGTCATTATGTATATTGATGATGTTTTGTTGCACACAACTATGTGATCTGGATTTTTGGGTGAAATGTGAATAGAATTCACTGATGCATCACCTCCCTGTTGTATTTATGATTAAAAGGCAATGAGCACAAGTACTAATAGATTTATCTGATACTGATTTATCTCAAAACACAGTATTTCAATCGAGTGATGCTATAAAAGAAATACCCTCAGAGGAGGTGGAGGCTTAAATGTTTGCAGGCAATCTGTAGTTTTGACATCCCAAACCTGTATGCATCAATAAAATGAATCACAAACTGAAAATCAAAAACCCTGAAAAGTTTGTCCATTGATCAAATAAATAGAACTTACTTTCACTGTGCAATCACTAGATGCAGTTATAACACGAGAGCCATCAAGGGTAAAGATTGCATTATTAACATAAGATGTATGACCACGAAATTCCTTCAACATCTTACCAGACTTCAAGCCATGAATTCTGCACCCAAAAACCGAGGAGTTAATGGGCGAGTTAATGTGATCTTCCACTTTCTAACGACTCAAGACGTGACTTTGTTGGGTGGGCCAGTTTAAGAGTTAAGACATAAACTAAGATGCAGTGATAATCAATTTGTGCAGTCATAGTCCACAGTTCAACAAACCTAGCAGTACTATCAAATGATGTACTTAGCAATTGCGTTCCATCTCGAGAAAATGTGACACTAGTGACACCCTCAGAATGAGCACGCTCCAGCCGCCGCAGACACTGACCAGTTCTGATACGCCAAACCTATAACCACGTTGCGAAATTAAAAACAAATAATAAAGAAACATAAATAAACAAAATTACCTTTTTCTATATTTCATAGTCAATCCACAATTGGCATCTGAAAAATAAGGAAATATTGCAGCGGCCAACACATTGTACATAGCTTTACATTTGAATATAAAGTAAAGATTGTTGTTCCCTATTTATATCTTCCTATTTTCCTCAGTTGGAGAGATATCTGCATTCTTGTCCACACGAGGAAAATTGACAGCATTACCTTTATTTTCCCATCTTGAGATCCAGAAGCAATCATCTCAGAGTCCCTGCTGAAATCTACACACAACACCGCATCATCGTGCATCATAAATGTTTCCTGCCAAGTTATCACCAGTTGGCAGTCAGTGATAAGGTCATTCGACAAGTCAACTCCCACAAGTCTATTAAAACCATCCATGCAAGGTCATTTGGCCTATAATGCACGGCCCTTGTAGTGGCCTATTTTGGTAATTGGTATTTGTAGTGGCCTAAAATTAAAAATAGCCCCTTGTAGTGGCATATTTTAATATTTGTCTCAATTATAGAAAAAGGTCTTAGATCCAGACTACCAAACACAGGTTTGCGAGAATAGACAAGAAACAATAGAGTATATCAACATCAGGATTAAAAAAAAAAATTAGTATTGGATCAATGTAAAAAAAGTCAAAACGATTCTCACCCATCTCAACACTAAAAATATAACAAAGAAAAATGTCTTCTTAACTGTAAAAGATATTATACAAAAGAAGAAACAGAAATGGAGAAATCATAACAGAGGGATAGAGTAAATCAAAAAGGATTTCAGCGCATATGATCAAGCCGAGGAGACCATAATATCAAACAACTCACATCTGCCTGGTATTGGAGATCCTTCTTCAGTTTTCCACTAATATGGTCCCACACCTAAAATGCAAAAAAAGAATGAGCCTGAATGTGAGATTCAAGAGCACAATAAAATCACTTGAGGGATTTTATAGTACATAACCTCAACAAATCCATCAACTGAACACGAAACAAGGAATTGCCCATCCGGAGAGAACCTAGCACATTCTGGATGACTATTCTTCCCAAACTGCAGAAAGCAGCCAGTGAATGTAAGAGCACTGACGGTATTTCCCAGCAAAGCATGCCAGCAATAAAATAAGATGCAAAGAAGGATAAATGGAAGAAAGCTTACTAAAACTGAGATTTTCAAGGATATTCATCAATAGAGTAGAATTAAAATAAAAATCCAGTGTCCAAATCATTTAGGGGGCGATTGGTCTGAATGTTTGGATGGGATTTAAATCAAGACTAATTTTTAATGTTAATTTTTTAAAAATGTTTGATAAATTGGTTTGCCTCTTAAAGAAACCAATCAAATTAATTAAAGTATTTTATAATTTTAATATGGATCCAAATTAATTGTGAAAGCCGAACGCTCAGTTTAACCTGACAGCCCCCTAGGTGTACCACTCACCTTTATAGTGTGACCAAGAGTTGTTGGGTACATATCTTCCACATCTTGTTTCATAGCTGCTGTGCCTCTAAACAGATCAAATTGTGTTCCGGGTGGAAGTAAACCTGAAAAGCCAAAGAAAGAGTTTAAGAGTATAAAAAGGCAACAATCACAAGGTAAACAAATTTGACCAATATCAAAGTAGAAATTCTAATGGATAAGTATCATTTAAAAAACCAATATAGTAGTGATTTGTTACAACTTACAACTAAAGCTTCTTTCAATAGTAATTATTGTGTAAGTATCATTAATCCCAAGGAATTATCACAGCAATTTAGTCATCCTACAGATTGTTCCTCTAATACTTATGGAGTGTTTAGTTGAACCTTGAAATTGGAATTGGAATTGGATTGAAATCCGGATTTCCATCTGAACTAAGGACTTCATCTAATTCTTATAATTAAAAATAAAAAATAAAACCCTTACTTCAAAACCCTTGCGCCGCATACGAGTTTGGATATAAGTATGACTCCCCATTCCCAAACCCTATTGTCAAATGCTCCCTTAATGTACTTGAATGCAGGTACGGTATAATTGAACTGACTAGAAACAACAAGCACAAGTCATTCAGGTTTTCGATATCTTGACAACTGCTCCCACTCCCACCCTCATTTTAAGTACGCATTTGCAGACACGTTCTGGGGTAAGAGTTCTAAAGTGAGTAACCGTTTTTACATGCATAAATTGTCACCCTCAAAATAGTCATTTGTGAGCTTGCATCATTGTCTAAAACTCTAATTGCATCTAAAACTCTAATTGCATAGAGTATTTATAAAGCAGTGGAATCACTAATTAATGAAGGAAACCAAATTCCAGTGTCTTCCCTCCTCAGCAAGAATAACACAGATAATTGAAGTGTTCAGCATATAGAGATACAAGCTGTTAATGATATTCAAATCCTATGAACCACATCCTATGTAAGAAACCTTGATGCTGCTGCCACTTCAGAGCCTGGCCAATCAAAGCCATTAATCGTGAAGGTGGAACCACGGAGACTTCTGCAGCAATGCCTGTAAAAATAGTTGACCAACAAGAATGAAAAAATACACCACAGAGACAAACAAATATATACAAAATTACAATAATCAAGCTTTCCAGTCAGAAAATCATGGAAATGACGAATTGTTTACGACATATAAAGTATGAATTGCTCAATTCCCAGTCAATTTCCCCATTAAACAGCTCTTAGGTAATAGCAAATGTGGAAGAATAAATTAATCTTTCAATTGATATATGCAGTTAAATATGATTGATGTGTCACAGAAAAAAAAAAAAAAAAAAAAAAAAAAAAAAAAAAAAAAGTCAAGAAACCTTGTGCAATTTGGGCTCGCCTTTTCTCCTTCGTTGATTCTTGATATACCTGTGAACATGATGTGAAAAATGTGTTACATGAAGATTAAGGGGTGATCTCATCAAAAGTAAGGAGAAGTATATGTTTGAAATATTGTTTGTAAAAGCATAAGAATTGTAACATGATTAAAATTGTTACTAGCAAAAATTAAAGTTCAAGCATATAGCATACATGTACAGAAAGTAGAAAGACAGAACTTTTGCAGCAAAAATGTCTAGAGAAAGGCACATAATTTTTTGATAGTATATTAGCATGTATGTCAGAAAGGCTTAGACAAGAGTTAGGGTATAAAAGTTAGAAATATATCATCAAGCCAGTTGCTCATACCTCATTCGGGTCAAAGTAAGTCCTAACTAGTAAATGCTCAAGTCGCAAATACCGCTCTGGTTGCTCCTGCTTCATGACACCCATCACCTGTGTTTGTCTCAATATTGCACGGGCTGTATCTATCTCTCTTAGTTCAATCATTTCCAAAACAATCTATATGAAAACAAAGAGAACAAGGAGAATTACATATGACGGATAAAATACTTAAAAGAGCCCACAAAGGCAGAAACTCCGTCAGAACAGTGTCAACAATTAGAATTAGTTCCACCATGTAAGTCAAAGCAAAGGAAGTAGATCATACAGCATACTTCGAATTCCCGGGTTTAATTTTCTATGAATACCAAATAATTTAAATTAGTGTAAGCACCATTCCTATTTTCTCTTTACAACAATTTTTGTTTACCTAAAGAAGTTGCATACTAAATGTGACAAACATACTACAGGAGTGTTCTAGACCATGGCAGAAATGACACAAGCAAGATACTACACTATCATGTAAAGTCAAGAGCACCTTACCTGCTCATATAGATCTTCTAATTTCTTCCGAGGAAGCTTAAGTTGTGCAATTTGGGGTAAGATTGCATCCCATCGTCCGCTATTTATATCAGAAATGAAAGTTTCAAGGCTGTCAACCGTATTGAGAGAAACCTGGCACTCATTCTGCAGAGTTTGAAAAGTTTGATGCAGAGAGTTCTCCTTGCAGAACTGAAGTATAATCTTAATCACACTGCAAGCAAATGAATGCAAAATAAATGAATTAAATAATGAGCTAGTATAATCAGATGGCATAAAATAGTAATAATTTGAACACCAAAAATTGGTAAGCTTGCATTGAAACAGGAGACATAAAAAGCAGCAAGTGACCAAAAACAGACTGCTATGGCTATATCACACACAAAAACATTTTCAAGTAAACTACCTCAAATATCCAGGACTACAATTCAAGAAAGGAAAAGAGTAGCAACAGCTGTTAAAGTAAAGACAAAAAAATATCTCATGAGAATCAACATGCACATCCCTCCTAATTCCTAAATACTTCTTCCATCTCACTATTTCTGTTACGGACCCACCCAGCACGCATGTCGATACACATTTTTAACGGTTAATAACTTAAATTGTGTACAGAGAAAAGTTATAAAAAGTTAATTGTCTAAAACTACAAGATTAGACGAATCTAACAAGATCTCACTTGACTATATTTTTTCCTTCATAGTTATGATAAAAATTTGAATCAAAGTTAAACAGTTAATAGTGCCAAAAAACCATCCGTAACAAATATACCTAGACGGAGGTAGTAAGATGCAAGCAAGTAGTCATTTGTCAACGAAAAAGACTTAAACAAAAGCATTCTTAAAGTGCAGGAGAAACTATAGAAATTTGAGAGGGGATAGAAAGTGGATAGAGCTTCAGTCGTTCAGCAATATAAAGAATTTTAGTAGAACTAGAAAATTTGGGAAAAATGTGGCATTGTACCAGATTTGATTTGAAAGAAAAGCACAATAAATTGAAAACAAAAGTTTCTCAGAACATGGTTGTCCTCATCAGTCATCATATTTCAATTGTCTACCCACACCAAGATATCAGAAATTGACATTTGACAGCCGTATCTTTAACTGGGAAATCATTCGTAACAGCTGATAGAACACCAAAAATGCGGTTACTTTATTGTGCAGTTCATAGCACATTTCTACACACAAACTTTATTGCATTTGGTTCAAAAGCTGTTCTAGAAACAACAAAATTACAGACTATTTCATTCGGTGTTATGTATCCAATTACCAGAATCGTAATTGCCGCCACCCTCACGCCCCAAACTGTTTACTTTCAATAAAGTATTGACCTTTCCCCGCACACTCCAATTATATATCATATGAAATTCATCACGGAAACGCAGGCAGTAACATTGGCATTAAGAATTTTTTTTATTCAAAGTAGAAGCAAACTTACTCTCGAGCTTCAATTTCCAGTGTGGAAGACATGACGCGGAATTGGAGAGAGTGGTAATGGGTAAAACCCTAATCTTCAAACCCTCAGCTAAATTGAATCCCCGTCTTCGGCGCCTGGACCCTGGAGTCGGACTGCATCCTCCCACTTATTTATACTATTTTTTTATTTATTTATTTATTTATTTTATTATAGAGGACTATTTGTAGCGGTTTAACAAAAAAAAAGAGTCTTTTAAATAAATTAATTTATGTTAACTTAATTAAATAAGCTAATTTTATTTAATTTATTTGCCAAACAAATAAGCTCTGCGAAAATTAGAATTATGGAATTTGAAATTTTTTATGAACAATACTTTTCAATTGGATTAATTTTAGGGGATGGCATGGGGAATGAGATTCTGAAATATTCTCTCCGTTTTTCAATAATTGAATCATTTCAGCATTTCACGCAATTTAATACTCTATCCGTTTGGAAATAATTGTAACATTTGCATAGTTGTTATTATTCACTGAGTAGCTTTGATACAAATTTTTAATACAGTTATACAAAATAAAACATAGTCAAGTGGGATCTTGTTAGATTCGTCTAATCGCGTAATTTTAGAATATCAAATTTTTATAATTTTTACTTTGACACAATTTGAGATATTAAGGGTTAAAAATATGCATTGGATAACGTAAAACGCATGAATGTTACAATTTTTTAAAAACGGAGGGAGTACATATTTTTAACGCTCAATATCTTTAATTGTATAAAAGTAAAAATTATAAAAGTTAGATAATGGAGATGTTTGGGAGTCAGCGGATCGGCTAGCAGATAGCAGATTCGGAGAGAGAACTGTGAGACAATATGCTCTTCCAATATGCTATGGGGATGTTTGGGAGTCAGCAGATCCGCTAGCAGATAGCAGATTCGGAGAGAGAACTGTGAGAGAATATGCTCTTCCAATATGCTATATGCTATCAAATATGCTGGCTCCCAAACATACTCTATATGCTGGTCACTATGCTGTCATCCAAACAGCCCCAATATAAATCTACGCGATTAGATGAATCTAACAAGATCTCAATTGATTATGTTTTATCTTATATAAATATGTTAAAAAATCGAATCAAAATTATTTAATGAATAGTAGTTACTGTGTCAATATTTCATTTATTTGAGGACGAAGGGAGTATTAAAAGTTAAGAAGGGGTAAAATTGTTAGGTTTAGAATTTAGTATTTACTATTATTTATAGCCATTCTTTTAATTAAACACACCAACCATATTACTCCGGTATTTTTTATGTTCTTTTTCTTTCAATGATTATATAATTATAGTAATTAATTTAGGTTAAAATTGGGGATGAGGACTTAGTCCAAGTGTTTAAGTCCCCGACTTCCAACTGAAGATTGAATGTTCGATCCCCACCTGCCCTTATCCTTTGTTTATAAACAGTATAGTAGTAAAAGTCAAAATATTTCCAATGACATGGAATGGAATGAGTATCTTAATATAAAAAAACACAATTGTTTGAAATATTTCTTTATTTTTACTTAACATAAATTGGTGATGGAAGCTTATACCTCAGTACTACACAAATTATAATGTAAGATTACACACTTCACAGTTCACACGTGTGTAATCAAAAACAAAGAATTTGACCTATGCATTTAAAATCCATTCCTCTCAAATTCATTCATCATGTCCATTCTTGCATGAGTTACCAGTGGGAATGTGGGATATTAATTGGACAGGGAGCTGAGTAAATCGATGTGATCTTTTCTAACTGCAGACAGCCGCCTGCCTTGCACGAATTTGTGGGTCTCTATTAACAGCAACCCTTCACTAGTTCATTCATTCAAATTATACACACTGAGACAATTCTGCATCACTTGCAGTATTTTGGATCAATAATAATTTTTATAAAAAAAAAAAGAAAAAAAAAAGAGGATGGCCTTAAATGAAAAATAATAATAATAAAAAAAATAAAAATAAAATAAAATAAAACCCTTTAATAGTTTAATCCATATTAGAGTGAAAACATAAAATACTTTATCCTTTTCTTTCCCTCGACAACTTCCAAACGCAGTCCAAAAAAAAATAATCGCTTTGCCGGAATAGTGAGCATATATATATATTTTTTTGGGATGTTTGGGAGTCGGCGGATCCGCTAGAGACAATATGCTCTTTCAATCCGCTATATGCTAATCAATGGGGCTGTTTGGATGGCAGTAGATTAGAGAGCATATCTAGTTTTAGCAGATTTGACTACTAAATATGCTATTTTATGGTGTTTGGTAAATGGTATATCTTATGAGCAGATTGGGGTTAATATGCTAAAATTTAATCTGCTACATTCTCAAGCATATTTGGACAGTAGATCTGCAGACTGAAATACCCCTTCTCTCTCTAATCTCTCATCGTCTTCCCTCTTCTTTCTCCTCTCACAAATTCTGACAAAATCTTCTCTTCTCTGCTGAAATGCGATGAGCTCATTCTTCTTGACTCCTCGTCTTGGAGGCCATTCCAAAATCCTCAAATTGTTATGAGGAAGCCTTAATTTTATTTATTATTTATATAACTACAGTACTATTTAATTAAACTAATATTTGTCCTTATATGTCATTTTACATACTAAATATGCTATATGCTGATTAATCTACCAAACACCTTTAATGAAATCTGCTACTACTATCTACTGGTCAAATATGCTCTTCATATCTGCTGCTCAAATCCGCCGGTCAAATCTGCTATCTGCTTCTGCCATCTGCTAAACTCCCAAACAGGCCCAATATGATAACATCCAAACATTCTCTTTGTCTGTCCTCAAACAATTGTTCAATTTTATTTTTTTCTCACAATTCAATACACATTTTTAATAATTAATAAATCAAATGTATACAGTAAAAAAAGTTATAAATAAAAAAATAATCAAATATCTCATTTGACTATATTTTTCTTATATAAATGAGATTAAAAAAATGAGTCAAAATTGCACAAAAACAGTGTCAAAGTCAAAGTCGAACAATTAAATAGAAAACTATTGAATTACCACATACCAAAGTAGTAGAATTTTATTTAGTACTCAACGGCAAGGTCGACATGCCTGATTTAATAATAAAGTTCATAGCCCCAGCTATATATATCATACAGTATCAATAATATTGATAAATATCCTGATAATTAGCACCAGCAATATTGTTAGTAGAAATTATTGGCGGGTAATGGTGATTAATGTTGGCCACATCAGTTTCCCCATGCTCGTTTTCTTCTATGATCTGCATATATATATATAATAACTTCATACAATTCATTTCCAATTCAATAACTACAATAAAGAAGAATCGAATTAATTACTTATATATTGGAAATGTATAGCAGTGGCGGACCCAGGATTTTTCGGAAGGTAGGGCCGGAATCTATTTTTTTTAATCTTAAGTAAAAAAAAATTAAAAAAAAAATTTGATAAAAAAAGTAATAGATTTTTTTTTTTTAATTTGAGGTGGGGCCGAGGCCCCACCATCCGCCCCTGATGTATAGTACATACCTTCTCATGTAGATGATTGTTTGCAGCTTGGAGTATTCCTTCCTATATACATGTAACATTATTATCGTTTTTTTTTTACTAAATTATTACATAAAAATTACTAATAATGGATTCAATTTATAATGGGTTGTTCCATATAATAATTAGTTCCTTTAGTTTGTGCTCTAATTTAGAAGTTGAGATCGAATACATATATGCATGCCGCATAGTGGCTAACCTGATTTTTGAGCAACTGGATTTCTTGAATCATAATCTCCATCTGCGAATATATATTTTAATATAATTAACTAGTGAAAATGAAATAACTATTAATTATATATGAATTATTTGTCCAATGTGGCCTGGAATACCCTGTTTCATATATATATATATATGAATTATTTCAATTATATATATACATAATACACGCGCGCAAACCTTAGCAAAGCGAACATGAGTTATCCAGGTCTCCAAATTTTTCTCAAGAATATTGAGTTGATCTAAGCTCATTGTTTCTGCTTCCCCTCCAGATAAAAACCTAGCTAATCCAATCATGTGTAGGGTAAAAAACAGAAATTTGTTGTTATTTTTTGGGCACAGCCATATGAGGTGCGAGATCTTTTGCTGGAAATTTGTTGTTATTTTTATTGTACTATGTGGTAATTTTTTTTCACATGCATATTTCAATAATCAATTCTGCACTTAGTTCCAAAATTGAAATGAAATTAAAAATATATATACATACCGTAATCCTTTTTGGAGGATTTCAGTCTCGTATTTGAGCAGTCGGGTCTCTTCTTTTTCTTTTGGGTCCTAAAAGTTTAATCAAAACCAAGTTAATTAATCTGTGATACTCTATACATAAAACCAAGTTAATTAATTCCCTGTGATTTGATAACATACGAATATAGTATAAAAGAGAAGAGTGTTGGATCACTTAGCTTTTTTAGACTATTTTCATAATTTTAAAAATAAAATTATTACTAGTATGCTTCATATTTGAAATTAATTATCGTACATAGATTCTAGCTAGGCAAGCTAATTAATCATAGCTAAGACACTAGATTCCCAATAGCATATCAATGTTTATTTTCATTTTCAAAAAAGGAATTCGTTTTCATATGCACTAATTAAACTATGAGTAATTTTATGCTTCGGCTCCCCTTTTCTCTCAAAAGACCAAAAAAAAAAAAAAACAAAACTATGATTACCATAGATAAAAGACAAGCTTACCATGCATATAAAACAACAACAGTTTGAATAATGTAAAGTCTTAATTTTTTATTTTTTATTTTTTTCTGAAGAAATGAATTTGAGTTTTATAAACGAAATAACCAACCACTAAACACACATTTAAGCAACCACTATATACTTTATGTCATGTGGGCTCCTTAAGACACCTTTTTGGTATATATTGCTTGCCCTTTCCAAAAAAGTTAGCATCGCAAAGAGAAAAACTATTAGTAACTACTTCTTCATCCGTTTCACTATATTTGTTATATATTACTCCCCGACACGCATACCAATACACATTTTTAACGATTAATAACTTAAATTGTACTGTATACAAGAAAAAATTATAAAAAGTTGATATTCTAAAACTACAAAATCTCACAATTGACTATATATTTTTGCTTGTATAATTATGATAAAAATTTGAGTCAACGTTAAACAGTGAATAATACTTCCTCCGTTCTCATATAATTGTTCCATTTGCATAGTAGTTACTATTCATTGAGTAACTTTGATCAATTTTTTTGCCATAGTTATATAAGATAAAACATAGTCAAGTGAGATCTTGTTAGATTCGTCTAATCACGTAGTTTTATAATATTATTTTTTTATAATTTTTACTTATATATACTTTGAGTTATTGACATCTAAAAATGTGTCTTGGACTGCGTGAAATGTATGATGGAAGCAATTATATGAGAACAGAGGAAGTAACAAATATAGTGAGAGAGGGGTAATATAAAGTAGAATAATAAGGGGGGGATGATGAAAAGAGAAGAGTTTATATATGAAGATGTATAGTACCTGCACATCGGTGATAAGGGTGTCTAGTTTTGAGACGTGAGTTGACATGTCCTGATGGCAGCGGATGTACTTGTCAATCAGATCTCGCATGTCTCTTCAATAATAGCATAACATCATCCAAATTAGTAAAATTCATTTAAGGGAATGGCTACCTACATATCACTCTATGCGAATTAAAACTACTATTCATTTATGTCTTCTACTCTATTGCCAAACTTAATTTGTTGTCCATCCCATATATATTTATCTTCCCTTCACAATTCAATTCACACCAATACAACTTCTGGTGAAATATTTGCATGTGTGTGTGTCTAGGGATCGCAACAGGTCCATGTCAAACCCCAGAATCGACTGATTCTCATCCCTCGCTATGTGTGTCATTGTTGGCCTCGTTTTATTATGTAGTATTCCCTTTCACTCAATTTTCTATAGTGAAATACAGTATAATACTACATACTTTTGAGAAAGCTAAATTCGACAGTATACTTAGTTATTGAAACTAGAAAGATTGGACAAAACCCTTTGGTCGCAAGCTCGTAGAGCTTTCCATTGGCGGAGAAAATGACGAGTCCGATGTCGGCGTCGCACATCACGGAGAGCTCCTTTGCCTTCTTGAGTAGGCCGGCGCGCCTCTTGCAGAAAGTCACTTGCCGGTGCACCGGATTCTCAATCCTTTTCATTGCCACCTTCCCTCTTCCCATTATTATGTTCCCCTTCCTACCTACAATTTGTTAGTACTACTACTACTACTAGTTAATACTACTACTATGAAAATAATGAAATAAAAAAGGGGCGGAGCAAAGTAAAGATATCTATCTGGCCTCCCACTAGTTTGAACTAGCTTCGAGGAGATGATGGATGTGTTGTTATTACAACCTTAATTGGTGTAAATTAACTCTCCGATCCATGTGTGTATATATATATGGATGGAAAAAATGATTTTTTAGTCCGTTATCTTTCAAAAATATCCAAATCGGTCCGTTAGAAATTTTTTGCCCCATATGGTCCACTACGTTTACTAATTTTATCCGATTTGGTCCTAATTACTTAATTAAGCTAAACTTATTGATAATGTAACAATTAAAATCCCTAATCTGTCCAGATTAACTTCATAGGACAGATACCCGACCCAACCAGAACATCAAACCCTAAACCATTCCTTTCCCCCTGTTTTTCCAGACTTTTCCTTCAATCTGTCTAATTCTTTTTTATGTGTTTCCCCTCTCCTTTTCCAAATTCTCAGCCACAGCCCCCATTTTCTTCTCCTCCGTTTTTGCTTTTTTTTCTCATCCATCTCCTCCTTGTGCAGCGGATGTTCCCCCTCCCTCCCTTTTTTCCTTTTTCTTTTTTTTTTTCTTTGTGTGGTGGTTGTTGATATCTGTAGCCTTCACAAAACGGACGATGACGATGGAAAGGATCGGTAGAAACGGCGTTGAGTTTGATCTGTGAGGGGGTGGTGATTTGGTGAAGATGGTTGGAGAGGAGTGGTGTGGCGGTGGTGCACGACTGTCTGCGTCGAAGCAGATATGGGGGAGGAGGAACGGCGACGGGAATGGGTAAGGATGAAGGTGTGGGGGCGACGCAGTGGTGCGGGGAATGCCGGCGACGGTTGGCGGTGATGGGAGAGGTGGCTTGTTGGCCGGATGGGCGGTGGTGAGGTGCTGCCGGCGGGTGGGTGGGGTATTGACGATGTTGGTGGTGATGGGAGAGGTGGCTTGGTGGCCGGATGGGCGGTGGTGAGGTGCTGCCGGCGGGTGGGTGGGGTATCAACAGGTTTAGCTTAATTAAGTAATTAGGACCAAATCGGATAAAATTAATAAATGTAGCGGACCATATGGCAAAAAATTTCTAACGGACCGATTTGGATATTTTTGAAAGATAACGGACTAAAAAATCATTTTTTCCATATATGGATTGAGGGCATATGGGAGTGTGACACCTGTGGTTTAATTTGTCGTATAGTGGGGGCATGTTGGGTTGATAAATGATGATGATACCCTCAAGAGTCAAAAGTATAGCTATATATATTCTGTCCTTAAAAGAGTGTGGTGACATGCCGGGGAATTATTGGTTGGGTGATAGACTGATAGTAGTCATGCCTAAGCTTTGGCAATTAGTGGGAATATGTTCATTATTCACTCACAATTACAGGATTCCAGTGGGCTTATTAGAGCATCTCTATGGGATGTTTGGGAGTCAGCAGATCCGCTAGTAGATAGCAGATTCGGAGAGAGAACTGTGAAAGGATATGCTCTTCCAATATGCTATATGCTACCAAATATGCTTGCTCCCAAACATATGATCATGGATGCTAAGAGACGACCCTTTGGGATTAAGATAATCATTACCCGACCTCGTACATATATTACTGAATAAATAAATCATATTTTAATATTTATGGGCTTTTCTCAATTAAAAGCATTTCTATACGCCAGAAAAAAAAAGAAAAAAAAAAGCATTTCATATGATAAATAAATGTATTGGCTAAATTATAAATTTTCAAATAATACTCCCTCCGTCCCATTTAACTTGTCTTGTTTCATTTCTGCACACAATCCAATGCACATTTTCAATCATTAATATCTCAAAATATGTACAATAAAAAAATTATATAAAATATATATTCTAAAACTACATGACTTTACGATTTTAACAAGACCTAACTCGGCTATTTTTTTCAAATATATACTTGCAATAACGTTGAGTCAAAGTTACACAATGAACAGTGTCAAAAAGTCAAACAGGACAAGTATACTGGGACGAAGGGAGTACATTGTAATGGTACTACAAAAGAGAGGGGTTTAAGTAAAAACGAATTGTGAATACCACGCCAGGAAAAGAAAAAGAAAAAAATGGATGCCGTAAATTCTGCCACCCCTGGCCCCTTTCTTCATTTCATATGATAAAGTTTTTGGACTCCTAATGATAAAGTTTGATGTAATCAGTGGTGTATTATTGCATTAGATGCTCTTACTTTGCTGTCAAATCACCATTTTTTCATGTTATTGGGAAGAAAGAGATTTCAATACCATATTGAGTGTTGCATAACAAAGCCAACCATCCTTTTTTTTCCCCTCTTTTTTTTAGAAATGAGGGCCTAGGCCGATTTATTCATAAACCTGAAGAGCTTGGACAAAACCATTACATCAGAATACGTGGGGAAAACTATGGAACAAGGTTTGAATATAAATTTTACCTTCACAATGATAAAACGATATCTAACCAAAAACACATTGATACTCCAGAAAAATTAATACTGTTCATTGTAGCACTTTTATTAATATTTTTGTCATAGTTATACAAGAAAAAAAAATATAGTCAAGTGATATCTTGTTAGATTTATCTTATAGTTTTTAAATATCAAATTTTCACAATTTTTACTTATACCTAAACATTACATTTAAAAAGAAACAGATGTAGTAATAATTAGAGGGCAAGATACTTTGAGCTTAAAAAGTTAGTTGAATTTATAAATGGCAAATTCCAAGCCAAGTTTCCTGTTTTCTTCTCTTTTTGCTCTGTGTATCTCAAGCTTCAAACCCGTTTAACTTCAGCACAAGGCACTGGAGGGCGACAAATACAGCACCAAAAACGGAATTTTGAGGAAGATGAAGAGCCTCGTACAACCACCACAACGGCATGTACAATCGAGCTTTGTTATTATTATTAATATGAATAATTTACATCTAATTCATTTCTATATTCATTCAATCCGTTCCAAAACCAATAAAACAAGTCTAATAATCAATTCATTACTATATTTATAAATTACTATTACTCATCCACTTAATACCACACATTTTATCTAAAGAACAAATCAACTGCGTTGTAGAAGAACCCACTGCGCCAAGTTCTTCAGTACTTAATATTTTGGTTCAGCTCAACTCCAAATCAAATGTAACAGGAAATCACATAAAATAAAACCCCATAGTTTAATGCAAACGAGCTACAAAATCATAGTGCAGTTCTATTTCAGATGCAAAATTTTGACTGTACTGATGCACAAAAGCAAGATAGTAACCACAAGGCTACGGATAACAAACCTGTTTAAAAGGCAAAGCCAAAATCCCTTCCCCTTTACTTGAAGCACTTGGCGTCCAACAAAGGAGCTCCCTCAAAAGGCTCGGCATCTTCAATCATCTGGTTTACGCGCTCCTTCTGAGCTTCGTCGTTAATGTCCACCTTTGTCCACTCATACAGCTCCATGTCATAGCATTCATCAAGCACAAATTGAGGAATCTCTTGCCCTCGGAATAGCCACAAACCTTTTACCTGGAATGGGGGATTGGATCCAATAACAAGCATCTTCCCAAATGCATACTTGCGTGCTAAATCCATTCGCTGGAGAAAACCACCCACTTTGTTCATGGTGACAAAGGAAACTGTGTTTTCATCGTTGTACTTGTAATCACAAAACCAAAGAGAATATCCCTCTGGATCATACATGTCCCAAAACCCTGCAACAAAACAGAAAGCCTTGTGTGTGAAACATATTGAATGCCTGGCAACCTTTAAATATGCAAGCCCATCTTTCTGTTATGTTATCTGATTGCCTATTCTGGTCCCACATTCAAGTCAATTCTAAGAAAGGGTGAACTAGGCACATGTGTCAATTCTTATAAAAGAAATGAAATTTAAGATATCAACAATCCAAAAATAGCTCAAGACATTACCGCATAATATAATTCTACAAACAAGAATACAAGGGGGAAACTGTAGAGAACCAGAGAGAAAAATTCATGAATATAGCCATAGTCTAAAAGTTAAGTACCTTTGATGGCAACCTCACGGAAGTTGGTCTTGGTGTTTGAGTAAAGCCTTTTCCATTCATCAAGAATCATCTTACTTGGGGGCAAAAGATCCAAAGGATTCTTTGGTTTGGGTTTGGGTGCCTCTTCCTCCTCCACAACTTCTTTGGGCTTAGCTTCTTCTTTCTTAGCTTCTTCTTTCTTAGCTTCCTTCTTAACTTCCTTCGGCTTAGATTTTGCAGGCTCTTTTGTCTGGGTTGGTTTCTTAGATGCAATAGGAGGAATAGATTTTGCTTGTTCAACATTGCCCCATACCTTCTTGAAATTGGGCTGATTAATTAATGTCCAAAAGTACCTCTCCACATGTGGGAATTCCGAGGTAAAGTTCTTTGTCAGGCCTATCGAGATTCCATGAGCTAAATTACAAATCATAACAATGTCAGCAAGTGTAACACCATGTCCCACCAAGTAGGTGTTGGATGCAAGATGGGTGTTCAAGGCTCCGAGAGATCTCTTCAGGTTAGAAATAGCAGCCTCCTCAGCCTGCAAATTTCAAGAGAAAACAGGAGAAGATTTAAGAGCCAACAAAGATAAAATGCGTAGAGGTTACACAAGTTGAAACAATTCATTTTGGTTACCTGAGGCAAATACACACGAAATCCTAGACGTGGATACAGCCAGTTGGCAATGTTAGCATCAATTTCAGTAGCAGAAAAATCTGTCCATTGCTCAATGTGGGCCTGCAAAATCCAGCATATTGAAAAACAAATGTGATATGGAAATGTCTAACTAGATGATCGAATGCATTTCTATTACTTTTCACATACAGTAAATTGTAGAAATGTAATGATCATAAGTCTTAATGTTTTCTTACATAATCAATAAGGGAGGAGCCATAGATAGGGCAATCTTGTTTGCTTCGAGCAACTGCATAAAGTGAGCAAGACATGCATCAGAAATCGTCAAATAGCTGCAGTGACCACCAAAACATATCCTAAAGTATTACCATAACGAGCAATTGCATTGCTCTCAAATACTGCGCCATCCGGTGTTTCAAGAACAGGAACCTATCGGGAGAAATAAAAAATTAGGTATATGGAAAATACACTACAGATTAACAAAAACTATTACTCTTATACTTTTCCCAATGGATTCATCTTGAGGAATTCAGGAGTCTTGTTTGATACACCAAATTCAAAATCCTTCACCAGTTCAACTTTTACACCGCAATACTCGGCAGCGATTAGCGCCTTGAATGCATTTTTGTTGTATGGAGGGGAATGCAAAATCTGTACAGAGGAAATCAAGAAAGATCGCTAACCCAGATGAAACCAGAATATGAAATTATAGTTTCTTTAGTGCATCTTCATGCCAATAAGTAATAACACTCAACAATAAAAACATGATCATCATATTACAAGTAAAAAGAACTTTAGACAGCAAAATTAGCATCTTAATAGTTGATAATTTTGCGTTCCTTCATACTATTATTGCTTACAGATCAAACCATATTTGCATTTGATCATAATAATATAAACAAGTAGGTTCAAGACAACAGAAACGTAAATAATCTCAACACAACGAAAATATTAAGTATCCTCGAATGAAGACATGAACCACCAATTGGAGAAGCGGCACTATACAACTCCTCACAGGGTCAATTACAGAAAAATCTTTGTATACATCCGATCCAATTTCCATTTAGACTCAATAACAGATCTACGAAAATCTCAAAAAATAAAAATAAAACCAAAAATAACCTTTAAAAACCAACGTATTAAATTGGAAACTCACCAGAGACATGGCTTCACAAGATCGAAGATTGACTCTATAAATCCGGAGAAACCTAAATATACAACAGTAAATAATTAATCTTTATCAATCATCGCAAAACCCATCAAAATTTCAGCAACCGGTATCTGCACATGGAAATACACCCCCATACTGGTAAAAAATACCGAAGTAGATACGTAGATCAGAGGCCTGCAGACGATTTACACGGAATGAGTGTTTACCTTGAGAGAGCGATAGAGAAATGTGAAGCACTGAAGTGAAGACCTGGAAACGGTGGTGTTTATATAGGAGTGGGGGTTTTAGGGTTTCTTTGGGATATAAGTTTGACTGCAGGGGTACCCGTTTTTGTGTTTTTTTCATTTGTGCGCCATCGAAAAAGGGCATTTTAGACACTGGATTGTGGTCTAAAAGTTACTGTCTAAGTCTCAACCAACTTGTCTTACTTATACACTTTTTTAATCGTGAATATCACATATTATATACTACAATGTAAAATATATATTCTAAAACTATAAGATTAGACGAATCAAACAAAACCCAACTTTACTATTTTTCTCAAAATATATTTTGCAATAATATTAAATCAAAGTTGAATAATGAACAGTGTCAAAAGTCAAATCAGATAAATTTGCTAGGACGGAGGGAGTATTTCCTCCTATATTCAATTTTTTTCCATTTGCTAATTTGCTACTTCATCTGTTTTTTAAAGATTGCTACGGACATATCTAGCACGTAATCCAATGCATATTTTAAACCATTAATAACTCAAATTCGTTACAAATAAAAATTCTAAAAATTCGATACTTAAAAACTACAAGACGAGACGAATCTAACAAGATCTCTTTTTGCTATATTTTAACTTATATAACCATGATAAAACTTTAAGTCAAAGTACATGAGTGAACAGTAGCAATTTGTCAAATGTAGCTAACCAAAAAATAACGGAGAAAGTATTATTCATACATATTTTTTATTTAATTTTTTGATAGTTATACAAAGTAAACTATAGTCGAATGAGATCTTATTAGATTTTTATTTATTTATTTTTTTGGCGTGTACCGAGTATTCACAGGTCATATTGGACCCAAGACTAATCCATCGATGATCTTTTGGACATTGAAGGGTTGCCTCTCTGCCACGGATCTGTTTGAACACTATAGGTGAAATGAAGAAACAAGAACAAAGGAAAAAATAAAGGGATAGGAATACCAAGCCGAATCAACTCTCGGAATCAACCAACCCTCCAATATGTTGACCCATCCCCTCCTTTTGATCCGTCAATGGTGATTATCGATTGAGGATGTCTCGAATCGATTGTGGCCGAAGCCAAAATAGATGAAATCCGAGTTTGAGAGCACAAGGTCTCTCGGAAGTGACTTTTGAAGATGATGCAAATTATCATTCAATATTCAAAAGTGAAGACAAGAGTATGGGATCTCATATATATAGAGAAACCCTTAAACAATCTATCCAAAGTAAATAAACAACACTACTAGAGTTTTCAACAAGCTAGGAAGCAAATTTGAACAAGCTGGAACAGTCCCGTCGCTAGCCGACACACGTCGTGAACCCTAGCCTGGCGACGGGGAGGTCTTGCGACGTGTAGCAATGGAGGATGGAGGAAACCTGTCGTGAGACTTCTGCATGGTCACGTTGCGAAGCATGTCACGTCGTGAGACCAGGTCTTGTGACGGAGGGTCTTGCCATGGGGTGGTTGGCTTGCGACGTAGGGACTTCTTCGGCGTCTCTCTTCATGTCGCAAGAGAGGGTCTTGCGACGGAGGGGCTTGCGACGGGGTGGTTGGCTTGCAACGCAGGCCTCCTCCTGTTCTTCCTTCCACGTCGTAAGAGGGGGTCTCGCGACGTGGAAGGAGATGAGAAGGCGATGAAGGCCGGCGGAGATGGAGGATTCAATTGTAATAAACATTTCTTAAGAATAGAAGGGGAAAAAAAACAAACAAACAAACAAACAAAGGTTGTAATCCCGAGCCTAGTTATTGCAATCCATTGAATAAAAATAGTGTTATCTTTTCATGTCAAGATGTCGCCAAGACCAGGAAGCATATTCCTCAGTACTGCAGCACTTTAAATATTCCTGGAAGACAATTATTATAAGTTGTAACTGAAGTGTTTTTTGTTAGTATTTAACTGCAGGCCAAGAAGACTCGAACAATTAACAACAATGTGTGATTGATTTACTGCCAATGCCACATTTCCTAGAGTGTTGCGCCTCTTAACATTTTGGAAATTTGAACTATGATTCCACTTTTAAGCACTTTAAAGAATGTACAGGAGTTTCCTAGAATTTGAAGATGGAAGTCTCAAGGAAATAGTATGTAGCAATTTGATGGTTGATTATGGATTTGGAGAAAGAAATTGATCTACTATGATGTAGGGGTATAAATTAAGGCACGGATGGTGTATTGTTGTACAGATTATGACCCCTGTTTGACAATTAACTGTTAGTTGATAGTTGAGTCAATCAACTGTTTGTTTATTTAGATTATTCAGTTAACTGGTTTGACTAGCTGATTAGATTGTTGTTATATAAGGCAATCTCCAACCATACCATACTTTTGCAGGAGTTATAGTACAATCGCTATTTTTGCAGGATAGCTACAGTAATTTCATCTACAACCCAACCCTACATATTCTATTTTATATTATTTTCTAAAATTTACAAAAAATCCAATACTCTCTTATATAAAATATTAATAATATTTTTATTTTTATTATAATTTTAACAATACACAGAAATTTTTAAAAAAATGCAGGGATGAATAGTGTTCCTGTAACACCCCGGTTTTGGTAACCCAGGCCGGGATGCCACCGCCACACCTCCCTAGCAAGACACGGTTTCTCCGAGCTCACTAAAGAGATGCAAGGCTATGGTTTTTCAGAATTTAAAATATTCAAACAGCCCATTCATAAATAATTTAAAAATAATACATCAGAGTTGCAGCGGAATTTATAAGTTGTGCAGCGGAAATAAAGTATAAGGGCCAACATGGCCAGAACACGGGTTAAACAGGCCCGTTCATGCAAGTCGTAATTAAATGCAGGGATTTAAAATAAAGATTTCCCCTAATGTTCCCATGTATGCATATGATGATGCATAATCTTCATCCTCTGTAGAAAAAAGAGATAAATGGTTTGGGTCAGCAAAAACGCGCTGAGTAAGTTAACACATAGCATGGGTTAGGGGTTTCAAAGCCTTTAATTAAATTTAATAAAAACATTTCTTGTAGGTAATGATTTGCAAGGCATAACTAAATAAATACTTAAAAATATTAGATATTTTGTTCTCCCGTTACATAACCATTTCAACAATATTTGATTTAGCCGACAATCCGGCGGCCGCAGCCAATTTCAAAAGTATCATTTAGACGGTGATCCGGCGGCCTCAGCCAATATCAATAGTATCATTTCTCAAAATATTTTCGTTTCTTTTATAGTTCACCATTCACCAGGGCTCTTGTGACCGCAATCCTCATAACCAATATTTTCCCGCAGGAAATCATACAATCGCCCTTGGGGAATCTAACCCGCAAGAACTCAATACATCCTGGGGAATCTAACCCGCAGGAAAACATACAATCGCCCTTGGGGAATCTAACCCGCAAGAACTCAAATACATCATTGGGAATCAAACCCGCATGAATCATATTGATAATATCAAACTTGGTCACAAGTCCCCAATGTTTCAAAAGAATTGTTTTAAAGAAAATGTGTTTTTATTTGGTGTAACGGGATTTTTCAAAAGTATAGCTTTATCGTAATTCAACGTCTCGATCGTTGTTTAAAAGATTTCAAAAATCGATCGATGTCACAGTTTGCGCCTTTTTGGTTTAAAAATCCATTTCCTAGGCGATTGATTTGAAATTTGTACAGCATCTCAAAAACATCCCAACGAACAACTTTCGTGTTTTAAGTTTTTCGGAAAAACGATGGGAAGCATGTTAAAAATCATGTTTTCTTCAGAATCAAAAAGCTGTCAGGATTCAGGTTTGACACCTTTCAAGGATTTGACTTTTTATCATATCAAATGATCTCCAAAAATTCTGAAATTTTTCAGAGACATACTAGACATGATTTCAAACAACTTTTGTTTAGAACTCAAGGATTGGTTCGGACTATAAATGATAGGAATAAGCTCATCAAGATCGGCTATGAAATCTGTCATCCTTTGACAATTCTTAAAAACGCAGAATATGTTCGATACGATTTGGGGTATCAAAACTCGATGAAAATCTTTGAAATTTTTACACAATATAGCTTACGATCTTTGGATCAAAATCTTAGTTTTGAGTTTTCAGATTTGAACACTCGAAGTAAGAGTTTTGCTCGTCGAGTTTGATTATGAAATCTGTCAAGGTTCTTGACATCGGTTCTAACGCAGATCGGGTCGGCTCGAGTTTGGAGGTTCAAATCTCAATGAAAAATTCTAAAAATTTGCAGAAATGTTCTATACTCATAGATCTACAACTTTCATGTTCAACACCAATCCTAGATCGGCCTAGATCCATGGTCAAAATAACCAACAAGATTGAGAGTGAAATCTGCCAAAGTTCTAAGATTCAGATTTAATGCTCTTCGGTTTTGGGTCGGTTTCAGGTTTCAAAACATCATGAAAAATTATGAAATTTTTACAGAAGCTAGACCAAAGCCTTAGCAACACTTTTCATGTTTTGAGTTTTGTTGTTTAAGCAGCTTTAGAGGTTCGAAAAATTCATACGAAAACGCTGCGTTGAGGGTTTCTCTTGTTGACAGATTTTTAGAGTTTCTAAATCTCTATGTTTGGTTGCATTTTAAGTCACCCAAAACCATAGTAAGGTTAACTTACAGTGGGGATGATGTTTAGGAAGTCACGGGGTCGTCCGGAATCCACGGGATGTCACGAACGAATCTCTTCCACCCGATTTATTCTTCCCTTGGCTCCGATTTGTGTTCGAATATGAAGATTCGTAAGTTAGTATGATGTTTATGATCTTAAAATCATAAGGAAACTTGAATAACATCTTACCAACAATCCAAAGCCTGCAATCCTTGATCTACACACTTCCTTGGTTGGATTTGGTTGCCGGAAACTCGTCGGAAAGTCGCCGGAAGTTCGTCGGAAGAGTGTTTGGCTTTTGGGAGAGTTTTTGGAGAGTTTGGGGTGAATGATTGATGAAAATGGCTGAGAATGGGGATGGGATTGATTACATAACATCCAAAAAGATGCCACACCCGTGATAGATCAAGATTCCCACCTTTGGGACCCAAAAAATGGCAAAAAGTCCCAAAAACACATAAATCCCGACTGCTACAGTAGCATGCTACAGTAGCGTGCTACAGTAGCATGCTACAGTAATTTTTTTTTTTTTTTTTTTTAAATTTTTTTTTTATATATATATATATATTAAGATTCTTATCTTAAAAAAAATCATAATGTGGGAATTTTTGTGATCTTGTAAGTCATACATAGCTTCAAAAAGGAATATATTCTTTATTTGAAAATGACAAGATATGATTAATATTCCACCCTACAATTTCAAACCATAGTCAAATTATTCCCAATTATATTATGGCATTCTAGAATAATTCATAAAAAAAAATATGGGTAGAATGATTAATCAAGGATATATAGAAAATAGATAATTCTCATTATAATTTAAACATGTAAATATATACATGTATATACATGTGTACATGTTTGGAAAGATTATTTCAAGACCAAGGTATATATGTGTATATAAACTTGTATATGGATTTAAAATATTCTATGAACCATATACTTATTACACTTGATATTGAAATCCATATATTTATTTGAAAAGACAAATATATATAATTTTTTTAAAGTATGTTTTGTAGAAAATAATATACTAATCTTTAAGCACATATTTGAACATATAAATATATATATAGATTTGATTAAAAATCTACTTAGTGAATTGATCAAAATATATATATTCATACATATATATCGGGCAATTTCTATGGTATTACAATCTACCCTCCTTAAGAATCAACTTCGTCCCCGAAGTTGCGCGACTTATTGACCGATTGATTGATTGCGATTGTATCATTAAATTTCTTCCGACTTCACGGGTTCTTGGAATTAAAATTCTTTTCCTTCTTGAATTTAATTCTAATTGTCTTGACTCAATTGATGGAATGTCTTCGGGCTTCCTTTCCCTCTTTTATTCCATTTTGAATTTGAATCTATCGGCGTTTTATTTCCGAGCAATAATTTATTGTGATAAATTATTTTCTTCTTCTCGGAGATGTTTCGACATTGATCGGAATAAATTTTATTCCTTTGGACGTTGATAAAAATCTGGGGTATTACAGTCTACCCCCCTTAAGAATCAACTTCGTCCCCGAAGTTGTGTTTCGGCTTTTCTCGCGCTAAGAGTTAGGGTCCTTTTGTTACTTGGGATACAAACTATTCGGGTTTCAAAAATAAATGCTTATGCATTCTTACGGGGTATTACATCCTCCCCCCCTTAAGATTACAGTTATGTCCCCATAACTGCCTATGTATTATTCGCAACCAGGTTCGGGTATCATCGCATATGATCCTTCCTCAGTATTCTTCTAGGTGTCATTTTAGAAGCACGCGAAGATGAGTTTCTAAGTGATCAAGATCTAGGACTAAGGCAAAGTTAGTCTGAAGTTGGCGCTTCTAAGTCAAGACTCAAGTCGAGTTCTAAGGTAGGAGTGTTTCTTATTACCGATAATTCACATAAAAAGGGTTAGTGTAAATATTTATGTATGCATATGCATATGTGTCCCCCAAAAAAATTTTACGCACGCATTTATTTATCCATGGGTTTTAAAATAAATTTATTCCATGGATAGATTAAAATAAGGATAAAAGGTTTGGGCCACTATATTGGGCCGAAAGAAATAAATTATTTGGGCTTTAAATAAAAACAAGGCTATTGGGCCAAGATAATTTCTTAGCTTCTAAAAAAATTTTGGGCTAAATATTTGGGCTTTAATTTCAAAATAATAATTGGGCTCTTTAAAATAGTAGTTTAAAAATATTCCGGGCTATGTAAAATAATAGCTTTAAAATATTCCGGGCTCTGATACCAACTTGTAACACCCCGGTTTTGGTAACCCAGGCCGGGATGCCACCGCCACACCTCCCTAGCAAGACACGGTTTCTCCGAGCTCACTAAAGAGATGCAAGGCTATGGTTTTTCAGAATTTAAAATATTCAAACAGCCCATTCATAAATAATTTAAAAATAATACATCAGAGTTGCAGCGGAATTTATAAGTTGTGCAGCGGAAATAAAGTATAAGGGCCAACATGGCCAGAACACGGGTTAAACAGGCCCGTTCATGCAAGTCGTAATTAAATGCAGGGATTTAAAATAAAGATTTCCCCTAATGTTCCCATGTATGCATATGATGATGCATAATCTTCATCCTCTGTAGAAAAAAGAGATAAATGGTTTGGGTCAGCAAAAACGCGCTGAGTAAGTTAACACATAGCATGGGTTAGGGGTTTCAAAGCCTTTAATTAAATTTAATAAAAACATTTCTTGTAGGTAATGATTTGCAAGGCATAACTAAATAAATACTTAAAAATATTAGATATTTTGTTCTCCCGTTACATAACCATTTCAACAATATTTGATTTAGCCGACAATCCGGCGGCCGCAGCCAATTTCAAAAGTATCATTTAGACGGTGATCCGGCGGCCTCAGCCAATATCAATAGTATCATTTCTCAAAATATTTTCGTTTCTTTTATAGTTCACCATTCACCAGGGCTCTTGTGACCGCAATCCTCATAACCAATATTTTCCCGCAGGAAATCATACAATCGCCCTTGGGGAATCTAACCCGCAAGAACTCAATACATCCTGGGGAATCTAACCCGCAGGAAAACATACAATCGCCCTTGGGGAATCTAACCCGCAAGAACTCAAATACATCATTGGGAATCAAACCCGCATGAATCATATTGATAATATCAAACTTGGTCACAAGTCCCCAATGTTTCAAAAGAATTGTTTTAAAGAAAATGTGTTTTTATTTGGTGTAACGGGATTTTTCAAAAGTATAGCTTTATCGTAATTCAACGTCTCGATCGTTGTTTAAAAGATTTCAAAAATCGATCGATGTCACAGTTTGCGCCTTTTTGGTTTAAAAATCCATTTCCTAGGCGATTGATTTGAAATTTGTACAGCATCTCAAAAACATCCCAACGAACAACTTTCGTGTTTTAAGTTTTTCGGAAAAATGATGGGAAGCATGTTAAAAATCATGTTTTCTTCAGAATCAAAAAGCTGTCAGGATTCAGGTTTGACACCTTTCAAGGATTTGACTTTTTATCATATCAAATGATCTCCAAAAATTCTGAAATTTTTCAGAGACATACTAGACATGATTTCAAACAACTTTTGTTTAGAACTCAAGGATTGGTTCGGACTATAAATGATAGGAATAAGCTCATCAAGATCGGCTATGAAATCTGTCATCCTTTGACAATTCTTAAAAACGCAGAATATGTTCGATACGATTTGGGGTATCAAAACTCGATGAAAATCTTTGAAATTTTTACACAATATAGCTTACGATCTTTGGATCAAAATCTTAGTTTTGAGTTTTCAGATTTGAACACTCGAAGTAAGAGTTTTGCTCGTCGAGTTTGATTATGAAATCTGTCAAGGTTCTTGACATCGGTTCTAACGCAGATCGGGTCGGCTCGAGTTTGGAGGTTCAAATCTCAATGAAAAATTCTAAAAATTTGCAGAAATGTTCTATACTCATAGATCTACAACTTTCATGTTCAACACCAATCCTAGATCGGCCTAGATCCATGGTCAAAATAACCAACAAGATTGAGAGTGAAATCTGCCAAAGTTCTAAGATTCAGATTTAATGCTCTTCGGTTTTGGGTCGGTTTCAGGTTTCAAAACATCATGAAAAATTATGAAATTTTTACAGAAGCTAGACCAAAGCCTTAGCAACACTTTTCATGTTTTGAGTTTTGTTGTTTAAGCAGCTTTAGAGGTTCGAAAAATTCATACGAAAACGCTGCGTTGAGGGTTTCTCTTGTTGACAGATTTTTAGAGTTTCTAAATCTCTATGTTTGGTTGCATTTTAAGTCACCCAAAACCATAGTAAGGTTAACTTACAGTGGGGATGATGTTTAGGAAGTCACGGGGTCGTCCGGAATCCACGGGATGTCACGAACGAATCTCTTCCACCCGATTTATTCTTCCCTTGGCTCCGATTTGTGTTCGAATATGAAGATTCGTAAGTTAGTATGATGTTTATGATCTTAAAATCATAAGGAAACTTGAATAACATCTTACCAACAATCCAAAGCCTGCAATCCTTGATCTACACACTTCCTTGGTTGGATTTGGTTGCCGGAAACTCGTCGGAAAGTCGCCGGAAGTTCGTCGGAAGAGTGTTTGGCTTTTGGGAGAGTTTTTGGAGAGTTTGGGGTGAATGATTGATGAAAATGGCTGAGAATGGGGATGGGATTGATTACATAACATCCAAAAAGATGCCACACCCGTGATAGATCAAGATTCCCACCTTTGGGACCCAAAAAATGGCAAAAAGTCCCAAAAACACATAAATCCCGACTGCTACAGTAGCATGCTACAGTAGCGTGCTACAGTAGCATGCTACAGTAATTTTTTTTTTTTTTTTTTTTTTAAATTTTTTTTTTTATATATATATATATATTAAGATTCTTATCTTAAAAAAAATCATAATGTGGGAATTTTTGTGATCTTGTAAGTCATACATAGCTTCAAAAAGGAATATATTCTTTATTTGAAAATGACAAGATATGATTAATATTCCACCCTACAATTTCAAACCATAGTCAAATTATTCCCAATTATATTATGGCATTCTAGAATAATTCATAAAAAAAAATATGGGTAGAATGATTAATCAAGGATATATAGAAAATAGATAATTCTCATTATAATTTAAACATGTAAATATATACATGTATATACATGTGTACATGTTTGGAAAGATTATTTCAAGACCAAGGTATATATGTGTATATAAACTTGTATATGGATTTAAAATATTCTATGAACCATATACTTATTACACTTGATATTGAAATCCATATATTTATTTGAAAAGACAAATATATATAATTTTTTTAAAGTATGTTTTGTAGAAAATAATATACTAATCTTTAAGCACATATTTGAACATATAAATATATATATAGATTTGATTAAAAATCTACTTAGTGAATTGATCAAAATATATATATTCATACATATATATCGGGCAATTTCTATGGTATTACAATCTACCCTCCTTAAGAATCAACTTCGTCCCCGAAGTTGCGCGACTTATTGACCGATTGATTGATTGCGATTGTATCATTAAATTTCTTCCGACTTCACGGGTTCTTGGAATTAAAATTCTTTTCCTTCTTGAATTTAATTCTAATTGTCTTGACTCAATTGATGGAATGTCTTCGGGCTTCCTTTCCCTCTTTTATTCCATTTTGAATTTGAATCTATCGGCGTTTTATTTCCGAGCAATAATTTATTGTGATAAATTATTTTCTTCTTCTCGGAGATGTTTCGACATTGATCGGAATAAATTTTATTCCTTTGGACGTTGATAAAAATCTGGGGTATTACAGTTCCGCCCAAATGGGCAGAACACTGTAGCATCCTCCCAATCTGGGAGGGTGTCTCCCCCATTTTTGCAGGGTGGATTGGAGCCCTCACCCTGCAAATTGTTGCAGGGTGGGTTGGAGATGACTAGAGCTGTCAATTTGGGTCGGGCCCGTTGGGCCTCCCGTCCCGCAAGGTAAAAAATGCGGGGCGGGCTTGAATTTTTTAAGGCCCGTTTAGATGCGGACTTTTGTGGGATCGACCCGCGGCGGGGCGGACTTTTGTGGATTGGGCCCGCAGTGGGCCGGGCTTTTTTTTTTTATATACTCTTTGTTCTATTTATTTAATATTAGTGAATATTGTTTAGTTAATTCAAAGTCTATCATAAAGTTACCAAATATATATTTAAATAATTATTTCGGTTACTTATAAAATTGTAATACAAATAGTCATATTTTCTAATATTTCTCTTCCTATCTATATTATTAGTGTTAGTTTTTTTAAAGTTTAAAATTCCTTATTATTTTATTTGTTAATTTTTTTAGCTAGGTTATTTTATTTATTTATTAAAATTTGTGAATGCAAGCAAATTTTCATAATTTATTGTCAGTTGTCTTATTTTTAAAATATAAAATTAATGAATTATATTTGCCAAAACAAATTAACTTCCTAAAGACTCCAACCATCACTTCAGAGCCAATATTTTTATCAACTCAATCATTACTTATAAATTTTTTTATCTTCAACAATACTATATTTTTAAAATATAATACACATCTTTAGTATTACAAATTTTAATAGATCTTTAATTTTATAAAGAATTATTCAACAAACCCGTTATTAAACCCGAGTTTCAGCCTGAACTTGGTGGAAAGGTCCGATCTTTTGCGCAAATCCTGCATGGTGAGACGATCCTCCTGCGGTTGCACCAGTTAGGAGGGATTTACTTGCTGAAGGATTGATTTCCAAGAGTTATGTGGGGGGCAACTTGTCTCTCCCTAAATTTGTTATAGACGAATCAATAGAAGCGGAAGCCAGTAAGCCTTTGGAGGACACACTTGTGATCAAACTTTTGGGGAGGTCGGTAGGATACTTGGTGTTGAGTGACCGCCTGAAACGTTTGTGGAAACCGAAGGGTGAGATGGAGATCATTGGCGTGGGCTATGGTTGTTACATTGTTAAGTTCGGTCTCGCGTCTGACAAAGAAACGGCAGTCAATGGTGGTCCGTGGATGATGTTCGACCATTATTTGGCAGTCATGACGTGGACTAGGGCTTTTGATCCGAGCACCACTCAGGTTTATAAGACTTTGGTATGGGCACATATCAATGGATTGTCAATGTATCGTTATAGAGAGGATTTATTGTGGGCTCTGGCGTCGGGAATCGGTGATGTGATTAAGTTTGACACATGCACAACGCTTTCGTCTTGGGGCGAGTTTGCTAGGGTTTGTGTTGCCTTGGACCTCACGAAACCGGTTACGGGCAAGATTATGGTTAATGATCAGTGGTTCACAGTCTCGTATGAGGGATTGCATCGGCTTTGCTCTAAGTGTGGCCGATATGGACACTTTGATCGTAACTACACGATGGGAGGAGGCCAAGAACCTAACGGGTGTGGAGCACGGACTACGACAGGGCCTAATTCCACCCCATTCACGAAGGCTTATACTGGGATGGTAGGTGTTGAGGAGGAGGATGTCGTGACTGAGGCGGTGGCGAGTGCATCTTTATCACTCAGGGATGAAGGATGTGAGGTCCTGGCGCATGGTGAGTGGCTAACGGTTGTTCGGAAACGGACTAAAGGGCCTCACAATCCTAGGAGGAATACCAAGGATTTGGGTTCGACTGCAACTAATGGCAAACCTAAGAGAGATTTGAAGGCTATGGAGGAGAAATCTAGGCCAGTTTACAATCCGACCCAGCCACGGGTAGCTACTGGCCCGGCTTTGGCTTACTGTCCTTCAGCTGAAAATGCAGCGACTGAGTCTGGGGGCATCAGGGAACAACAGACGGAATTTGGGGTCGTCACCAATGAGCATACTCCCCTGGTCGAGGATACTATAGGGCGTGATCAGACGCCCTGCTTGGCTTTAGTAACAGCTGTATCCCCCTTGGCTAACGGTACTACAGGAGCCACCCCCTCTCGTGCCACTCACCTGGCCAAGACCGGATCGAACCACCGTAACTCATTGCATGGTGTGAAACGGATCTCTTCTAAGAAAAAGGCTTCGACTTTCAGTTCGGCGTCTGCTAAAGGCCCGAAGGATTTGGTTAATTTACTGCCCGCTAAATATGCCCATTTGTTGACTGATAACCCGAAATCTGATGTGGTGGCGTCATCAGGGTTGGATGCTAGATTGAAATCGGGTGAGATTACTGCTCGAGATATGGTTATGGTTCCGACCAAGCCCAGCTGACTTGCTTGGTTGGTTATGGACGTCTGTCTTTTTTTTAAATAATTGTTGATTATGCCGTCTTTTGCGGATTTCTCTATCTTTGCGTGGAATGCGCGTGGTCTTATGAATACCCACGCTAGGCGGTGCTTATCAGACTATATAAGCCATTATAGGCCCTCATTGGTTTTTCTCTTCGAACTACAAGGTGCTTATGATCGTCTCTGGAATTTTTTCTATAGCCGGGGCTACTATCCAGTCTCTATCCAAGAAGCTACTGGCCGTGCTGGGGGAATTTGGATATTGGGCCGATCAGGCAGTTCTATTGATATTACTGTGTATGAAGATGCTAATAGATGTATTACGGTTAAACTTCAAGCGGGGCCTATTTCTTGGTATTCTTCTGCAGTTTATGCTTTCCCTAACTACTTTTTTCGACGGTCGACTTGGGAGTATCTCCGCAGCCTTGGCAACCGCCTCCAGGGAGCATGGTACACGGTTGGAGATTGGAATGAAATCTTAGATCCTTCCGAAGTCCAAGGGGGTGTTTTTCTTCAAGACCAGGCAGATGCTTTTCGGTCTTGTCTCTGTGATTGTGGATTGCTACCGGTTTATACTGAGGGGAGTGCTTTCCCTTGGTATCGTCCGGCTAACACCTTGCAATTCATCAAAAAACGATTAGATCGGGGTATGGCCACATTGGAATGGATCGATTTATTCCCTAATGCCGCTATTCAGATTTTACCGCGGATTGGGTCTGACCACGCCCCCTTATTGATGCGCTGTGGTGTGCCGAACAGCTTGCCGTCCTGTAAACCATTTCGATGGGAAGCATGTTGGAGTGAGCTTCCATTTTACAGCCGGCTGGTGAATGATGCATGCACTGCTTCGGCTGATTCCATCCCGGATCAGTTAAAGCACCTTCAGAATCTCTCCAATCAACATTGCATGCATGAACGTTAAAGGCTGCGAAACCGTAAGAAAAAAAATTTTGAGACGCTTGCAGGGACTTGACCGAGTTTTGCCCTATGTTGACTCTGTCTGACTTATTTTGTTGGAACGAAAACTTCAACAGGATCTTCATGCTATCCTTGCCAAGGAGGAAGTGTTCTGGTATTAGAGGGCGTGGGAGGATTGGATCAAACTCGGTGATCGAAATACGAAATTCTTCCATGCTCAGGCCAAATACCGCCATCATAGGAGTAAAATATCCGGCCTCCAATTACATGATGGTTCTTGGTGTTCAGACTCGCATATGTTGCAACAGTCTGTGAGAGATTTCTTTCTTCATCTATATTCCGATGATGGCCATACAGCCAGCGACGACTCCCTTCCTCCCATTCAGCCGCTGGTGGCTTTGCATGAGGGGGTGAATGATGGTCCTGTGCAACCTGATGAGGTACTTTTGGCTCTCTCCCAATCCAAGCCATTTGCGGCTCCAGGCCCGGATGGATTCCCAGCTGCATTTTACAATAAGCATTGGGAAATTGTTGGCCTTCATATTATTTCTATGGTCCAGAAGGCTTTTCGAGACGGTCGTATTGATCCACTGATCGCCAAAGCTTATATTTGCCTTATCCCCAAGGTCACAGTGCCGAGCTCTATTCGCCATTTTCGGCCTATCACACTTTGCAACATGGCGTACAAGTTTGTCTCCAAAGTTCTTGTCAATCGGCTCCGACCAATTTTGGCCGAATATATCTCACCTCTTCAATCCGCTTTTCTGCCGGGGCGTGGGACAGTGGATAACGCCGTGATGCTCCAAGAATTAATCTATACAATTTCTCGGCCCCAGTCTAGAATGAAGGCAATCGTAGTTAAGATTGACATTGAGAAAGCGTATGACACGGTTCGATGGTCTTTCCTTCAGGAGTGCTTGTGGCAAATGCAGCTCCCACCTATGTTATGCCGCCTCATTATGAGTTATGTGTCCTCTCCAGAATATGGCATCCTCTGGAATGGTGCTCCCTTGAATGCAATTAAGCCGCGGCGTGAGTTAAGACAAGGTGACCCTCTATCTCCGTATCTGTTTAATATTGTTATGGAACGGTTGGCGGTCACGATCGATAGGGCCGTTCGGGATGATCTTTGGCACCCTGTTCGGATTAGTAGGAGTGGTCGTGGGATCTCACATCTCCTCTTTGCGGATGATTTAATACTCTGTGCTTTGGCGGACGATACCAGTATTTGCACTTTGGCGTCAATTATTCAATCTTTTGGGAATTCTTCGGGACATAAAGTTAATCTCCTTAAGTCCCACGCTTATGCTGCTGCATGCCTATCGACAGTGGAAAGGAATAGGTTTTCAGATGTCATGACAATCCCCTTCACCACGGAAATCGAAAAATATCTGGGGTTTCCTATCCACAAGGGGCGGGTGCGATGTCGAGACTATGAATTTATCCTTGAACGTATGGACAATAGAATGTCATACTGGGCCATGAGGTGCTTAATAAGCCGAGGAGAGCCACCCTGGCTCGAAGTGTGCTCTCCGCTATCCCTACATATGTGATGCAAATTGGGTGGCTCCCGGAGTCTATTTGTCGGCGTATTGACCAGAGACTGAGGAACTTTGTCTAGAAGGATAGTGCGGGGAAGGGAATTAATTTAATTGGATGGGATCGAGTGGCTGTACCTAAGAGCTGGGGTGGCCTTGGCATTCGGTCGGCTCGTCACGCCAATATCGCCCTCTTAGGCAAACTGGTTGCGGAGCTATCCCAGGGGAGTACCAAGTTGTGGTGCACCGAGCTGCGTCGGAAATATTGGCCATCGGGGGGCTCCCTTTCGTCCATGCCTGCTGCAGGTTCTTTCACGTGGAGGAGTTTAAGAAAGGCAGCTAGTCACTTGCAAGAGGGGTTCTCATTTCGGTTGGGTAATGGCGAGAGCTCTCTGTGGTTTTCACCTTGGTTTCATGGGGATCAACTGGCACCAAAAATGCCTTTTGTTGCGACTCAGGATTTGGGAAAGAAAATATCTGATATTATCAAGGACACGGGCTGGGATTTCTCTGGTTTGTATACTATCATTCCTCCGGATATCCAGCATCAAATCTCGACTACCCCCCACCTTGTTTACATGCAACGATTTCCGATGGCTGGAGGTGGAAAAGAAGTGTGAATGGGTGCTACACAGCCCGGTCTGGGGCGTTGTCTCTGCTTGGTGATGAGGCCGCCTCTAGTGGTTGGAATTGGATATGGACTTCTACTTTCCTGGAGAAAATCTGTTATTTTATGTGGCTGCTTGCATGAGAAGCCATTCCTTGTAATGCCCTCACGTTCCACCGTCACTTGGCGACTTCTCCCCTATGTCAAATTTGTGGAGACATGCCGGAGGACTGGAGGCATTCTCTATTTGGGTGCCGCTGGAATATGGCAATCTGGATGTCTCTAGGAATTGATATCCCCATGGATCTTCACACCTTGCAGAAGTCGGACATCCGCTTTTGGCTTGGTGGCATGTATCACTGCTACGGGACATTGTTTTTAGCCGCCGTTTGGATTGTTTGGAAAGAGCGCTGCAAGCGGATATTCACGGGAGCTATTATGTCTCATCAGCAACTTGTTCGGCGCACCTTCCATCTTGACAAGGATCTTCAGTTTGCGCGCAATAGTCTCCCAAAGATTGCTCCAACGCTTCGATTTGTATGCTGGAACATGGGTTCATGGACGGGAGTCTTTCTCCACTCTGGTGGTTCTCGCCTGGAGGATCGGAAATGAGCCGGCTATGGAGCTGTCTTGCGGAATTCGGATGGTAGCTGGATCGGGGGTGTGTCCGGCCACCTTGGTGATGTCTCTATTTTGCATGCAGAAATTGTTGGGTTGCTGCATGGGCTACAGCTAGCTGTGCAGGTTGGGGTCCCTGCCATTTATTGTGCTTGTGACTCCACGGCGGTGCTGCACCTCCTCTCGGCCAAACGATCACCTTCTCATTGGCTCTCATCGTACATCGCTCGTATTGATGACTTGGTTACTCAGTTCCAGATTTGTTCCTTCAATCATATCTTGAGGGAAGGGAATGCCATTGCAGATTTCATAGCTAAGATGGGGGCTGAGGAGGAGTTGTTCTTCACGACATGGGCCTTCCATCCGCATCGATTATCCTCTCTTTTGGCGGCCGATGCCGCGGGCACATGTTCCCTCGGGCTGGTTGAGTTTCGTTTTTCTTTTGTATTTCTTTTTCCTCTTTATTTTCCCTAGCCTGTATAGGCTGTTCCGCAAAAAATAAAGTAAATAATTATGCCAAATATACACATTTTAACTATTTATAATTTTAAATATCAATTATCAATCTTTATTTCCCATTCTTAATTTATACAACAAAAAATGTATTCCATTTTTTACTTTTTTACACTAAAAATTACTAAAAGGCCCGCGGGTTGGCCCGTATAACCTGCGGCCCGCGTGTGGGGCGGGTTGGGCCTAGGTATTTATAGCCCGCCCTGTTCAAGCCCGCAAAAATGTGGGGGCCCGCGGGGGCCGGCCCGTTTCGCCCCGCGGGCCCGTTTTGACACCTCTAGAGATGACCTAAAAGTGTTTGGTAAAAAATGGATAATTTTTTTTTTTGCTTTACAAAATGGATAATTGATTGAGGGTGAAAAGACATATATAAGGGCATGTTGTATTTTATTAGTCCTTAAAATTTGTTTGAAAAATATTTTAATTAATTAATAATAGTAATAGTTAATAATAATAATAATAATATTCATGGTGACATTGATGTATAATAATAAATAGTAATAAAATAAATATTCACTGTTATCCACGCGCATCGCGCGGGCGGGTGTACTAGTTACAAACTTATATTGTTAATGCTAAAAGGACATTAAAAAAGAAGCATTAGCTCTCTCTATTTTCTTGAATCCTCCAAGATCCTCCGAATTCCCTTCGTTTCTAGCATCTGAATCCGTCTCTCCATGGCGGAAGGAGTCGATACGGATCATGGCGGTGTCCCGCCTGATCCCCTGGAATCTAGAGCAGCCAAACGTCCGAGAGCTCTGTATAGTGACGTTGCCCGGCGAAAGGCCGGATTTGTCCATATGGTTTTAGACGATGATCCAGCCGATGTTATGAGTGATCCAGACGATCTTGCTCTCACTTTTGTAAATGGGAAACCCTGTATTACTTTTTCTGATTCTTTCAGAGCTTTTATTTTAAATCCATGGGCCAACGCAGTGGTCTTCAAAGTTATTGGTCGCCGCGTCTCTTTCAAGATCTTGCAAACTAGGATAGAACAAATCTGGCCCTCTGCCAAGAACTACGACCTCATTGACTTGGAGAATGATTATTTTGTTATACAATTCAAGACTGAGGAGGAAGCCGAACATGCTCTAACTGGTGGTCCTTGGATGGTCTTAGGCCATTATCTCCATGTTCAGAGATGGGAGGCGTCGTTCGATCCTAAAAATAATGACATTAAGACCATAGTGGCCTGGGCTAGAGTGCCTGGCCTTTCCATGCACATGTACAATCGGCGGGTGGTAGCTTTAGCTGGATCGGCTATTGGTCATGTCATAAGTGTTGATCTCAATACCGGTGACACCAAGAGAGGCCGTTTTGCTCGCCTTGCGGTGCGAATTGATCTAGGCAAACCTCTGACGCCATGCATCACCATCGATGGAACTGATTTCAATGTGGAGTATGAGAACCTGAGATTGGTTTGTTTCCAATGTGGTAAATATGGTCACATACAGGCTGATTGCCCGTCTGAAGTTGCACCGGAGGATAATGCTACTGATCAACCTGGTTCTAACGATGAAGTCCCTCAGCCGACTAACTCCTACGGACCCTGGATGTTGGTTCAATCCCGTAAGCGATATCCCATTCGGTCGACTACATCAAACACTCCTTATTCCTCTTCTAATGACAACCGTTTCTCCGTTCTTGACGAAGTCTTGGAACCTGTTGCTCCAGCACATCCCCAGTCCTCGCCCAACAACTCTAACCATGTTCATCAACGAGTTGTTGGCCCCTCCAAGTCTGTTCCTTCAAACAGCCGGAGACCCTCAGGACGAGTCTCGCCTCCTAAGCAATCACCTCGCTCATTTCAACAGTCAGATGTGCCGTCTCAAGTCTGGATCCAACCTTCAGGAGAACGAGCTTTCCACTCTAGAACATCTCTTCAATCTGATCACCACACTGCAGTCTCTTTTGAAAACCCTAACCTCCTTAATCTCAAGAAATCCTCCCATTCTCAGAATAATCAAGGAGGACGTCCACCGGATGTGTCTGCTTCTTTATCCTACGAGACAGATCAGACAGTGGATCCTATGGACACAGGGGACCCTCTTCACGGATCAACCCCTACTAGGGCATCTAGTGTGCCTGCACATTTTCGTTCATAATCTTGTCACGGGTATCTTTTGTTATGTTTTGATTTTTTAATATGTCTCTTACAATAGTTTTTTGGAATGTACAGGGTGCGGGTTCAAATGCGTTTCGACGTGAATTCAAGGATATGACCTCTCAGAAAGGAGTTGATGTTATTGCTATTTTTGAGCCTCGGATAAGTGGTATCAAAGCTGATTCTTTCATTAAGAGAAGTGGATTCGGTTTTTCATTTAGGGTCGAGGCAGCAGGTTTCTCTGGTGGAATTTGGTTGTTATGGAAAGATTCTGTTAATGTTGAGGTCCTTGAGTGTCATCCTCAATATATCGATGCCATTATCTATTCCCAGAATTCCTCCCTTCATGTCACTTTTGTGTATGCTGCTCCTTGCAAGTCTCGTCGTGCTAGCTTGTGGCCTGAACTGTCTCGCATTAACAACAGTAAGAGGGGTCCGTGGTTAGTTGGGGGTGACCTTAATTGTATTGCTAAAACTTCTGAGGCCAGAGGTGGTACTGTTTCATTCACTTCTTGCCATGAACTCCAGCACTGGATGGATGTTAATCATCTTTCTGAACCTAAGACTTTTGGTAGTACTTATACTTGGGCTCGTGGTTCAATTAGAAGGCTGGACAGATTGCTAGCTAATCAGGATTGGTTATCTTCTTACCCTGCCAGCACTGTGGAGATCCTCCCACGTATTCAATCTGATCATGCGCCTTTACTAATTAGGATTATGGATACTAACCTTCACAGTAATAGTGCTCTTCCCATAACCTTTAGATTTCAAGTTGCTTGGCAATCCCACCCGAGTTTTCTTAGGATCATTTCTGATATTTGGAAAAAGGATCAACCTTTACTTGGGAAATTTTCAGAACAGAAGCATAAGGCAACCTGTTGGCATCACAATGTGTACAAATCGGTTTCTAATCGCAAAAAGAGGATCAGAGGCAGGTTGGCTGGAATTGAAAGAATTCATAATTGGATAGACAGGGATTTTTTAGTCCGTCTCCATCAGCAACTACTTTCTGAACTTGATAGAATTCTTGCAGAGGAGGAATTAAATTGGATCCAACGAAGTGTACGGGATTGGAGTTTAGCCGGGGATCAGAATACTAAGTTTTACCACCGTTTTGTCAAGAATCGTAACATCAAGAAGTCCTTTGCTATTCTAGATGATGCTAATGGCACAACCTTTACAGATCCTTTACTTCTACAAAACATGGTTGTGCATTATTTTGAAGCTCTTTATAGCAATAGTGATAACACTGGTTCTCCTGCTCAAAATATTACTGTTGTGATTCCTACCCTTTCTTCTGAGGATAGAGACATTCTGGACAGACCGTTTTCAAATGAAGAAATTTGGCTCGCAGTTAAGGGCATGTCTCCTCTCAAAGCACCTGGATCGGATGGTCTTAATGCTTTCTTTTATCAGAGGAATTGGAGTTCCATTGGTCTTGATGTCTGCAATCATCTTAAGCTGTGCTGTTATGACCCTCGGTTGATTCAAGAGTTTAATCAAACATTGATTGCCCTTATCCCCAAGATCCCTAGCCCCAAGGCTGTCACCCAATTTAGACCTATTAGCCTTTGCAATGTCCTTTATAAAATCCTTACCAAATCCATTTCTAACAGACTCTCCCCTTTCCTTTCTAAATTGATTTCTTCAGGGCAAGCAAGTTTCATTCCAGGCAGGATTATCCAAGACAACATTATCATTTGCAATGAGATTTCTCATTTTATGTCTAAGTCTACAGCTAAGCCGGGTTACATGACTATTAAACTTGATCTCGAAAAGGCATATGATAAGCTCAAGTGGTCCTTTATTAATGAAACTCTTATTCTTTTTGGTTTTCCTACTTCTCTTGTTAATTTGATCATGTCTTGTATAGTCTCCTCCTCTATGCAGGTGTTATGGAATGGTAAAGCTTCCACACCCTTCAAACCTTCGCGTGGCATTAGACAAGGCGATCCTATCTCACCTTATATTTTCATACTTTGTATGGAACGTCTAGGTGCTATGAGCACCTCTACTGTGGAAGCTGGTCACTGGAATCCTCCATCTTGGAATCATAACAACTTAAAAATCCCTTACATCCTTTTTGCCGATGATATACTTTTGTTCTCTAAAGCCAACACTGCTCATACCTGTATTATTAAAACTATTCTTGCTGACTTTTGTTCTATGTCAGGCCTTACAGTTAGTCTTCCTAAATCTAAGGTTACTTTTGGTGAGGTGGTCTCCAGATCTAACCGTTTAAACATTGAAAATGTCCTTGGCATTCGTAGCTCTTTTAGCATTGGTACCTACCTTAGCATACCAACCATTTCAGGAAGTCGTCACTCCTCGTATTTCAATTTTATTATAGATAAATTGACTTCGAAACTTAGTGCATGGTCTTGTAAATATTTGAGTTTTGCAGGTAGAATTACTTTAATTAAGTCTGTCCTACAATCCATTGTAATCTATCCTATGCAGGTTATGAAGTTTCCTAGGAAAGTCATCTCTGAACTTGATCGAATTTGTCGTAATTTCCTTTGGGGAACCACCATGGATCATAGGAAAGTCCATCTGGTTGCATGGAATTCTATTACTACAGATAAAGATGTTGGGGGGCTGGGCTTCCATAAGTTTGAGCATCTTAATGACGCTCTTCTAATGAAAAGTTATTGGGGCCTCCTGAACCGAGATACAACATGGGTTAACCTCCTCAAACATCGTCATGGATGGTCTCGCCACCACTTCAAACACGGTTCCCAGTCCCTCTCTCAGTTTGCCAAAGACCTTATGAAAGTTTGGCCGAAAGTCCAACCCTCTGTGGTTTGGAAACGGGGTAATGGTAAGCATATTTATTTTTGGACTGATCAATGGCTTAATGGGGACATTGTATTGCAGGATTTTTCTCTTCGTCCTCTAACGGAAACGGAGCTGAACCGGTCCCTGGAATCATACGTGCATGCTGCTGCATGGTGTATGCTAGACCTTATTGAAGTTCTTCCCATCGAGATGTTTCATGCAATATCCCAGATCACTCCCCCGTTTCAGTCTGATCCTGATGATACTCCAATTTGGAAGCACCGTCCAGATGGCGTTTTCACGACCAAGAGTGCGAGAGATTCACTCAACATGGATCAAAGCTTACCATCTTCTCGTGTTGCTCCCTGGAAATACTTATGGAGATGGCCCTGTCCGCAAAGATCGAGAACCTTCCTCTGGCTCTGCTTACATAACAAGATTTTAACAGGTTCGGAACGCTATAAGAGAGGTCTTAGCCCTGACGACAACTGTTGGAAATGTGGTGCCCTGGAAACTCCTGTTCATGCTCTTGGAGACTGTCCTTCATCAGCTTGTGTTTGGCGTCACCTTGGTTTTTCCAAGCCGTCCTTTTGGTTTGACACTATTCAAGATTGGATTTCTTCCTATATATGTACCAAAGTCGGTAACCCCATCGCTGCCACCTTCGCTATTGGAGTCTGGACAATTTGGAAAGCTCGTTGTAAGGAGCTATACGGTCACGAAAGCACAGATTGGAACTCTCTTCATCGGATGATTATAAGGATCAGCAATCAGTTTCTCAAATCCCTTAATGAGTATAAGTTCTTTGGCAGAAGCATTTGGAAGCTCTCTTACACCAAATGGAAGAAACCACTTGTGGGCTGGTTCAAATTGAATTGTGATGGTAGTACTACTTCTTCTCACAGTAAAGCAGGAGGAGTACTCCGTGATTCGGATGGAAACTGGATTGGAGGCATTCATATGAAAACAGGTGTTATGGAATCATTCTTAGCAGAAGCCTGGGGCATACTTATTGGCCTCCAGGAGGCGTGGGATTTGGGTATTACTAATTTAGAAGTGGAGAGTGATAATAGTCAAGTCATTGATCTTATCAATTCCACCTCAGATACACATGGTAGCTGCTTCGATCCTTTCTTCAAAATTCAGCACATGCGTTCATGGAATTGGAGGCTCAAGTTTTCAACTATTCCCAGAGAATCAAACTCAGTTTGTGATCTCTTGTTAAGAGATACTAATTTCCCTTTTGGCACCGAACATTTTACTCGTCCTCCCGATTATGTTCGGGATGCTTTAGATTTTGATAATTCTGATTTGTACCATATGCATCAATCATATGAATGAAATTGGCTCCGGCCCTCCTTTTTGACCGAAAAAAAAAATAAATATTCACTGATAAATACATTTAAAGAGAATTAAGTTCAAAATGAGATAATAATCGAAATAATCTATCTATATAATAAATCCTGAATACTTTTTGGCATGTGCAGACTGTATTGCCCTTATTAAATATACTTCATCCTTTTTAATTTTAAGGGTTATATAGTAATTGTGCCTTAGGTTTCCACGTAAACGCTGATTAATCATCCAGAAACGTACAGTCATCTCAAAACAATAAACATCATCCTACATGCCATGTGATCAACCTTTTAAATATCCTATATTTAGATAATAAATCTATTTGTTAGTATAAAAAATCTTGAGAAAATCTTTCCATGTATTTCAAAAAGATATAAATTGAAAATAAATTATAATATATTTGATATTTATCACAAATTAAGTTAAACCAACCAACACCAGTTGGCTTGAGTTAAATCCTTAATACTTTTTGGCCCGTGCAGATTCTTTTGTCCTTATTAATTTTAATTAATCATTATTAATTTTAAGGTTTTAATCAGTCATTATACGCTTATTTTTACATCAATTTCTTATTAAAACACGTAGGCAGACTGATAGTGCTGAGTAATGCCACGTCATCAAACACATCATCAATATCTATATTTATAAAATAAATCTATCTATTAATATAATAAAATCTTGAAAAAATCTTCATAAGTATTTTAAAAATATATAATTGATTACAACTATATATATAAATTATTTGATTGTTTAGATAATATATAATATTTAAAAAATGTTAATAATAATATAATATAATATTATTAAATGAATTTAATTTGGTTAAAAATTTATGTCTAAAAATATATATTTCTATATCAATATAAGGAATATAATAACCATATTTTAAATAAAAATATTTCATTAGAAATATGGTGTAAACATTAAATTGATCCTAAAAATATTGATTAATATAAAATAACTAATAACCTAAAATTTTTTATACCATTCTAAACAAATTCTACATTATTTTTTGTTCTTTTTAAAGAATTAAAGAAAGAAAAGCAAAAAAAAAAAGAAAAGAAAATGCTAAAACACATCATAATTTAATTATTAGACATAATATATATTTATCTATTTCAACATAGAAGAAAAATATATATTTATCCAGTAATCCCTATCTATTTCAATATAAAATAAAAATGTATATGAAATTCGGAGTACTGTAAAAGAATATTAGAAGTATTTTACTATAAACAATATGTAAAGATTTATGGTAATAATAAATAGTTTGGGTTGTAGCAATATTTATATCCAAAAAGTTCTAATATTAAGTGATCATGTTGCATGTTCAAACATGGTACAAACATGTGAATTCAATCAAACATCATTTACCATTTTATTTTTCACAAAGAATAGCCTATAGTAAACAGTTAAACATAAATATATAGTACTAACTAATTATTATTTGACCAATTCCCAAATTATAACCCTAAACTTAACAAGTTTGGTCATTTGTACATTTCTTTTTTTACAAAAAATACACCTAAATTTAATTTTAGGGAGTATAATAATAATGAATTAAAAAATATTAAAAATTTAATTAAATTAAATGAAAATATTAACTACCAAACTTTTTTCATAATCAATAAGGAAAAGAAAAAATTGGATAAAATGTTATGGACAAAAATACTATTTTAAAAATTAACAGATAATCAAAGCGTAATTATAATTAGAATTTGTTTATAAAATTAAAGATAAGTCTATAAAAACTAATCACAATAAAAATTTAAAATACATTACTTAACAAAATACTTATAAGGTTTAGATGATAAAGGGATAATAAAAAAGTATAAAGAATTAAAAACTTTAGGGATAATAGTTAAAATGTAGAACATATCAGGGAGTAAAATATTACTCCCCATGCCATTTCAAATGTCACATTTTTATTTTGGTCCGTCCCACTACAATTATCACTTTTTCTTATTTAGAAAATTTTTACTCCTTCAAACAAACATCACATCAACTATTTACTGCACTTTAATACAATAACTCATTCTGAAGAGAGAAGAGAATAAGTATATTCAGGTCCAGATGGAGGTCCGACCAGGCGATCGGGAGACGGAGAGGGAGGTCCGACCAGGGGAGACGAAGACGAAGACGAAGACGGAGGTCCGACCAGGCGATCGGAGGTTACCATTAACCGATATGGTCAGTCCGGCAGTGGGTCGTGGAGGAGGCTTCAAGGTGTCTCAGCGGAAAAGTCAACAAGAGATGTTGTTAGAAGGAACTTCCCCAGTATATTTGTTGGTAACATTCCGGTGGAGTCACCGGTTAGACAAATCTTCAGCTACGTTGACAAGATTTCGAAGGTGAGGGATTGGTTTTTTCCTGTGAGAAGATGGCCGGAGAATGGACACAAGTTCGGATTTTTCAGATTTGCTAATAGGGAGGACGCCGACCTCGTTATTAGGAGGATGAATGGGAAAGAATGGTCTGGAAACAAGCTCCGAGTTAATTGGGCTGTTCCAAGTGGGAAGAAAATCAATAACCAAGGTAAGGATGAGATGTCTCGTGAAGGAAGGATGGTGTATAGGAAAGTTGACACAAGTGGTGGTTTGAGGGATCACCGGACGTTCGCTGAAGTAATGAGAGGGGGGTCAGTTACCTATAATGGCCAGCCCAAGAGGAATAGGAAGGGGCTGATGGACCTTCCCGCGGTGGAAAAGGATCTGAACTGGCTTCACAGATCGGCAGTGATAGTGTTGAAAGAGCTTGGAGGCTTCGTTGAGTTTCAGGACTGGCTTTATAAGGAGTTCAGGGGTTGCAAGGAAGTCCTTTATGGAGGTGGTCATAGCTTAATAGTGACCTTTGAGAGTACAGAAGAAATGGAAAAATTTTTGTCTGAACACCATGAACATAGGTTGGTTGAAAGCAAGAGGAGGTGGGCTCCCGGAGTTTTGGAAAGGAAGATTTTAGTATGGGTTTACCTGTATGGAATTCCTTACAATGCATGGTGCGAAGATAACTTCAAGCAAGTGATTAATAGATGGGGAAGACTTATTAGCTTGGATAAGGTAACAAGAGAAAAGAAGAGGTTGGATCGTGCTCGGATGCTAGTTGAAATCAACATGGACAGCAATGTTCCATTGGTGGAGACAATTTTTGTGGAATGGATGAGGTTTTCCGTTAGAGTTGTGACAAATTTCGGCGAGGCGGTAGTCGAGGAGGACACACCCTGGGCGGAGGAGCAGCACGTTCGTGATCCCATGCAGCAGCGGGTCACGTCGCCGGCGAAAGGATCATCGGGGAAGGGCAGGCTGGAAGAGGGCGGTTGCTCCAGGACCAAAGTGAATGGGGAAGTGGAACAGGTCGAAGACATGATGCATGGGGACGTGCAAACTTTTAATAAAACGGCTGTAATCAATGATGATTCGAATAAGGGGGGGAGTGTGTCGCTCCAAGTAGTTGGCGAGAGTGACGTTGAGGAGGGAGGATCTGCAGACGGGGTTGATGGGCCGAATGGGGCTAGTTTGAACAATTTTGTTCTTGAACCTCAGGAGTTTGTGGGCCAAGGACATGACGAGGTTTGGGCCGGTAAACCAAATATGAAAGGAAAGACAGGGATTGGGAGAGATAGTGAGGTAGGGGAGGTTCAAGGCCGAGTTTCAGGGCAAATTTCGAGTGGGCCTATTAATAAGACACATAAGAATGAGATGGGCTGTGGGCTATCTGATAAGAGGGTTCGGAGGTCCAGTCAAATTGGGGATATTAGGGACTCTTCCGAAGTTAGTTCTGGGGATGGAGAGGACTTAGAAAACGCCACATTCCAATTCACTCAGAGTGGAGAAGGGTCGGAGGAGCACCAGGAGAGAGCATGGGAAGGGGCGGCAGAGACTGTTGGGGTAGATGGGGCTCGGTCTAGAGCCGAGGCGAGCGAATTTGTTGGATCGGTAGAGCTGGACCAAATTGGGGAGGATATGGTGATCGGGGCAGGGATGGGTAGGGTGGGCGAGCCGAAGGGGGATATAGAGGGACAGGCAACTTCGTCAGGGCCGAGGAATACTGCCAGCAAAGATTCGTTTGTTCCGGATGAACTAAGGAAAGTGGAAGCTGCATTGGAAAGAGTAATTGGAGGGAGGAAAGGGGTTCTATGCAGAAGAGGAAAACGGGGGAGAAGAACTGGAATTTTGGTGGCGCCGATTAGTGGGAAGGGGAAATTGAAAAGGAGTCCTGCAGAGGATAACTTCGCACAACTACAATTCTTCACGATACAAATGAAGGAGGGGGTGAGGTTGGTGTCTGAGGCAGAACAGGTGCTTGAATTTGCTAAAAGGCTGGGATTAGGCCACTGTTTGGGACGAGAGGAGGCAGTATTAAAGATTTGTAAGGAGGCGGTGCAAGAGCGGTGAAGGAGTGTGTTGGAGTAGTTTCAAGCATTGGGAGTTACTCGTTTATAAATGAGGTGCATATCATGCAACATTCGGGGATTGAATGGGGGAGTAAGAAAAAGGGCTCTAGTGTCATTGTGTAAGAAGGAAAGGCCGGATCTCCTTGGGCTTCAGGAAACAAAAATGGGTGAAGTGAGGGATATAATCGTCTATAGGATCTGGGGGTCTAGAGGGTGTAACTTTCATTATCAACCTGCTGTGGGCAGTGCAGGGGGCTTGCTTGTAGTGTGGGACGAGAGTAGATGGAGTCTTGATGTGGTAGAAAGTATTCACAATATGATCTGGTTGAAGGGAAGACTGAGGGGGATGGATGGGGTAATTCACGTAATCAACGTGCACGCACCGAATGACAGAAGGGAGAGGGCGGCTTTTTGGAATCAGTTGTGCCAGTTTAGAGGCTCGGGTGGGGGGGACTTGTGGCTTATAATGGGGGATTTTAATGCGGTGAGCAGTGGAGGGGAAAGGTGTGGGGCTTGTGTGGATAATGGCTCCTCCAGGGATTTTAGAGAGTTCATAGATCAAATAGGCTTGGTTGATCTCCCTATGGAAGGGGGTTTATTTACTTGGATCGGGAGGGGGAGAGCGGGAAGTAGAATCGATAGATTTTTGATCTCTCCAGAGTGGCTATGTCAAGAGCATAATGTGGTGCAAAGGAGGGGAATGACTGTGTTGTCGGATCACTTCCCGGTAATTCTTGAAGTCAAAGAGGAGTCATGGGGAGCGAAGCCGTTCAAGTTCTTTAATTATTGGCTAGACGAAAAGGGATTTAAAGAGCTTGTGAATGAGGCGTGGAAGGAAGGAGGATCTAGCAACCAGGCTGGTTTGGCTAAAAGGCTGACAACCCTGAAACATTTGATCCGAAAATGGGATGGATACGGGGCGGGAGGCCTAGAGAAAAGGATACATCAACTTACGGCGGAGGTGGGGGAAGCAGAAGGGAATTTATTTGGGGATGGGGCTGCGAGCGAAGCTAGGGAGGCCTGGGCTGAAAAAAAAAAAGAAATCTTAAGATGGCTCTCCTTGCCGAAGAGCGAAGGTGGTTACAAAAATCTCGATTACAGTGGTTAAAGGAAGGAGATTCAAATACACGTTTCTTCCACACTGTCATGGCCATCAATAGGCGGCGAAATTACATTGGAGCTATTAAAGTGGACGGGCGCTTGGTGGATGATCCAAAGGCGGTTAAGGATTATGCTTTCGAATTCTTCAAGAAAACTTTCAAGAAATCAGAAGATGAAATTTTCCATATGGAAGGAATAGGTTTAAACAGACTGGGCGATGAAGACCGGAGTTGGCTTGAGAGGGGATTCTTAGAGGAGGAGGTGAGAGAAGCTCTGTGGAGTTGTGATGGGAACAAAGCCCCAGGCCCTGACGGTTTCAACTTGACATTTTTTATGAGGTTCTGGGAGACGATTAAAGGGTATGTACTTGAAATGTTCAAACTATTTGAAGTAGATGGTTCATTACCAAAGAAAGCAGGGGCTTTTTTTATCACTTTGATACCTAAGACTGACAACCCCTTGGAGTTTAGTGATTTCCGACCGATCTCGTTGGTAGGGAGCTTGTACAAATTGGTTACTAAAGTTCTGTCCAGGCGGTTTCAGGAGGTGATTGTAAAGGTGGTAGGGGCCTCTCAGATGGCCTTTGTTAAGGGGAGACAAATACTGGACGGGGTACTTGTTGCTTCTGAAATTATCCATTCGACCAAGGTGACAGGGCATAGGGGCTATGTAATTAAGCTCGATTTCGCTAAAGCCTATGACAACATTTCTTGGGAAGCTTTGTTCAGAATACTGGAGATTATGGGCTTCGGGGAGAAATGGAGGACTTGGATCAAAGAGTGTATTTCAAAGGCTTCAGCAGCGGTTCTGATTAACGGGACCCCAACAAAGTTTTTTAATCTTCAAAAAAGGGCTAAGGAAGGGAGACCCGCTTTCTCCATACCTGTTCATCTTAATAGCCGAAGTTGTAAACAGGTTGGTAACTCAAGCAGCAGAACTGGGCGAATATCAAGGGCTCCGAGCGGGAAAGGAGGGCGTTGTGATCACACATCTACAGTACGCGGACGATACACTTTTGTTCTGTGAAGGCAATTTGTACCAGGTTATCTTGATCAAGAGGATTCTTAGATGCATTTCGCTGTGCACGGGCCTCAAAATTAACTTCTACAAAAGTAAGATATTTGGTATAAACTGTGAGGAGGAGGAGCTGAAAGAGGCTGCCAGGCTGCTTGGTTGTGACATTGGGAAGTGGCCGATGACCTATCTAGGGATCCCTATTGGGGGGAGATTGAATGGAACCGATATCTGGAAACCGGTATTGGTAAAAGTAGAAAAAAGATTAGCCGGATGGAAAGGGAGAATGCTTTCTCAAGCCGGGCGTTTGTGCTTGATTAAGTCAGTTATGAGCTGCTTGCCGATCTATTTCTTATCCATTTTTAAGGTGCCTAGGGAGATTGCGGATCAACTGGAGAAACTAAAACGCCGATTTTTTTGGAATGAATGGGGGGAAAATAGAAAACTTCACACGGTGTGCTGGGAGAAGATTTTTTCACATAAGGAAGATGGTGGACTTCATATAAGGAATATACAGGAGTTTAACAGGTCACTACTTACAAAATGGAGGTGGAGATTCGGCTTTGAGGTTTCACTATGGAAAGACGTGATAAATTCTAAATATTATGATAAGATGGATCCATTAGTTCCAAAGCCTATTACAGAAAGATCAATGTGGGGATCTATATGTCGGGCATGGGGAGTTGATAGACAGGAGAGCCATGCGAACAGGTTCAGAATTCTAGTGGGAGACGGATGTAGAGTAAGGCTTTGGGATGATGATTGGCTGGAGGAAGGGGGAAGCCTAAGAGAAAAATACCCGAGGATCTAAGCCCTAGCAGTTCATAAAAAATCAACAATCGATGAGGCTGGTTCATGGCAAAGAACAAGATGGGAATGGAATATTCAACTTCGAAGAGCATTATTCGACTGGGAAGTGGGTGTGTGGAATAATTTTAAGTTGGATATCGGGAGGATTCCAGTTTGTAGATTTCTGAGGGATAGGGTGTGTTGGACTGGCGAGGCAAATGGAAAATATTCTACGAGATCTTGCTGGCCACGGAAGGCAAATGATGCATCAGGAATTAATGGAGATGTTGGGCAGGTGTGGCAAAGCATTGTGAAAATTCGGTGCCCCATGAAGAATAAACTTTTGGCATGGAAACTGTTACATGGTGCCCTTCCTGTGCGGACAATCCTTGCTGCCCAGGGTTGCATACAGGTACAAAATACCAATTGCCCTTTGTGCGACAGAGATATTGAGACGGAGGATCATTTATTCTGTCAATGCGCAGCCATATGTCCGATCTGGTATCAGTGCATTGCGTGGTTTGGGCTTGAATGGGCGATACCTGGAAAGGTTTTCCAATTGATGGCTTGGTGGTTTAGAATAGATCCTAAGAAAGGGATGAACCGGGTGTGGAAGCTAACTGGATTGGCAGTGATATGGACTATCTGGAAATGGAGGAATGATGTGGTCTTTAAAGAAAAAACCTTTAAATATCAAGAGGTTGTGGAGGAAATAAAATGGCGAGTTGGTATTTGGTGGAAAATGCAGGAGAGGCAGGCAGATCAACAGCTGGGGTGGTTTGGGGACAGCTTTCCAGCAAGTTTTGTGCTGACATAATGGAAAAGGAGGAAAATTCCTCGGACAGGGTTGGTATGGGAAAGACCGCTTGAGGGTTGGTGGAAAATCAACACGGACGGTTCATCTTTTGGAAATCCCGGTCCGGCCGGGATTGGAGGAGTAATAAGGGACGACAAGGGCGAAGAGATTTTCCTCCTAGCTGATTATATAGGCATGACTGATTCGACAGAAGCCGAAATCATGGCTGTGAATAGGATATGTAGTGCTATTTTAAGAGATCAAAAATTCCCCTTGCCGAGAATAGTGTTCGAATGTGACTCTTTGAATGTGGTCGGATGGCTCAAAGATCCACTATCTGTCCCATGGAGATTTCATAAGATAATGGATCCCATTTCAACGGTGTTGTGCTGCGGAGGGCTGATTAGAATACAACATATACTCCGAGAACGGAATGCGTTAGCAGATAAATTGGCAAAGCAAGGAGCTATGGGAGTAAGCAAATTTGAGGAGTGGCGGTAGGGGGCCTTGTATTCGTGGGTGAAGGGGGCTTGATGCATTCGTTTGCTGTGGAATCCCGAAGCTGTGGCTGGTGGTGGCTGGGTAGCAGGATAAAATGCAAAAAGGAAGGGTGGAACGAGAAAGGTTGAAGGGTGGAATAGGGGTTAAGCATGTCTTGCGGAGCAGATGTTTAATGATCAAAATCCGTATCACATGGTGCATTGGATTAACTACCCGCCCTACTATAAGATTGAATACGTCACTTCTGATGTTCTGTGTAGAAAGTCTTAAGATCGGAATTGTAATATATAAAAAAAAAAGTAAGAGAGTAAGTAGAAAATAATTCTTGTTTTTGCAGGTGATAAGGCAATGCTACTCGGGCTGGAGTTGGTTGAAGTCAGAAACAAGGGTAGCAAGCTGTCCATTTATTGTGCGTATCTCTGCATCGGTTTTGAGTTGTTGCTGATGATGGCTAAATGCAAATGCCGAATATTGATCTGCTGTAAGAGGGTATTTGAAGAATGGGCCAAACTTGAGCTGAAAAGTTCATAGCAAAACAAGGTTCGCTCCTAGTCACAGGAGAGGGATGACTTTGAATAGTTTCAAGCTGCAATTGGGTCCAAAAGCCGAATACGCAACACCCGGTGAGATCTAAGCTTTTACTTCCTCGGTTGTGGGTATATGTGGTATCATCTTGGCACTCTGGATCTTGAACATCTATACATGTTGAAACTGTTTTTATGATCATAACCTTCGGTGCATCGGAAATATCACGGGCTTCAGGGAATCCACTTCTCTTGGCCTTCCTTTTGCTAAATCTTCCTCCCCTTTATTCTTAACACCCTAGTGAGCCTTGACATAGCATTTTCCATTACCTGCTTGTCCCATTTTGATAACCTTCAACGATTTTGTGGTATAACCATACAGGTCCTTGGGAACAATTGGGAATTGGTGGAATTATCTATGCATCTTGTCTTGAAAAAAAAAAGAATGGAAATATTGAACTCTGTTCAGCTATTGTGTAGCTAGGAAAGGTTGGAAGTTTGATGGCCTTGTCAGTATGGGAATGAGAGTTTTACATTCTTGTGGTTCGGGTTTTTTGTGTTCAGGAATTAGTATAGATCTCTAAATTGATTGTTTGGTTGAGTATTTTGTCTCAATTGTTAGCTGGGCGGATACGGGAGGAAAGTTATCGATAAAGAAGGGAAGAGGATACGTTTTGCGAAGGAAAAAAAAATAATAAAAGAAAAAAAAACAAAAGAAAAGAGATTAGTAGAAAAAGAGAATGATATGACTTCAAAAAAAAACAAATTTAAAAAAAAATCGATGCAGGTTGCAGGGGGTGGACATCTGAGAAGGATTAGATTGGATGGGGTGGGATTTGGGAGTTAGTGTCATAGGCCTTCTGTACTTCTATTCTGGTTGCTTCGATTATATAGGCGGAGAGAAACTTGCATTTTCAGTCCAAAGTCTCCTTTTAAGTATGCATAGATGATTCCCCTAGTCCCCTAGCCAACATACCTTGTTTTCAGCCACTTGTCATACCTCACTTTATCCTCCCTTTGGTCCTTGTTTTCGATGCATCGATGGTGATTTTTAAAAGCAGGGGTGATGTGTGTGATGTGAAAGTGTTCGAAGGGTGTTTCAGGATGATCCATCATCTGATCCATTTCAGAGGGCTCCTTTTGAACGCTCGTATGCTTAGAGATGGAAGGAGGGGAATAGGCTATCTTTGCAAGGCTGGCCAACTTTGTTTGATCGCTAATTGTTGTTCTATTGGAATATTTACAGTTTGAGTCCAGAATTTGTGGATAGTTGTTGTTATGTAAGTCTTGAGCATGGTCCTAGTAGTTTGAGTCGGATGTAGGAGATGAACTATTGGGTCCTTTACAGTGTACCGGTTTTGGGTACTGCTTTGTCTTTCGAAATAAAACATTATTCTCAAAAAAAAAAATACAATAACTCATTCTACATAAAATACTAGACAACCATAATAATGCAAAAATATATTTTTTTTCCCTAATTTTGAATAGTTAAGGGGTATTTATTTTCACTTGCTCTCATAATTTTAGATATGAAAGCAAACCCTATATATATATATTTAGTTTCTAACAGTAAAAATAATTTATTTTATATTATGACCATCTGATTGTAGGTTTTCCTTTTAAATTTTGGTTGCATGCATTAAAAAACTATTTAAGTAAAAGACTTTGAATTTTATGTAATAAAAAAATTATATTTACATTTTATATCGTCATATTAGTTCAATGCCCGTGCGCAGCGGGCGAAAAAATCTAGTATAAATAAATATTTAAGAAGAGGATAAAATTGTAGATTTCAAAATTCTACTAATAAGCTATTTCAAAAAGTAAGAATTTCTAGCTTTTTGGAAAATAAATTATTTAGCACAATAAGCTAATTTTATTTCTTATTTACCAAATACTCAATTTAACTGTTTAATTTGTGAAACCAGCTAAAACACCTAAAAAAAAAAACTATTTTAATGTGAAAAAGCTAGTATTTCCCAAACATCTTCTATAGCGTTGGTTAACAAGCTCAATGCGGGATTTTGTGGCAACTATCAACAAGTGAATGTAGTTATACAACTTCCCAAGATATATGCCAAATGGTTTATACAATGAATTGCATCTAAAACTTTATTCTTGGTTTTATCTAATAAAGTTTTGTAAGTGGTTAAATTAGTTAAATTTCATTTAGAGCATGTTTGTTTGGTTGTTTTTATTATTATTTTTTTTTAAAAAAAAAAAACTTTTGCTCAACTCATAAATCATACATATTGTTTAAATAGTTTTTTTCCTGTTTGTTTTGGATTTTCTCAACATCAAAGCAACAGAAATTAAAAATTTTCCTTTTTCAAAGTATGTAGAGTTACTCTTAAAAAATGAGAAATTATTTTAGGGGAAATAATAATAATAAAAAAAAATTCCTCTCCAAAACAAATCCATGAATTTAATCGTTGTTATGACCGATTTTTTAACAATGGATTTAATTTATAATAAAATTAAAATAATTATCTGAATATAATTAATTCAATTTATAAAATAAAAATATTTCCAATTAAGTTTTGGATCTATAAAATATATATAAAAAATTGAAATAAAATAAATTATAAATATTTTTATAAGATTGTTGTTTCTTTTAATAATTTTAATACACCAAAAGATTATAAGTAGGGTTTATAACTTATAAGTAGTAGTAACTTTTAATATTTTCATCCAAAAGATTATTTTGATTATTTTTCTTTTCATGGATATCAATGGAACGAGGGAGGAGTCGTGTAGTACTCATACTAGTGAAAATCAAAAGAGGATATTGATTGGGTGAGTGGAGGATCAACTGAAAAAGATCTCATTATTATGCATGTAAACAAAACATGTGAATGTCTAGTGTTCAACATCCATGTTCATGTCTTGATCATAAGGTTAGACATGTGAAAGTCTTGAAATGTATATGCCTTGATTATGAGGTTAGTAAATAGTGAGAGGATAAAAAAGTTTATAAATAGCCTATGTAATGTATTGAGAAGTTATGTTAGAAAAAATTTTATGCAAGCTTAATACTTGTTTCATTTCATAGCCATAATTATTACACTTTATCCATTTTATTATCCCACCTTTAAACTTCATTTCTTTCACCATTTAATCCCAATTTCCATTACAATATTTCCACTATAAACACAAGCTAATAAGCCATATACCATTTTATTGTACATATACATAAATAAAGATAGTTATTTCTATAACACGTTATCAGCACGAGGAGACTCTGTTCAGATTATCATTTGAGGTATAATCTCTTATTTCTAAACTTTCAATAAGATTATGGCTAACCTTGCAAAGCAGGAATTTGCTCCCTTAACCGTTGAAGGAAGCAATTATATGTCCTGGGCCCGAGATGTAAAAATGCATCTTACTTCAATGGGTCTGGAAGATACTATTGCTGAAGGCAAAAATCCCAGCCATCAAAATCAGGCAAAAGCCATGATTTTCTTGTGCCATCATATCGAAGAGGCACTTAAAATGGAGTACGTGACTGTGGAATCCCCACTGGCATTGTGGGAAAAGCTGAAAGAAAGATATGATAATCTTAAAAAGACGGTGCTTCCAAAAGCCCTTGATGACTGGACAAACCTGAGACTTCAGGATTTTAAAACAGTCCTGGAATATAATTCCGCTGTGTTCAAAATTACGGCCCAATTGCAATTATGTGGGCAAAAGATATCTGAAGCAGAAATGCTTGAAAAAACGTATTCTACGTTTCATGCTAAAAACACAGTATTGAGTGAGACATACCGTCAAAAAGGTTTTCAGAGATATTCTGATCTTATCACCTGCTTATTATTGGCTGAACAAAACAGCCTATTGTTGTTGAGAAATCATGAATCTAGGCCCGCAGGTGCAAAACCGTTCCCTGAGGTGAACGCGGCTCAATCATCGAAATATGTGCGTGATCGTGGGCACTTTAAAAATCAAAATGATGATCGTGGCCAAAATCGGTATCACAATCGAGGCAGAGGTGAATCATCTCGTCAAAATAATTATCGAAATAAGCCTCGATTTGAGCAAAATCGCAGATATGATACCAGAAGGCCTTACAAACCACAACAAAGAAATTATGCAAAAAAGCATAAACAAAATGATGAAATTTGTGATCGTTGTGGAATTAAAGGCCATATGGCTCAAACATGCCACACAGCTAAACACTTAGCTGAACTGTATCAGGCCTCGAAACGAAAAGAAAGACCAGGTGTTGAAGCACACCATAATGCCCACGATGATACTTATGATGATATATTAAATGATAATATCACGCACCTGGAAGCTGATGATTTTGTTGAGCCAGATACTGTTACTAAATAATATATTATATAGCTATATATATTTTACTTGTCTTTTATAATTCCTGTTTAATATAAATAATGATATCTTATACTTCCCTTTTATTATCCATGTATAATATAAATATGCTTTTGCATTAATAATATTTATATTGTTGATGTTTATTAACATTCTTATATTCTTGTAAAGAAATGGATGCTAGAAATTCAAAAGTCGGAGATGATATCTGCCTCATTGACAGTGCAACAACGCATAGCATTTTCAAAAGCAAAAGCTATTTCTCCAATTTAAAATTGGAAAAGACCGCAGTGAAAACTATAAGCGGTAATGCAAAATGCATTGAAGGCTCCGGTAGAGCTGTTATATTTCTCCCTGAAGGGACAAAAATGGCAATTGAAAATGCCTTGTTCTCATGCAAAGCTCGAAGAAATTTACTGAGCTTCAATGATATTCGAAAAAATGGATATCACATTGAAACTTCAAAAGAGGCAGATCACGAGTATCTTTTGATAACTCGAATTGAAAATGGCAAAAAATTTGTGAATGAAAAATTGCCGTGTTACTCCTCTGGCTTATACTATACAAAAATATGTGCCGCAGAAATACATAACCTAGTAGGCTTGAAAGCTACTAGTGAATTTATTACCTGGCACGATAGACTTGGGCATCCTGGCAGTGTAATGCTGAGGCGAATTATTGAAAATTCAAATGGCCATACATTGAAAAGGCAAATGATATTGAACCCAAATGAGTTCAATTGTGCAGCCTGTTCACAAGGGAAATTGATAACCAGACCATCTCCAGTAAAAGTGGGAATTGAATCCCCTACATTCCTAGAAAGAATTCAAGGCGATATATGTGGACCTATTGATCCACCGTGTGGACCTTTCAAGTACCTTATGGTATTAATTGATGCGTCATCACGCTGGTCACACGTTTGTTTATTATCAACTCGCAATTTGGCATTCGCAAGATTACTTGCACAAATTATAAAATTGCGAGCACAGTTTCCAGATCATCCGATAAAGAAAATACGCCTTGATAATGCTGGAGAATATACATCACATGCATTTGATGATTTCTGCATGTCGATTGGAATTACTGTTGAACATCCTGTGCCTCATGTGCACACGCAAAATGGTCTGGCAGAATCATTTATTAAGCGATTGCAATTAATTGCAAGACCCTTGTTAATGAAATCAAAACTCCCTGTTTCTGCTTGGGGACATGCTATATTGCATGCAGCCGCACTTGTGAAAATAAGGCCGACAAGCTATCATAGCTACTCCCCTACACAAATTGTGTTTGGAAAGGAGCCCAATATATCCCACTTGCGAATTTTTGGGTGTGCGGTTTATGTACCGATTGCGCCACCACAACGCACAAAAATGGGACCTCAAAGAAGGTTGGGCATATATGTCGGGTATGAATCACCCTCGATTATTAAATATCTTGAGCCAAAAACGGGTGATTTATTTACTGCAAGATTTGCAGACTGTCATTTTGATGAAACTCAATTCCCGACATTAGGGGGAGGAAATGATCAACTGAAAAAGGAAATATCTTGGCAAAGTCCATTTGATTTCCTTGATCCTCGTACAAGGCAATGCGAACTTGAAGTTCAAAGAATTGTGCATTTGCAGGGAATTGCAAATCAATTACCCGATGCTTTTAATGATGCTGCTAAAGTCACAAAATCATATATAAATGATGCAGCAAATGCACCAGCCAATATAAATGTCCCAGAAGGGCAAATTCAAAGTGCAAATGAACCTACTGCACGCATGAAGCGTGGTAGGCCTTTGGGTTCCAAGGATAAAAATCCACGAAAGAAGAAAATTATCCATATGGGTGATAAATCAATCACAGATGATACTCCCGAAGGAGAAATTGATTCAACCCCCGAAAAGGTTGAACCTGAAAATATTCACCCAGAAGAAAATGAAGTTATTGAAACTTCTTTCAATTATATCAATACTGGGAAATGTTGGAACCGAAAAGAAACAAACGTTGATAATGCCTTTGCATACAACGTTGCACTCGATGTAATGGAAAATAACGAGGATCCTGAACCAAGATCAGTTGAAGAATGTCGGAAAAGAAATGATTGGCCAAAATGGAAAGATGCGATTCAGTCTGAACTAGATTCACTGAATAAACGAAAAGTATTCGGCCCAATTGTCCAAACACCAAAAAATGTGAAGCCTGTTGGCTACAGATGGGTGTTTGTGAGAAAAAGAAATGAAAATAATGAAATTGCCAAATAAAAGGCAAGGCTTGTAGCCCAAGGTTTTTCACAACGACCGGGAATTGATTTTGAGGAAACATATTCCCCAGTTATGGATGGAATAACATTCAGGTATCTAATGAGTCTAGCAGTACGAGAAAATCTCGAAATGAGGCTGATGGATGTTGTTACTGCATATTTATATGGCTCATTGGAAAATGATATTTATATGAAAATACCTGAAGGGTTTAAATTACCTGAGTCTTGCAACTCAAAACCCAGAGAAAATTATTCCATCAAATTGCAAAAATCGTTGTATGGGCTCAAGCAATCTGGCCGAATGTGGTACAACCGCCTCAGTGAAAGTTTGATAAAGGAATGCTATACAAATGACCCGATCAGCCCTTGTGTATTTATAAAGAAAAATGGGTCAGAATTTGTGATCGTCGCAGTCTATGTTGACGATTTAAATCTAATTGGAACTCCTGAAGAGTTGAAAAAGGCAGTCGAATATCTGAAAAAGGAGTTTGAAATCAAAGATTTCGGGAAAACGAAATTTTGCCTTGGCCTACAAATTGAGCATTTGGAAATTGGCATATTTGTTCATCAATCAGCTTATACCCAAAAGGTATTAAAGCAATTTCGAATGGATTATGCTCATCCGCTAAATAATCCAATGGTCGTTCGGGCACTTGATCCTGCAAAGGATCCATTTAGGCCAAAAGAAGATAATGAAGAGCAACTTGGCCCAGAAATCCCATATTTAAGCGCAATTGGTGCGTTAATGTATCTTGCAAACAGCACGCGACCTGATATCGCGTTTGCAGTCAATCTACTCGCAAGATTCAGCTCTTGCCCTACTCAACGACATTGGAAAGGCATAAAGCATGTTTTTCGCTATCTCCAAGGAACAATTGATCTTGGGTTATTTTACCCAAAAGACTCTCGACATGAGTTAATTGGCTATGCCGATGCAGGTTATTTATCAGACCCACACAAAGCCAAATCTCAAACAGGCTATATCTTCACGTGTGGTGGAACTGCTATCTCTTGGAGGTCAATGAAGCAGACTCTAACTGCTACTTCTTCTAATCATGCCGAAATATTAGCAATCCATGAAGCAAGTCGAGAATGTGTTTGGTTGAGGTCAATGACTCAACATATATTGAAGAGTTGTGGTTTAATCATTGAACCACAAATGCCCCCAACAATTTTATTTGAAGATAATTCGGCTTGTGTAGCCCAGTTGAAAGGGGGTTATATCAAAGGAGATAGAACGAAGCATATTTCACCAAAATTCTTCTACACTCATGATCTTCAAAAGAATGGTGAAGTCGATGTGCAACAAATTCGATCAGAAAATAATTTAGCGGATCTATTTACCAAGGCATTGCCGACTGCAACATTAGAGAAGCTCGTGAAGAAAATTGGAATGCGGCGGCTTCGAGATTTAAAATGATGTCCAAATCAGGGGGAGCATCTGATACAAGAATACTGTACTCTTTTTCCTTCACTTGGATTTTTTCCCACTGGGTTTTTTCCAAGTAAGGTTTTAACGAGGCATATTCTTCGTATTGACGACATTCAAGGGGGAGTATTATGCATGTAAACAAAACATGTGAATGTCTAGTGTTCAACATCCATGTTCATGCCTTGATCATAAGGTTAGACATGTGAAAGTCTTGAAATGTATATGCCTTGATTATGAGGTTAGTAAATAGTGAGAGGATAAAAAAGTTTATAAATAGCCTATGTAATGTATTGAGAAGTTATGTTAGAAAAAATTTTATGCAAGCTTAATACTTATTTCATTTCATAGCCATAATTATTACACTTTATCCATTTTATTATCCCACCTTTAAACTTCATTTCTTTCACCATTTAATCCGAATTTCCATTACAATATTTCCACTATAAACACAAGCTAATAAGCCATATACCATTTTATTGTACATATACATAAATAAAGATAGTTATTTCTATAACACTCATTCCATTGTTCTTCATTATTGTGCCAAAACTCTCCACATAAACTACACGAGCAAATCTACTGCCCCACGGGCCACGGCTTTACCCCAGAAGCAAATCTACCCAGTTTTGGACATAGAAACGCACAACAGCAGTATACAACGAGGAAGGAAGGAAAAGGGCCACCAAAAGATGAAATTTTTTAGATGCCTAAGTTCTTTGCTGTTGTTCTCATGCCTTTCCTTCCTTTTTTCAATTTCAGGTATGCCCTTTTCTTTATGGATATTCATTTAGTTCATAGAAACCCTTCTCTTGAATTAAGGTAGATTTGTTAGGTTATTGCACAAAACGAGGTAGGGCACTGTGCTGCTGGGTTTTCCAATCCCTTTCGTTTGAATCTGTCGAGTACAAGACCAATCTGATAATCGAGTTCATTACATGTTAAATACAAAGTTTTGGGGCTTTTTACCCAATTTAAATCAAGTATTCGATCGCTCTTGGTCATAATTGTTCATTTGTTTGCAGAGGAGTATTTGATTGCTGGTTTTATTGTGAAAAATTACTTTCTATTTGTTTATGTTTTCCTCATCCTTGACAAAGCTTGTTTCCATATATTGTCTATTTTGGAGATTGTGCTATTTGTTGCATAGCTGTTACTGAATTCCTGAGGTATTCAAATGTCACCCTTTTGTTGTCTTAACTGACCTTAGTGCTGAGGGCTTTTCTATTGAATCTTGATTCTTTGTAAGGATGGATCGAGTCTAAAGACTGCCTCCTCTTTTGCTTGAAATTGTTTTGTGTTTGTGGCATTCTCTATATCTTGGGTTACTTTTCCTGTATGCTTTGTGTGTGGTATAACTCTTCTCTTTTCTGCTTCTGCAATCATTATAAATATTACACCTGTGCCATGTTAATTGGTTGCCTGCTGTCCTATGTTGGTGCAAGCAGTGAGACAACAAGGCGCCGAAGTGTGCCCAAGGGGCGACCCTTCTTGCTTTATCTAACTACAGTTAGTAACTTAAGCTTGTTTGTTTTGGTATGTCCGTATGTCCATTGATTATCAATATTCTATGATGATACTGGATCATCTCAATTGCTTATGTGGTTTTCAATTTCATGACTAAAAGAAATTGAGTGGTGGAATTTGTTAACCAGTGTTATGCACACTAAGATTAGTACATTTTGTTTAGAATGCTAGTTTGGACTGAAAGGAAGGAAATGCGAAGTAGGTGTGAAGAATTCATCTTAGAATTCTTCGTTTGGCATTTCAAATTGCAAAGGGAAAAAACAAAAGGAAGCATATGCAAATTGTTTCGTCCCTCACTTTTTCTGCAAACTTTTTGCCCTTAGATGGGCGAAAAAATCTGCTCCTTTTTTCCTTTTCTTGAATAGTAAATTCTTTCAAACAAACTGTTTGCTACTTCATGATTTTCAAACTTGAAATTTCGATTTTGCCAAATGTCTCCTTTACAACTAAGAGAAGTTAATTGGGATCAATGTTGTCTCGTTGAATTATATATGTTGAAGTTCATTTCCTCTTATTAGTATATTGGTTTTTGATTAAGTGTGCAATTAGTATCTGTGTTGTTCTATTGCTAAAATGCTTTCCACCTAGTGCTTAGGGTTGGTTGATGGCTCAACTGCATCAAGCTTATCTATAGTGAAGAAAGTTGGGAATAAGGACTCGCCAAGAAGCTCCACTGGGTTGAAAATTGTTGTCGTATTCCTTGGGCTTATAGCTGCTGCTGCATTTTCCGTTTTCTTATTCAAGCTGTGGCAAAGAAAGAAGAGAGAGCAGCAACACGCACGCCTGCTGAAGCTCTTCGAACAAGACGATGATCTTGAGGTTGAACTTGGTATTCGAGACTAAGATTTGGATAAAATTCTGGTCTAGTCCTCATATATTGAGCTCGGATAATCTGGCTTGAACTATTCTCTCAAAATTATGGAGGTTATCTTCAGACGCTTGATTTATATATGTACCTTTGAATGTGTGTGTTTTGTGTCTTTATTTTGTCATGAATCCAATGTGGTCATATTTGTTTGATATCCTTGTGTAGTATTTGAACTTGAGCCAACTCATGTTCATATAACATATTGCTTTTTTTTGTATTCTGTGATATCTGGTGGTTTGTGGTTAGATTAGCTTAAATCAAATCAAATTAAACTCAGAATTTTTTATTTTTTTTAATTTTTTTTATTATTTTTTTTCTGAAAAAAGTCTCCTTGGTCGAGTATGAGAATTTCAAATTAATCTTAGACTCTTCATAAATTAATTTAATTAACGCCCGTTCTCAATAACTTATTTTCAAGACTTATTACTTATTTTTATTAAAATCAAATCAGATCAGATCATATAAGAAACATACAGACCAGATCAAATCAGATTAGACCAAACCAATTCATATCAGACCAGATTGAATCAAATCAGATCAAACCAGACAAATTCAGATCAAATCAGACCAGGTCTTATAAAATTCATAACAGCTTATTTAAGGTTTAGAGAACAAGACCTTAAGTTGGGTATCATAATTAAACTGCAACCAACTTTTGTTGATTTGTCTACATTTTTGTGTAGCAAATTTGGTGGAATTATGTATTTCATAATGTTCTATTTGGTGGAACAACCTATATGGAGAAATGCGATTTGAGAAAAGAGACCACAAAAAAAAAAAAAAAAAAAACTAGCACCGCGTGAAGTGTGAACCACGTAGCAGCTGCATCTGCCGCCAATGGAGGCAGGGGCGGATGTACTTGTAAGCAGGTGGTGGAACGTGATACCACTCAAATTGATAAAATTGCTATTTTAGGCTTAAAAAGAAAATAGATTTAACTTAATTTGCTTTTTGCAACCACTGAATTTTTATGGTGATACCACAATAATCAATTATAACTTAGTCCTTTTCAATAGTTTTTGTATTGTGACTACCATTTTTAATTTCAATATAATTTTCATTATTATTGTGATACCACTGAAAAAAATTTCTGGATCTGCCGCTGAATAGAGGCTTCACCGGGTAAGACCTATGTCGTGAAAAACACCTAACTTTCAGCCCCATCTTGGCTAAGCAATTAGCTACAGAGTTCCCTTCGCATATAATGTGCCTGTTATGGATTAAGTTGCATTGATTATTTGTTTAGATTAATTAAGAAATTTCTTACGCTTCAAACCTACAATTACGTTAGGGTGCAATCACCCTTTTTGACTTGATGTGCTGTGGGAATTTACAGCCGTTGATTGTCTTTAAAAATCGACGATTGAGATTAACTCTAAGGGTAGAAAAGTAATTTCGTATATTTGCCATATTGTTCGCCGTTGGACGTCGTCTTCTTTGGATTTCCGAGTTCTCTTCTGTTTTTTTTTTGTGACAAGTTCTCTTCTATTTTTTGTTTGCTCTGTACGTGTTGCGGCGGTGTGAAGAAGTTTTTGGCAATTATGAATGCGATTAGCATGTCGTTGAATGCGTCGGCAACGTTTTCAGATTCGAGTTCTGCGTTCAATGGTACTTTTTAGAATTTTCGAATTTTGAGTATTTTTATCGCAGATCGTCGTTTTTGATTTTATGTATGTTTTTTGAGTTTTGAGTTCTTCTTTGATATGTTTCTCTTTTTTTGTGTTTTCTGAAGTTTCATATCTATATGTTCATTTAAGCGTCAAAACGTTTGTACATGTGATTATGAGGGACAGAACCATTATATTTTCATCGATGCAAGCCTAGCATTTTCAGCGATGCATCACTAGCATTTTCAGCGATAACTGTCTAGCATTTTCAGCGATGGACATTAAGCATTTTAAGCGATGGTTTATGTCAGCTACGTGTATTTATTATTTTAATGGGAATTCTTTGTTTATTTCTTCACAGGTAACATAAATTGGAGTGAGTTAAGTTTTGTTACAACTGATGATACGTTTAGTTTTTATTGTGATTATGCTCATAGTTTAGGTTTCTCGGTAAGGAAAATGTATGAGAGACCAAAGCCATATGAAGTTGATAGATTGTTCTATTTACAATATGCGTGCAATAAGGAAGGATTTCGTCGTGGTTGTTTGTTGGATAGTGATTCATCTTGTCGTTCTAAGAGTCTGAAATTTCGTAGGAGTGATGAAACCCGAACTGGTTGTGAAGCAAAGGTGAGGTTACATTATAAAACTGATGAAAAAGTTTATAGAGTTGTGTTTTTCTGTGGTGATCATAATCATGATCTGCATGGACCATCAAGGAAGCATATGTTGAAATCGAATAGAAGAGTTGATGAGTTACACAGTGTTGTTGCTGGTATACATGAAGAAGTTGGATTGTCATTGAAGTCATCGTATGACTTGTTAAGTATGGGTGCTGGAGGTAGTGGACTTGTAGGATTTTTAAAGGACGATTTGAAGAATGCACTTGTTAGAAGGCGGCAAAGAAATTTAAAAGTAGGGGATGCTGGTGTTGTATTGAAGTATTTCTCTGAGAAATGTGTGAGTAATCCATTTTTCTTCCATGAGTATGATCTGGATGATGATGAGAGAATTACAAATATCTTTTGGTCAGATGCTGAAATGAGGATGGATTATCAAACTTTTGGTGATAGTGTGACCTTTGATACAACGTATCGGACAAATAAAAATTACAGACCATTAGCTGTTTTTGTTGGATTCAATCATCACCGACAGACTTCTATTTTTGGAGCTGCATTGATGCTTGATGAAACTCAAAGATCATTTGAGTGGCTATTTAAAACATTTTTGAAGTGTATGGGGGATAAGGCACCTCAAACGATTTTCACAGATCAAGATTGTGCGATGGCACCGGCAATTAGGAAAATTTTGCCTAATACCTATCATGCTTTATGTAGTTGGCACATTATAGAAAATGCGAAAAAAAAATTTGAGTCAACTATACACACCAAGGTAAATATTTAGTTATTTTTACTTTCAATTGTTTTTTCGATTTGGATATTGATATGTACATGTTGAACTCATTTTTTAGGTTTGATAAGCTATTTCATCATTTGGTATATGATGTGAGGACAGAGATGGAATTTGAGGTGGAATGTGAATACATGCTATCAACTTGTTTCTCACAGTCTGAACATAGGTGGTTGTCGACTACTTATAATTTGAGAAGTCAATGGTCCGCTGCTTGGGTTAAAAATCATTTTACTGCAGGAATGAGGACTACTCAGCTAAGTGAATCTTTTAACTCAGTTGTGAAACAGTATGAATAAATTTCATTTTCAGTGATAGTTGAATAGTTATTTTCAACGAGGCTATACTGTTTTGATCAGCGAGAGAGTTCTATTTATTTCAGCGATGCGTGTTTGCTTTATGTAGTTGAGAATTTGATTTTCACATCCCCATATTGTGTTGACATTTCACAGGTTCTTAAGGCCAGTTGATAACTATGTTGAGTTCTTTGCACATTTTGAAAGGGTTGTGGAGTCAAGAAGGGATAATGAACGGATGGAAGATTTTAAGGCAGATGATAGACAAGTTTCTGCCAGGTTTATTATGAATCCACTATTGAAATATATAGCTGAGAAGTATACACCAAATGTGTTCAATATTTTCAACAATGAGTATGATCTGTCATTTGGGTATGTGGTTGAGCTTCAACCAGATGCATTAATTTATCGTGTTTGCAAGAGAGAAGATGCAGATTCAAAGATGATTGGTGATCATGTCAATGTTAACATTGATGATGGTACAATTGGATGCAGTTGCAATATGTTTGAGAATATGGGGATTTTATGTTGTCATGCTCTGAGGGTGATGGATGTTCTGTCAGGAAGTGGAGCAAAAGTGTTTCATACTATTCCAGATAAATATATTTTGCAGCGGTGGTCAAGGAATGCAAAATGTGATCTTAGTTATGTTGATGTTGGTGTTGGAAAAGAAACAAATGTGGTCAATGCAGCATCTAGATACCGGAAATTGTGTGGCTTGTTTTTGAAGTCAGCAATTGTGTTGTCACGAAATGAGGATGCTTGTGAATCGTTTATGTATGACTTTGAGACATTGATGAAAACAAAGTATGACAATATTGATATTAACAAAGAGTCGGGTAATTTCTAATCAAAGACATATTTATGTTTTTGCTTTTTTGAAATTAGTGTTTCTCAATGTTTTTGTTTTTTTTTTTTTTGCAGAGATTGGAAGTACATCAGATTACTCAAATTTGCATTTAAGGGAAAGAGAAACGTGTAAAGGGCAGAAGAAATCGAACAAGAGAATGGTCTCTATTTCTGAAGCTGTTCGGAAAAAGAAAGAGTTAGAACATCGTAAACGGATGCAGAAATGAAGATTTTTGTTTTTTTAGAAATGACATGAAGTGTATTGATCATTAATATTGTATTGATCAACTTAGTTCAGTGCTAACTAATGCAATTCAGCGATGATTACTTATATACGAAAGCGATGATCGTTATGCAATTCAGCGATGAAAGTTAGTTTTAATAAAAAAAATAACCGTGTAGTATTTAATAAGAAAATGTTACAATGTCTCAGAAAATTGCGTAAAGAATGCAATTCAGCGATGGTTACATATTGAAAAAATCGATCGTCATAGTGCAATTCAGCGATGGAGATGAGTTAATAAAAAATAACCGTGTAGTAGTTAATAAAAATTTTACAATGTTTTCAGAATTCGCGTAACGTCTAGTAACGCGATTAATAAAAAATCACCGTCTAAGTAATTAATAAGAAATAACCGTCGAGATTTCACCGTGTAGTATTTAATGTCAATTTAACCGCCAATTTTTAATTTATCACTGTCGATACTTTCTCTAGGGCTTTTCAGCGATTTAGCGATTCTCTGCGTCTACGGCAAACGGCGATTGTTTTTCTACGGCGAACGGTGATATTTTACTTTTTTGTTATCAAGAATGGCTGAAAAAGTGCATAATCAGGTCTGTTGCGTTCCATCTAGCATTTGTCTTTTAAATAATATCCTAAACGAGAGTGGCGGAGATGGGAAGAAAGAGTTTATTCACAAAACTTGCTTCAGTTGTCTGCTTATGTTCAAAATGTGCATGCTCAAGGTTGATCCTGTTATAACTTTGATTAATCAGTGGAGCATTCAGGAGGAATGCTTTATTATTGATAAAAACCGTCGATGGAGGTTTACAGATGAAGACATTCATAAAGTATATGGTTTGCCATGGGGAGTCGATAAATTTATAATAGATTTGAAGAATAATGAGATTGGTTATGATTTTGCTGATGAATTTTGTGAAAAGTATTCTTTTATTACGAATAAGAAGGAGCCTAATCGGATACCTGTTAAGGATCTTAGAGCTATTTTAGAGAATACGGAGAATACTGAAATTCCATTGGATGACTACTGGAGGATGTATGTTTTGTTTGCTCTGCAGAAAGTCTTTACTCCTAACTCAAGGAGGGTTGTAAACAAAAGGTATCTTCAGTTTCTTAGATCTCCGGAAGAAGCTTTAAGGTACAATTGGTGTCTTCATATTAGACAATTTCTTATCAAATCTCTGAATGAGTATAAGGCAAAATTGGATAAGGGAACCAGTGCTCAAGCACGCCCCTGTGGAGACCTGTTTTGATTAATGGTAATTTTAATTTTGTGTTTGTTATGCAATTTATATTTGTTATGTGATTTATATTGTTGATTATGGTCATTGTTTGTTGATTATGTATCTTGTTTGTTTTTGTTTTTTTCAGCACATGTTTTTTTGATTTCTATGAGCGTGAAGAGCTTCATTTGGTTGGATTTACATGTAAAAAGGATCGATATTTGGAGATGGTTGATATCTGGAAGGTTTTCCCTAATGCAAAGTATCCAGATATTGACTTTAAGAAGAAATCGAGGGCTGCGAAAAGGACTGTGGAGGAAGATGACGATCGACTTAGCACTTTTGTTTCTGGTCTAAAGAAGAAAATGAGGGGTGGGAAAGAAGTGGAAGATGAGCGTTTGAATTCTACTGCAAATGAACCAACTGCCAATCTTTCTAGGAGTGTGGATGGAGGAGGAGATGAGCAGTTAGGAGAAAATGTGGATTTGAATGCTAGTGGAAATGAAGAAGCTGCCAATATTTCTAGCTTGCAGTCTATGTATTCACCTGTTGTCCATGAAGCTAATGCAAATGAGACAACTGATTCTGAACTAGTTGTTCATCTTTCTGATCACACAATGGACTCTATTGTGAACATTGTTTGCCAATATATGGATGCTGATGCTTCAGGCAATGTTGATCCTCTCATAGAAGCATCCAGAAATGATGTTGAACCTTCCCCACACCCCCCTTGTGATCAAGATGCAGGTGAACTGTTGATTAATGTGGGTCGATGTCGTGAAGGAGAACAGTCAAATAATCTTGATATAACTGCAAGCGAAGGAGAAATCTTGATGGGTATATTAGCAGGAGCTGGAAATGTTGTGATGAGTCAAGGGGGTCTGGAGGTGACAAGTTTGCGGGAAGGAGGTGATGTAGATGCTGGGAATATAAAAGACAAAACTGAAGAGAGAGTTGCCCCGGAGACTGAAAATTTACCTGAAAATGTACCGAATGTAGTTTTATAAATTTTGTACTTCATAATATTTTTTGAAGGTAGTTTCTGACATTCTTTTTTCTTTTTTGCTTTTTCTGTGTTGTTTATTTTTATTGCAGAGATCTTTAATTCGATTCCGAATCCCTTTCAGTTTCGATTCCTTGAATGTATGTACAGTGACAAAATGTTTGCTATAGGGGTTACTGTAACAAAGTGTTTTGATATATTTTTCTTGTGTGATTTTTAGTTAGCACATGATGGGGCTAAGAAAGATGTAGCACATGATGGGGCTGAGAAAGATGCAGCACATGATGTGGCTAAGAATGCAGAGGTATTGTAATAGTTTTCAGCGATGGTTTCTGTGTTTTTCAGCGATGATATTTACCACATTTCAGCGATTTTGATATGGTGATTGATATATTTTCTTGTGTGACTTTAGTTTTTAATAGTTTTTAGCTATATCAATTGTGATGTAACAAAATGTTTTGATATATTTTTCTTGTGTGATTTTTAGTTAGCACATGATGGGGCTAAGAAAGATGTAGGACATGATGGGGCTGAGAAAGATGCAGCACATGATGTGGCTGAGAATCTAGAGGTACTTTAATAGTTTTCAGCGATGGTTTCTGTGTTTTTCAGCGATTATATTTACCACATTTCAGCGATTTGGATATGGTGATTGATATATTTTCTTGTGTGACTTTAGTTTTTAATAGTTTTTAGCTATATCAATTGTGATGTAAATAGAGGTATTTTCTCTAAATTACTCTAGTATGTGTATAGATGCATGCAAAAGATGTGCCAACCTTTTCTTTGGGCATATCCGAGAATGAGAATGTTGTAACAGATGAGAATGCAGAGGTATGTTAATAGTTTTCAGCGATGATTTTTATGTTTTTCAGTGATGACACATTTCATATTTCAGCGATGATTGATATATCATCTGTAATTTTCAGGAACAAGCTAAGACAGTTGATAGAGTTAAGACAATCGAGAAATTGAAGGAGAAGTATATGCCTCCTAGAGTGATGATGATTGATCTCCATCCTATTGAAAAATGCAACAAGTTTACATTCATGGAGATGACTTATACCCGATTTAAAGAATATCCAGAATTTCAGGCGTCATATACCTGTACTCTAGAAGAGTTGAATGTGGCTGTTTGGGCTATCATTACAAATATTCTAGGAAAGGTTGAAGCGAAGAACTCTGTAACACCCCCGTTTTCCTACTCTTAGTTCCGCGGAGGAAGCCTCAACTAGGAATCCGGGGTTGTTACCGCCACGCCCCTTAATTAAGCTCGCTTAGTGTAATACCCTAGATTTTTATCAACGTCCAAAGGAATTAAATTTATTCCGATGAATGTCGAAATATCTCCGAGAAGAGGAAAATAATTTATCACAATAAATTATTGCTCGGAAATAAAACGCCGATAGATTCAAATTCAAAATGGAATAAAAGAGGGAAAGGAAGCCCGAAGACATTCCATGAATTGAGTCAAGATAATTGGAATTAAATTCAAGAAGGAAAAGAATTTTAATTCCAAGAACCCGTGAAGTCGGAAGAAATTCAATGATACAATCGCAATCAATCAATCGATCAATAAGTCGCGCAACTTCGGGGACGAAGTTGTTTCTTAAGGAGGGTAGATTGTAATACCCGAGAAATCGCCATCGAAAAAAATTTAAATCCAAAAATGAAGAATTGGATTTAAATTATTAAAACCGAAATAATTTCGAGAGAGCGGAATTTATTATTTACCGGAAGATAGCAACTCGAAACGAGTTTATTGAATTGTCCCAACGATCACGGATAATTCCCACATTATGATTTTTATTTTTTGAAGATAAGAAATCTTAATATTTAAAAAAAAAAAATTACTGTAGCACGTGGCTACTGTAGCACGTGGCTACTGTAGCAGCCGCCCAATTGTCGGCTTAGGCCTCCAAATCCGGGATTCCTTGTCCCTTTAATGACCAAAACCCACCCCTAACACCCCATTTTCAGCCTCCACACCCATAATTCATCCCAAAAACTCTCCCAAACTCTCCCAAAGCCAAAACACCCTTCCGACGAACATCCGACGAACTTCCGGTGACTTTCCGGCAACCAAATCCGACCGAGGAAGTGTGTAGATCAAGGATTGCAAGCTTTGGATTGTTGGTAAGATGTAAATCAAGCTTCCTTATTGTTTTAAGATCACAACCATCATTCTAACTTACGGATCTTCATATACAAACACAAATCGGAGCCAAGGGAAGAATAAATCGGGTGGAAGAGATTCGTTCGTGACATCCCGTGGATTCCGGACGACCCCGTGACCTCCTAAACATTATCCCCACTGTAATTTAACCTTACTATGATTTTGGGTGACTTAAAATGCAACCAAACATAGAGATTTAGAAACTCTAAAATCTGTCAACAAGAAAAACCCCCGGCGCAGCGTTTTCGTGTGAATTTTTCGGACCCTTAAAAGTCTTCAAACGAGAAAACACAAAACATGAAAAACGTTCCTAAGACTTAGATCTAGCTTCTGTAAAAATTTCAGAATTTTTCATGTTGTTTTGAAACCTGAAACCGACCCAAAACCGAACAGCATCAAATCTGGATCTTAGAAACCTTGACAGAATTTTCGTTCGAACTTGTTGGTGATTTTTACCTTAGATCTAGACCGATCTAGGATTGGAGTTGAACATAAGAATTGTATATCTATGAGTTTGGAATATTACTGTAAGTTTTTAGAATTTTTCGTTGAGATTTGAGCCTCCGAATCTGAGCCAATCTGATCTGCGTTAGAACCGAATTCACGAACCTTGACAGATTTCATAACCAAACTTGATGAGCTTATTTCTATCATTTCTAGTCCGATCCAATCTTTGTGACCTAAACAAAAGTTGTATATAATCATGTCTAGTATGTACATATAAAATTTCAGAATTTTTGGAGTTCATTTGATATGTTAAAAAGTCAAATCTTTGAAAGGTGTCAAATCTGAATCCTGACAGCTTATTGATTGTGTAGAAAACTTGATTTTTGACATGCTTCCCATCTTTTTTTCCGAAAAACTCAAAACATAAAAGTTGTTCGTTGGGATGTTTTTGAGTTACTGTGAAAATTTCAGATCAATCGCCTAAGAAACGAATTTTTAAATTAAAAAGGCGTAAACTGTGACGCCAAATGACTTTTAAATCAAAGAGATTTTGAAGTTTCGAAACAAACGGTCGAGACTTTGAAATACGATATATCTATACTTTTGAAAAATCCCGTTACACTAAATAAAAACATTTTCTTAAAAAGAAAAGAAAAATTCTTTTGAAACATTGGGGATTTGTGACCAAGTTTGATATTATCAATATTGACCATACGGCTTGTGGACATAAGAGCCCAAGCGTAAGGCTAGTGGACATAAGAGCCCTGGCGAATGGTTATTTATGAGGCTTGTGGACATAAGAGCCCAAGCGTAAGGCTAGTGGACATAAGAGCCCTGGCGAATGGTTATTTATGAGGCTTGTGGACATAAGAGCCCAAGCGTACGACTAGCGGACATAAGAGCCCTAGTGAAATATTGATTATGAGGCTTGTGGTCAAAAGAGCCCTGGTGAATGGTGATCTATAAAAGAAACGAAAAATATTGAGAAATGGTTATGTAACGGGAGAACAAAAGATTTAATGTTTTTAAGTATTTATTTATTTATGCCTTGCAAATCATTTTACTATGCAAGTTGAATCATGATCACGTGGAAATCCTTGTTTTAAATTATGCTATTTATTTATTAGTGGATGAGTAACTTAAATTGTGTATTACCTACAGACATTTTTTTTATAAATTTTTAATTAAAGGCTTTGAAACCCCTAAATCATGCTATGTGTTAACTTACTCAGCGCGTTTTTGCTGACCCAAACCGTTCATCCCCTTTTTCTTACAGAGTATGAAGATTATGCATCGTCATATGCATACATGGGAATATTTGGGGAAAACTCTATTTTAAATCCCTGCATTTAATTACGACTTGCATGAACGGGCCTATTTAACCCGTGTTTTGGCCATGTCGGCCCTTATACTTTATTTCCGCTGCACAACTCATATTTCCGCTGCAACTTTGATTTTTATTTTTAAATTATTTATGGATGGGCTGTTTGAATATTTTAAATTCTGAAAAACCATAGCCTTGCATCTCTTTAGTGAGCTCGGAGAAACCGTGTCTTGCTAGGGAGGTGTGGCGGTGGCATCCCGGCCTGGGTTACCAAAACCGGGGTGTTACAAGTTGGTATCAGAGCCCAGAATATTTTAAAACTACTATTTTAAAGAGCCCAGAATATTTTAAAACTACTATTTTAAAGAGCCCGGAATATTTTTAAACTATTATTTTTAAGTATTATTATTTTAAAGTTATTATTTCTAAACTAGTAATATATTTTTAAGAAGCCCAAGAAATTATTTTTAGCCCAATACTTGTATTTTTAAATAAAGTCCAAATGTTTATTATTTTGGCCCAATATAGAGGCCCAAGACTTTTATCTACTATTATTATCTTTAAATTTTAAAAATATTACCTCCATGGAATAAATCTATTTTTAAAATCCATGGAAGATAGATATAAATAAAATATACATTAGCTTCGGGAGGGATTGCATTGCATTGCATATATACATAAATATTTACACTAACTCTTTTTATGTGAATTATCGGTGATAAGAAACACTCCTACCTTAGAACTCGACATGACCTTGACTTAGAAGCGCTAACTTAAGACTAACGTTGCCTTAGTCCTAGATCTTGATTCACTTAGGAACTCATCTTCGCGTGCTTAATAACCGAAATGGCACCTAGAAGAAAACTGAGGAAGGATCATATGCGATGATACCCGAACCTGGTTGTGAATAATACATAGGCAGTTATGGGGACATAACTGTAATCTTAAGGGGGGGAGGATGTAATACCCCGTAAGAATGCATAAGCATTTATTTTTAAAACCCGAATAGTTTGTATCCCAAATAAACAAAAGGACCCTAACTCTTAGCGCGAGAAAAGCCGAAACACAACTTCGAGGACGAAGTTGATTCTTAAGGGGGGTAGACTGTAATACCCCAGATTTTTATCAACGTCCAAAGGAATAAAATTTATTCCGATGAATGTCGAAATATCTCCGAGAAGAGGAAAATAATTTATCATAATAAATTATTGCTCGGAAATAAAACGCCGATAGATTCAAATTCAAAATGGAATAAAAGAGGGAAAGGAAGCCCGAAGACATTCCATGAATTGAGTCAAGATAATTGGAATTAAATTCAAGAAGGAAAAGAATTTTAATTCCAAGAACCCGTGAAGTTGGAAGAAATTCAATGATACAATCGCAATCAATCAATCGATCAATAAGTCGCGCAACTTCGGAGACGAAGTTGTTTCTTAAGGAGGGTAGATTGTAATACCCGAGAAATCGCCATCGAAAAATTTAAATCCAAAAATGAAGAATTGGATTTAAATTATTAAAACCGAAATAATTTCGAGAGAGCGGAATTTATTATTTACCGGAAGATAGCAACTCGAAACGAGTTTATTGAATTGTCACAACGATCACGGATAATTCCCACATTATGATTTTTATTTTTTGAAGATAAGAAATCTTAATATTTAAAAAAAAAAAATATTACTGTAGCACGTGGCTACTGTAGCAGCCGCCCAATTGTCGGCTTAGGCCTCCAAATCCGGGATTCCTTGTCCCTTTAATGACCAAAACCCACCCCTAACACCCCATTTTCAGCCTCCACACCCATAATTCATCCCAAAAACTCTCCCAAACTCTCTCAAAGCCAAAACACCCTTCCGACGAACTTCCGACGAACTTCCGGTGACTTTCCGGCAACCAAATCCGACCGAGGAAGTGTGTAGATCAAGGATTGCAAGCTTTGGATTGTTGGTAAGATGTAAATCAAGCTTCCTTATTGTTTTAAGATCACAACCATCATTCTAACTTACGGATCTTCATATACAAACACAAATCGGAGCCAAGGGAAGAATAAATCGGGTGGAAGAGATTCGTTCGTGACATCCCGTGGATTCCGGACGACCCCGTGACCTCCTAGACATTATCCCCACTGTAAGTTAACCTTACTATGGTTTTGGGTGACTTAAAATGCAACCAAACATAGAGATTTAGAAACTCTAAAATCTGTCAACAAGAAAAACCCCCGGCGCAGCGTTTTTGTGTGAATTTTTCGGACCCTTAAAAGTCTTCAAACGAGAAAACTCAAAACATGAAAAACGTTCCTAAGACGTAGATCTAGCTTCTGTAAAACTTTCAGAATTTTTCATGTTGTTTTGAAACCTGAAACCGACCCAAAACCGAACAGCATCAAATCTGGATCTTAGAAACCTTGACACAATTTTTGTTCGAACTTGTTGGTGATTTTTACCTTAGATCTAGACCGATCTAGAATTGGAGTTGAACATAAGAATTGTAGATCTATGAATTTGGAATATTACTGTAAGTTTTTAGAATTTTTCGTTGAGATTTGAGCCTCCGAATCTGAGCCGATCCGATCTGCGTTAGAACCGAATTCACGAACCTTGACAGATTTCATAACCAAACTTGATGAGCTTATTTCTATCATTTCTAGTCCGATCCAATCTTTGTGACCTAAACAAAAGTTGTATATAATCATGTCTAGTATGTGCATATAAAATTTCAGAATTTTTGGAGTTCATTTGATATGTTAAAAAGTCAAATCTTTGAAAGGTGTCAAATCTGAATCCTGACAGCTTATTGATTGTGTAGAAAACTTGATTTTTGACATGCTTCCCATCTTTTTTCCGAAAAACTCAAAACATAAAAGTTGTTCGTTGGGATGTTTTTGAGTTACTGTGAAAATTTCAGATCAATCGCCTAAGAAACGAATTTTTAAATTAAAAAGGCGTAAACTGTGACGCCAAATGACTTTTAAATCAAAGAGATTTTGAAGTTTCGAAACAAACGGTCGAGACTTTGAAATACGATATATCTATACTTTTGAAAAATCCCGTTACACTAAATAAAAACATTTTCTTAAAAAGAAAAGAAAAATTCTTTTGAAACATTGGGGATTTGTGACCAAGTTTGATATTATCAATATTGACCATACGGCTTGTGGACATAAGAGCCCAAGCGTAAGGCTAGTGGACATAAGAGCCCTGGCGAATGGTTATTTATGAGGCTTGTGGACATAAGAGCCCAAGCGTAAGGCTAGTGGACATAAGAGCCCTGGCGAATGGTTATTTATGAGGCTTGTGGACATAAGAGCCCAAGCGTACGACTAGCGGACATAAGAGCCCTAGTGAAATATTGATTATGAGGCTTGTGGTCAAAAGAGCCCTGGTGAATGGTGATCTATAAAAGAAACGAAAAATATTGAGAAATGGTTATGTAACGGGAGAACAAAAGATTTAATGTTTTTAAGTATTTATTTATTTATGCCTTGCAAATCATTTTACTATGCAAGTTGAATCATGATCACGTGGAAATCCTTGTTTTAAATTATGCTATTTATTTATTAGTGGATGAGTAACTTAAATTGTGTATTACCTACAGACATTTTTTTTATAAATTTTTAATTAAAGGCTTTGAAACCCCTAAATCATGCTATGTGTTAACTTACTCAGCGCGTTTTTGCTGACCCAAACCGTTCATCCCCTTTTTCTTACAGAGTATGAAGATTATGCATCGTCATATGCATACATGGGAATATTTGGGGAAAACTCTATTTTAAATCCCTGCATTTAATTACGACTTGCATGAACGGGCCTATTTAACCCGTGTTTTGGCCATGTCGGCCCTTATACTTTATTTCCGCTGCACAACTCATATTTCCGCTGCAACTTTGATTTTTATTTTTAAATTATTTATGGATGGGCTGTTTGAATATTTTAAATTCTGAAAAACCATAGCCTTGCATCTCTTTAGTGAGCTCGGAGAAACCGTGTCTTGCTAGGGAGGTGTGGCGGTGGCATCCCGGCCTGGGTTACCAAAACCGGGGTGTTACAAGTTGGTATCAGAGCCCAGAATATTTTAAAACTACTATTTTAAAGAGCCCAGAATATTTTAAAACTACTATTTTAAAGAGCCCGGAATATTTTTAAACTATTATTTTTAAGTATTATTATTTTAAAGTTATTATTTCTAAACTAGTAATATATTTTTAAGAAGCCCAAGAAATTATTTTTAGCCCAATACTTGTATTTTTAAATAAAGTCCAAATGTTTATTATTTTGGCCCAATATAGAGGCCCAAGACTTTTATCTACTATTATTATCTTTAAATTTTAAAAATATTACCTCCATGGAATAAATCTATTTTTAAAATCCATGGAAGATAGATATAAATAAAATATACATTAGCTTCGGGAGGGATTGCATTGCATTGCATATATACATAAATATTTACACTAACTCTTTTTATGTGAATTATCGGTGATAAGAAACACTCCTACCTTAGAACTCGACATGACCTTGACTTAGAAGCGCTAACTTAAGACTAACGTTGCCTTAGTCCTAGATCTTGATTCACTTAGGAACTCATCTTCGCGTGCTTAATAACCGAAATGGCACCTAGAAGAAAACTGAGGAAGGATCATATGCGATGATACCCGAACCTGGTTGTGAATAATACATAGGCAGTTATGGGGACATAACTGTAATCTTAAGGGGGGGAGGATGTAATACCCCGTAAGAATGCATAAGCATTTATTTTTAAAACCCGAATAGTTTGTATCCCAAATAAACAAAAGGACCCTAACTCTTAGCGCGAGAAAAGCCGAAACACAACTTCGAGGACGAAGTTGATTCTTAAGGGGGGTAGACTGTAATACCCCAGATTTTTATCAACGTCCAAAGGAATAAAATTTATTCCGATGAATGTCGAAATATCTCCGAGAAGAGGAAAATAATTTATCATAATAAATTATTGCTCGGAAATAAAACGCCGATAGATTCAAATTCAAAATGGAATAAAAGAGGGAAAGGAAGCCCGAAGACATTCCATGAATTGAGTCAAGATAATTGGAATTAAATTCAAGAAGGAAAAGAATTTTAATTCCAAGAACCCGTGAAGTTGGAAGAAATTCAATGATACAATCGCAATCAATCAATCGATCAATAAGTCGCGCAACTTCGGGGACGAAGTTGTTTCTTAAGGAGGGTAGATTGTAATACCCGAGAAATCGCCATCGAAAAATTTAAATCCAAAAATGAAGAATTGGATTTAAATTATTAAAACCGAAATAATTTCGAGAGAGCGGAATTTATTATTTACCGGAAGATAGCAACTCGAAACGAGTTTATTGAATTGTCACAACGATCACGGATAATTCCCACATTATGATTTTTATTTTTTGAAGATAAGAAATCTTAATATTTAAAAAAAAAAAATATTACTGTAGCACGTGGCTACTGTAGCAGCCGCCCAATTGTCGGCTTAGGCCTCCAAATCCGGGATTCCTTGTCCCTTTAATGACCAAAACCCACCCCTAACACCCCATTTTCAGCCTCCACACCCATAATTCATCCCAAAAACTCTCCCAAACTCTCCCAAAGCCAAAACACCCTTCCGACGAACTTCCGACGAACTTCCGGTGACTTTCCGGCAACCAAATCCGACCGAGGAAGTGTGTAGATCAAGGATTGCAAGCTTTGGATTGTTGGTAAGATGTAAATCAAGCTTCCTTATTGTTTTAAGATCACAACCATCATTCTAACTTACGGATCTTCATATACAAACACAAATCGGAGCCAAGGGAAGAATAAATCGGGTGGAAGAGATTCGTTCGTGACATCCCGTGGATTCCGGACGACCCCGTGACCTCCTAGACATTATCCCCACTGTAAGTTAACCTTACTATGGTTTTGGGTGACTTAAAATGCAACCAAACATAGAGATTTAGAAACTCTAAAATCTGTCAACAAGAAAAACCCCCGGCGCAGCGTTTTTGTGTGAATTTTTCGGACCCTTAAAAGTCTTCAAACGAGAAAACTCAAAACATGAAAAACGTTCCTAAGACGTAGATCTAGCTTCTGTAAAACTTTCAGAATTTTTCATGTTGTTTTGAAACCTGAAACCGACCCAAAACCGAACAGCATCAAATCTGGATTTTAGAAACCTTGACACAATTTTTGTTCGAACTTGTTGGTGATTTTTACCTTAGATCTAGACCGATCTAGGATTGGAGTTGAACATAAGAATTGTAGATCTATGAATTTGGAATATTACTGTAAGTTTTTAGAATTTTTCGTTGAGATTTGAGCCTCCGAATCTGAGCCGATCCGATCTGCGTTAGAACCGAATTCACGAACCTTGACAGATTTCATAACCAAACTTGATGAGCTTATTTCTATCATTTCTAGTCCGATCCAATCTTTGTGACCTAAACAAAAGTTGTATATAATCATGTCTAGTATGTGCATATAAAATTTCAGAATTTTTGGAGTTCATTTGATATGTTAAAAAGTCAAATCTTTGAAAGGTGTCAAATCTGAATCCTGACAGCTTATTGATTGTGTAGAAAACTTGATTTTTGACATGCTTCCCATCTTTTTTCCGAAAAACTCAAAACATAAAAGTTGTTCGTTGGGATGTTTTTGAGTTACTGTGAAAATTTCAGATCAATCGCCTAAGAAACGAATTTTTAAATTAAAAAGGCGTAAACTGTGACGCCAAATGACTTTTAAATCAAAGAGATTTTGAAGTTTCGAAACAAACGGTCGAGACTTTGAAATACGATATATCTATACTTTTGAAAAATCCCGTTACACTAAATAAAAACATTTTCTTAAAAAGAAAAGAAAAATTATTTTGAAACATTGGGGATTTGTGACCAAGTTTGATATTATCAATATTGACCATACGGCTTGTGGACATAAGAGCCCAAGCGTAAGGCTAGTAAACATAAGAGCCCTGGCGAATGGTTATTTATGAGGCTTGTGGACATAAGAGCCCAAGCGTAAGGCTAGTGGACATAAGAGCCCTGGCGAATGGTTATTTATGAGGCTTGTGGACATAAGAGCCCAAGCGTACGACTAGCGGACATAAGAGCCCTAGTGAAATATTGATTATGAGGCTTGTGGTCATAAGAGCCCTGGTGAATGGTGATCTATAAAAGAAACGAAAAATATTGAGAAATGGTTATGTAACGGGAGAACAAAAGATTTAATATTTTTAAGTATTTATTTATTTATGCCTTGCAAATCATTTTACTATGCAAGTTGAATCATGATCACGTGGAAATCCTTGTTTTAAATTATGCTATTTATTTATTAGTGGATGAGTAACTTAAATTGTGTATTACCTACAGACATTTTTTTATAAATTTTTAATTAAAGGCTTTGAAACCCCTAAATCATGCTATGTGTTAACTTACTCAGCGCGTTTTTGCTGACCCAAACCGTTTATCCCCTTTTTCTTACAGAGTATGAAGATTATGCATAGTCATATGCATACATGGGAATATTTGGGGAAAACTCTATTTTAAATCCCTGCATTTAATTACAACTTGCATGAACGGGCCTGTTTAACCCGTGTTTTGGCCATGTCGGCCCTTATACTTTATTTCCGCTGCACAACTCATATTTCCGCTGCAACTTTGATTTTTATTTTTAAATTATTTATGGATGGGCTGTTTGAATATTTTAAATTCTGAAAAACCATAGCCTTGCATCTCTTTAGTGAGCTCGGAGAAACCGTGTCTTGCTAGGGAGGTGTGGCGGTGGCATCCCGGCCTGGGTTACCAAAACCGGGGTGTTACACTTAGGTCTAACCTTGGCTAACTTAATTAATTGGCGCTAAGGCTAATTAAATTAAATTGCTAACACATGCTTAAAACAATAACTTTATTATTTACAAAATATAATATATCAGAGTTCGCAAAATATGACGACTAAGGCTCGTCGCCCCCAAAAGTAACTTGACATAACATTAAAATATAAATGAAAACTAATAATATGATATATATATATATGTATATATATATATTTATTTATTTTGCACAAAAGGTTTGATACCCATGCCCGTGCCCATGCATTTAGTCATCTCCACATATGTCAAATCCTGAAAAGAGTGCACATATAATTTATCAGCACACCGGCTGAGTAAATAAATTTGTACTCATGGGACAAAATTAAATATAATGACTCAAGCAGTAAATGACATGTCAAACCGTTAAAAATTCTGATTCTCTGTATCATGTTGCTCGACTATGACGTCTACACCCGGGGTATCCCATAGGACCTAACATGCTTTCATAGTGACCGTAATCAAGACTATGAGTATACAAGGGTGGCCCTCCCTTGCAACTAGAACTGATTGTGATACCCTTGGCCTAACACAATTCTTTTTATAATGCTCTTACGAAGATAACCCCAATTGGAGTATATCCCGTATAATAATATCATCTCAATAATTTACATGCCATACAATGGAAATAAAATTTTCACATGCATGGCTTAGCCCAAAAATAATTAAACTCATACTAGGGCATTTCCTCTGCATAAATCATTTGCATGAATAATTCTAAATTATTTAAAGCAATAAGGAATTAAACATGCAAAAATTAAATTTTGGGACAACGCCCGCAGAATATAAATTTACTTACTATCTCTCTGATGATAGCCTACCGAAATTCTGGACTGCTACTACTCCAACACTTCCCGTACTACTCCACTCACTATTACCTTCTACCACTATTAACTCTATCCCGATCTCTCTACTACTATTTTTCTCAATCACACACTCTCTCTATTACTGCGCACAACTCACACCCATGATTAGTCACTCAAAACTCACTATGCTCTCTACTGCATTTGCATTTGGTGTGAATAAATGAGATGCTTCATCCTCTATTTATAGGCAAGATGCCCACCTCCATTGCCATTATTTTATTATTTTGCTATTTTTAACATTATATTTCCTTCTAGATTCTCTCTTGCCCTTCACGCCATGCATCATGTGAACTTATCTCTTGTTTGTTTTTTTTTTTTTAATATTTTTTTATTACTGATTATGAAGTTGCTCCTTGATGCATGTAATGGGTCAATTAGTGTATTTCTATTTGCTTTTCGTTTTTTTTTCTTCTTCTTTTTTTTTCTTTTTTTTTTAAAAAAAAGAAATTATATTATTTTAATTGCATGTCCTCTCTTCTCTACTGTAATGGGTCAATTGCATGTCATCTTTTAGTTCAATTGCATGTCTTCTCTTCTCTTTATTATTTATTATTATATTATTATTATTATTTTAAATAAATAAATAAATAAATAAAATCTATTTTAGTCATGCACCCTACTCTAGTGTGTGAATTTTATTACTGTCATGCACATTTAGCTTGTCTTTAGATTTTAATTTTTATTTGTCACTATTTCCTATTGCTTTCCCTACTCTATTTTATTTATTTTATCTTCTTCTATGAGTGTATTTCCTACTCCATTTGCAGGCTACTATCCATCATGTGAACTCATCTCTTGTTTTTTTTTTTTATTATTATTACTTTTTCATTTATTTGGCTCTTTGATAAAAATTTCAAAACAAGTAGGGTTTGAACACACAACCTTTAAATTATGAGTCTACTTGTCTAACCAATTGGTTATCAAAGTCTTTATGTCATATCTTAATTCTAACTAAATTTATTGCAAAATATTAGAATACTTTTTGTTAGTAATTATTTTTACCCATCTATATCTTTAAATCAAATCTTATTTTTCTAAAATATTACTCTTCCAAATATTTAAACTTTTCCATACTAAAAAAAATATTCCCTATCATCTACTTTTAAACTTGGAAAAATAGTTCATTGTTTACAACATTCTTTTAATTAAAACCCACTTCCTATTAAATTTTAATTTATAGCAGACAATTAATTATTTTTTTATACTATATTTAAATTTAGCGGGTATTACAATCTATCCTCCTTAGAAACAAACTTCATCCTCGAAGTTCATTTTAAGTCACATAATTACTAAGGAAAAGTAAGGCAAGGTATTGCATAACAAAAGTTTTCTAACCGTACTTGACTTGGGCTGTAACATTCTCTCCCACTTAATTTCACATCTATGTCCCCATAGCTGTATCATGTTGAAGGAACAACTCTGGATACTTGCCCTGCATTTCGGCCTCAGTTTCCCACGTGGCATCATTCTCATCATGGTTTGACCATTGTACTTTGACCATGCGAATGACTTTGCGCCTTGTGGCTCAATCTTTAGTATCCAAGATCTTGACCGGTCTTTCCTCATAAGTAAGGTCTTCGTCGAGTTCGATAAGGTCTGGTTGCACTACCCTTTTTGAATCATGCTGATATTTCTTAAGTTGCGACACATGGAATATGTTATGGACTCGAGAAAACTCCTCTGGTAAGTCCAATCGGTATGCCAAGGTACCAACTCGGGCGATAATGTCAAAGGGTCCAATATAACGGGGACTTAGCTTGCCTCGTTTTCCGAACCGCATTACGCCCTTCATGGGCGACACTTTTAACAGAACTTTGTCGCTGACCTCATATTCACCATCACGCCTCTTTTGATCGGCATATGTCTTTTGTCAATCTTGAGCAGCTTTCATCTTAAGTCGAATTCGCTCCACTATTCCCATCGTTTCCTCGATTAATTGCGGCCCTACAGGAATCGGATTTTCGCTTTTAGTCCAGCAGAGTGGACTCCGACATTTCCTACCATATAGTGCCTCAAATGGGGCCATGCCAATACTAGTATGATAGCCATTATTATAGCTAAATTCTATAAGTGGTAGGTAGTTTTCCCAACTACCCTTGAAATCCAAAACACAGGCTCTCAACATGTCTTCAAGTGTTTGGATCGTCCTTTCGGTTTGACCATCGGTTGTTGGATGAAATGTTGTGCTCATTTTTATTTTTGTTCCGAAAGCCTGTTGGAGTTTCGTCCAGAATGTAGAGACAAATCGACTATCTCTATCTGAGACGATATCTTGGGGAATTCCATGCCTTCGGACTACATTCTCAATATAAGATCTTGCCAACTGATCCATACTCCATGTTTCTTTCATCGGTATGAATATGGCTGTTTTAGTTAATCGATCAACGATTACCCAAATCTTATCATTGCCTTTTGGTGTTTTTGGCAATCCTGACACAAAGTCCATAGAAATGCTATCCCATTTCCATTCTGGAATTTCTAATGGTTTTACTAACCCAAGTGGTTTTCTTCGGTCAGGTTTGACCTTTTGGCACGTCGGACACTTTTCCACAAATTCCGCTACCTCTCGCTTCATTCGTGGCCACCAAAAGACTTTACTTAAGTCCTTGTATAACTTATCCCCACCAGGATGCACAGAATATGGAGTTTCGTGTCCTTCTTCTAATATGCGCCTTTTAAGATCCTCGCAGGCCTTTGGCATACACCATCGACCCTTAAATCGGATAGTGCCATCTTCGTGGATTTGGAACCCTATAGCTCCACCTTGAGCTATTTTTGTCTTAATCCTTTCTAATTTGACATCACCGGGTTGTCCATTTCGAATCTCGTCGAATATAGTCGGTTGTATTGTCATGGCATGAATCTGTTGAGCAGGTGTATCTTTATGCACCAATTCAATACCTAACCGAGCCAATTCCATATATAATGTTGGTGGCAAGATTCGTGTATTATCTAAGGGTTTTGTCTTTCGACTTAGTGCATCTGCCACTTTATTAGCTTTACCCTCATGATAGGTGATACCTAAATCGTAGTCCTTCATCAACTCCAACCACCGTCTCTGTCGCATGTTGAGCTCTTTTTGATTGTAGATGTACTTCAGGCTCTTATGGTCTGTGTATATGTTACATCTCCGTCCGTACAGGTAATGTCTCCATATTTTTAGGGCGAAGACAACTGCAGCCAATTCTAAATCATGAGTCGGGTAATTCTCCTCATGTGGCTTTAGTTGTCGAGAAGCATATGCTATAACCTTCCCTTGTTGCATTAGCACGCATCCCAAGCCAAATTTGGAAGCGTCGCTATAAACTTCAAAATCGCCATCTTCAGTGGGTAAGGTAAGTATTGGTGCCGTGGTCAACATTTCTTTCAAAGTTTGGAATGCAATTTCGCATTCAGGTGTCCAAATCACCTTTGATCCTTTCTTAAGGTTCTGTGTCAGGGGTCGTGCAATTTTTGAGAAATCCTTAACAAACCTTCTGTAATAGCCAGCTAGACCGAGAAAACTCCTTATCTCTGTTTGCGATGTTTGTACAGGCCGTCTTTTACTGCGGATACCTTGGCCGGGTCAACTGAAATTCCTTCGGCTGAGACGATATGACCAAGGAATGCGACTTTGTCAAGCCAGAATTCACATTTTGACAATTTACCGTATAACTTGTGATTCCTCAGAGTTTGCAATACTTGATGTAGATGTTGTTCATGCCTCTCCTTGTCTATGGAATACACCAATATGTCGTCAATGAAGACTACTACGCATTTATCCAACAGTTCTCGAAAAACATTATTCATGAGACTCATGAATACTGCTGGGGCGTTGGTCAGCCCAAACGACATCACGGTGAACTCATAATGTCCATACCGTGTTCTAAATGCCGTTTTTGGGATATCTTCTTTAGCTATCCTTAGCTGGTGATATCCGGACCTTAGATCAATCTTTGAAAACACCTTTGCTCCCTTTAGTTGATCAAATAAGTCATCTATTCGTGGCAAGGGATATTTATTCTTGATGGTTACTTGGTTGAGACCTCTGTAATCGATACAGAGTCTTAGTCCTCCATCTTTCTTTCGTACAAATAGTACAGGTGCTCCCCACGGAGATGTACTAGGACGAATGTATCCTTTTTCTAAAAGATCTTCAAGTTGTTCCCGTAACTCGTTCATCTCTGTTGGTGCCATCCGGTATGGAGCCTTTGATACAGGTTCGGTACCCGGAATCAAATCAATCGTGAATTCTATCTCACGTTCGGGTGGCATTCCCGGAATATCATCTGGGAATACATCAGGATACTCACGTACTACTGGAATATTGTTTATGTCTATCTCTTCTGCTTGAAGGTTCATAAGGTAGCAAATGTAAAGGGGATTTCCTTTTCTCATCAATGTTGCTAACTGCACCCTTGACACAATTTTCGTGGTTGGCTTCTTTGGCTCAGCATAGAAAGACACACGCTTCCTGTTATCCCCATAAATTGTTATCTTTTGCTTAGAACAATTGATATTGGCTTGGTAACACGTTAGCCAATCCATTCCTAAGATAATATTAAAATCTTGTAATTCAAATTCTACTAGATTTGCAAGGAACTCGACGTCACAAATACGAATGGAACTTTTTCGTGACGCTTTGAGCAGCTAACTATCGTTCCGTTGGGCAACGAGATTTTTAGTGTTATCTCCTGAGGGTTATCGAGTCCTAACTCGGGCAATTTACTACGAGATATGAATGAACATGTGGCTCCAGAATCAAATAGAATGCGCACTTTATACCCATTAATTTCGAAAGTACCTTCGATCACATCTCCAGCACCCGGCAGGTCAGCTTGGTTTACCACGTTCAACCTTCCTTGATTTGGCCCACCTGGATTCTGTGGGTTTCTACCAGTTGTCCTTTGATTGCTGGGAAATGGAGGTCGTTGTCCTTGATTATTTCCACCAATGCGGGGTCCTTGGGGACAATAATCCTCCTTTCGTAAGTCTGCTCGAATTCGGCTAGGATCGAGTCTTATGCGACAGTCCACTACCTTGTGCCCCTTCATTCCACAGCGATAACATTCATCATCTTGAGGACACTGTTGCATAGTGTGTTTCTTATTACAGCGACGACATGGGGCTGGTATTGGTTCTCCGTTCCGATTGGTGCGAAACACCGTACTATACCAGTTATTCCTTGGGAAATTCCTCCTTTGGTTTGGATGATTATCCTTACTCTCTTCAATTTTTCTTTTTCCCTTATCATGTGGTGCAGATTTGGAGTTTTCTCCTTTATGCTCGTGTCCTTCTACCATCTCGACTGTCATAGCTCGATTATAGACTTTTTGCAAGCTAGTGAATTGCTTCCCTCCAAATGCCTTTCGTATGTTTTTATTCAAGCCAAGCTCAAATTTTTGGGCTTTAGTTTGCTCAGTTGCCACCAGGTCTGGGGCGAACCTCAAGAGTTTTGTAAACTTAGCATAGTATTGTTGAACCGACCGATTACCCTGTTGAAGAGAAATGAATTCTCCATACTTGGCATTCTTGAGGCTAAGTGGATAAAACTGCTCCCTCAAGCTTTTCTGAAACTCTTCCCAAGTTACTTGGCGGTTCTCTTGTGACCTCCACCAAGTGTTTGCAATGCCAGTTAGGAAAAAGGTAGCCACTCCCACATTTCTTTCATCTGGACACTCAACTGCTTCGAGCAGTTTCTCAAATGACTCAATCCAACCTTCCAGCTTGGCTGGATCTTCTTGTCCAGCATATCGAGGCGGTTGAAACTTATTAACAGCTTCAATAAAATCTCCTTGGGTCTCTCCCTGGCTTTCCCCTTTCTCCGCCTGTTGCTGAACTACTGCTCCAAGGGTGATTAGCAGCTGTTCTATTCGTTGTTGACAATTGTCGTCATTGGCCATACTTGTCTTAGCGTTATCGCTATCCCTTCCGCCCCTAGTCGATATATGTTAGTTAGTTAGTCACTTTAAAAATCAATATAACACACCATACTAGTTTATTCATTATTGCATAAAAATATGATACAAAATTTGTCAGTCAAAATATTAATAACCTGCCGAGACTGACTAAGTCATACTAAGTCTTACAACTTATTACATATTAGGCATCATCATACTATTGTAAGGTTTATTGCACTCTAGTCCTGGATGTCCCTCGTATGGCAGTTCTTGACCTTGTGCCCCTTTTTCTCACATCGGAAACATTCTCCGTTGTCAGGGCATCGCCAGGTCAGGTGTCGCTTGCCGCACTCTGCACAACGTGCTGGGATTGGGTGCTCTCCAGGATTCCGTTTGTCTTGGATGAGAACATCGTTCTGCATCCGCAGGTTCTCCAGGCGGATCTCCTGCTCAGTTGACATCCCCTCGAAATATTTGATGTTCTCATCCGCAGGTTCTCCAGGCAGATCTCCTGCTCAGTTGACATCCCCTCGAAATATTTAACCATGATTCTCAACTCTCTTATCTCTTTATTTTTTTCCGGGACATCTTTTTTTTCAGTCCAACGAATATAGTCTCTTCCTAGAAGTAGTTCGCTTTTCAAGTTCTGCACCTCCTCTTGCATAGAGCTCCAGTCCTCTATCACTTCTTTCCCTTTTTCCTCAGAGCTTTCCATATGTGGGTAACATTTTTAATAAATAGAACAAGTGATACTAATAATTATTCTTAAAATTCAACTGTTTGTACTAAGTTTCGCGTTCTAAAACTAAGGCTCTATCCTAAACCATCTATTCATGTGTTTCTATCAGACTTCCTAACCTTAATATCTTTATTTATTTATTTTTTCAACCAATTATTCAAAGTCTAGATAATAATAAGGCAAACTTTATTTCATAATACCGAGTTAGAGTACAACATTGAAAATTTCCAAGGTTTAAGATAGTCATAATTCTTAATGCCGACTTGGATACAACATTTAAAATTTCCATGTTTTAAAATAGTTATAACTTTTACTAGTAGTAAACAAACGATAAGCTAGTACTGGGCACCGCGAGGAGGGCTGGCAGGATGGTACTCTGGAGATGGGGTTCGCTGGCGCAAGCAGACAACATCTTCATCAGGATCACTTTCTTCGGCACGTGCACCCTGGGCGGATGATCCTGGGAGGCGTCGGAGATCAACAGTAAGGTCTCTATAGAACTTCTTAACTTTGTGCCCCCTTCTCTCCATATACGCAATCTCCTTGTTCAGGCGTCTTATGGTATCCAGGTGAAGGCTGACTTGCTCCTTAGTATCCTTCAGCTCCTCCTTCAGTTCGTCTATCTCCTCCACCTGCTCAGCATACAAGTGATCTAGTTCCTCCTTTTCTGTTTCAGCCAAGACCCTTCTATCGTATTCATCTTTATACTTATTTTCGAGTATTAGCTCCTCGTTTATATGTGTCGTAGCCTCTAACGCCAGTCGGTTCCTTAACTGATCATTCTTTGTGCTAAGATGCTCGGCTCTAGCCCTCTCTCGCTCGCTGGTTTTTATTAATTCTCGAACCAACTCTGGAACTAGTTCGGCTATCCTATTGTTATCTCCCATCTAACAAACAAAATAATCATAAATATTTGCAAATATTAAAAATGATAACAGCATGAACTGTGCCTAATGTCAGTGCATCGTGTCCCCCGAAAATATGCAACAATTCTATTTTAAACTGATAAGAAAACATATTTTACTTTTCTTTTTTTTTTAAAAAACAAAACATCTCTTTTTTTTTCAAATGGGCTCTGATACCACTCTGTAACACCCCCGTTTTCCTACTCTTAGTTCCGCGGCGGAAGCCTCAACTAGGAATCCGGGTTTGTTACCGCCACGCACCTTAATTAAGCTCGCTTAGGTCTAACATTGGCTAACTTAATTAATTGGCGCTAAGGCTAATTAAATTAAATTGCTAACACATGCGTAAAACAATAACTTTATTATTTACAAAATATAATATATCAGAGTTCGCAAAATATGACGACTAAGGCTCGTCGCCCCCAAAAGTAACTTGACATAACATTAAAATATAAATGAAAACTAATAATATGATATATATATATGTATATATATTTATTTATTTTGCACAAAAGGTTTGATACCCATGCCCGTGCCCATGCATTTAGTCATCTCCACATATGTCAAATCCTGAAAAGAGTGCACATATAATTTATCAGCACACCGGCTGAGAAAATAAATTTGTACTCATGGGACAAAATTAAATATAATGACTCAAGCAGTAAATGACATGTCAAACCGTTAAAAATTCTGATTCTCTGTATCATGTTGCTCGACTATGACGTCTACACCCGGGGTATCCCATAGGACCTAACATGCTTTCATAGTGACCGTAATCAAGACTATGAGTATACAAGGGCGGCCCTCCCTTGCAACTAGAACTGATTGTGAGACCCTTGGCCTAACACAATTCTTTTTATAATGCTCTTACGAAGATAACCCCAATTGGAGTATATCCCGTATAATAATATCATCTCAATAATTTACATGCCATACACTGGAAATAAAATTTTCACATGCATGGCTTAGCCCAAAAATAATTAAACTCATACTAGGGCATTTCCTCTGCATAAATCATTTGCATGAATATTTCTAAATTATTTAAAGCAATAAGGAATTAAACATGCAAAAATTAAATTTTGGGACAACGCCCGCAGAATATAAATTTACTTACTATCTCTCTGATGATAGCCTACCGAAATTCTGGACTGCTACTACTCCAACACTTCCCGTACTACTCCACTCACTATTACCTTCTACCACTATTAACTCTATCCCGATCTCTCTACTACTATTTTTCTCAAACACACACTCTCTCTATTACTGCGCACAACTCACACCCATGATTAGTCACTCAAAACTCACTATGCTCTCTACTGCATTTGCATTTGGTGTGAATAAATGAGATGCTTCATCCTCTATTTATAGGCAAGATGCCCACCTCCATTGCCATTATTTTATTATTTTGCTATTTTTAACATTATATTTCCTTCTAGATTCTCTCTTGCCCTCCACGCCATGCATCATGTGAACTTATCTCTTGTTTGTTTTTTTTTTAATATTTTTTTATCACTGATTATGAAGTTGCTCCTTGATGCATGTAATGGGTCAATTAGTGTATTTCTATTTGCTTTTCGTTTTTTTTTTCTTCTTTTTTTTTTCTTTTTTTTTTAAAAAAAATTATATTATTTTAATTGCATGTCCTCTCTTCTCTACTGTAATGGGTCAATTGCATGTCATCTTTTAGTTCAATTGCATGTCTTCTCTTCTCTTTATTATTTATTATTATATTATTATTATTATTTTAAATAAATAAATAAATAAATAAAATCTATTTTAGTCATGCACCCTACTCTAGTGTGTGAATTTTATTACTGTCATGCACATTTAGCTTGTCTTTAGATTTTAATTTTTATTTGTCACTATTTCCTATTGCTTTCCCTACTCTATTTTATTTATTTTATCTTCTTCTATGAGTGTATTTCCTACTCCATTTGCAGGCTACTATCCATCATGTGAACTCATCTCTTGTTTTTTTTTATTATTATTACTTTTTCATTTATTTGGCTCTTTGATAAAAATTTCAAAACAAGTAGGGTTTGAACACACAACCTTTAAATTATGAGTCTACTTGTCTAACCAATTGGTTATCAAAGTCTTTATGTCATATCTTAATTCTAACTAAATTTATTTCAAAATATTAGAATACTTTTTGTTAGTAATTATTTTTACCCATCTATATCTTTAAATCAAATCTTATTTTTCTAAAATATTACTCTTCCAAATATTTAAACTTTTCCATACTAAAAAAAATATTCCCTATCATCTACTTTTAAACTTGGAAAAATAGTTCATTGTTTACAACATTCTTTTAATTAAAACCCACTTCCTATTAAATTTTAATTTATAGCAGACAATTAATTATTTTTTATACTATATTTAAATTTAGCGGGTATTACAATCACGATTGTTTGTGATGATAAAGAAATGAACTTGTCCAAGCTTGACATTGAAACACTGAGGGTTGATAGTGATATTGCGGATATTGTTATAAACTGTTACGCGAAAGTGATCAACAGTCGTGAATTCGAAAGAGCCAATGGGAAACCAATGCTGAAATATTGTTTTTCATCATTATTTGCTGTGAGTCTGATATATATATACATACATATATATATTTAACTTCTTTTTGATGCATGATATGTTGTATCTTTTGAAACAGACATTTGCAGAGACAGAGGTGGATGCAGATTTACCATTAAAAGATGGTGCAGAACTTGTTGATACATTCGTGAAAGATTTCAAGTTTTTTCCTGAAGAAATGATTGATGTGGTGTTGAATGCAGAGAGTGTAAGATACATTTTTGTTTTGATAATTTTGTTTATATAGTTGATCATTTTTAGATTCTAATTATATGTTTTCTCAATGATCCAGTTCTTCTTCCCATATTGTCGACAAAACCATTGGGTTGCTTTTTCTGTTGATATGAGAAAGAGAAGAATTTTTTACTTCAACAGCAAGAATGTTGAAGGTGGGTGGACAGCTGATTATAATGTTTTGAATAGGATATGGTATAACTTGAGGATGCTGGGAAATACACTGATGAAATCTGAAAAATGGTTTGCATCATATCGTATGCTTTTCTCGCCGTTGGCAGAGCAGAAAGATCAGCACAGCTGCGGTGTTTTTGTCATGTCATATATGGATTATTGGGAAGGATTAATTATGGATGACATGTTGGCAGAAATGAAGAACAAAAGGTATAATCTGGCAAAAAGAGCCAAGGTCTGCGCTGAAATATTGATGTCAGATGTCAATCAAAAGAAAGATTTTGTGCTAGAAGAAGTGAGTAGAGAGATGCAGTTGGTTGCCCAGCATAGTCAGTCATTTGAGGTAAAGAAACCAGCACCACCTAAGCCAAAAAAGGGTCGGAAAAAGAAACAATGATGAATGAAGTGTTTTTGATGAATGAATGAACTGTTTTTTTATGCGATGGATGACATCGCTTAAATGTATATTTGTTAATCGCTTAAATGTAAATGTAATATTTTCGTCGCTGAAATGTACATTGTTTCATCTCTTAAATGTCTATTGTTTAATCGGTTATATATATTGCACTTTTTGTGATCGCTTAAATGTACATCTCTTTATTCTTACATGGGCATTGTAAATTATGGAGTATTATTCTCTATTTGGCTAATTTGAAGCGATTCGGTCAGGTTGGGATAGCTGAAAAAGGAACTGATGTGGATCCTGAGGTTGGGATAGCTGAAAAAGGAACTGATGTGGATCCTGAACATGCTGAGCACATCAGACTTCTAAGGGAAAAGTGCTACATGAGATAACGCGTAAGAACTGGCCAGTGCTGAGAAAGAATGCAAGACAGTACAGATTGATGAAGAAGGCTGAGGCAGAGGAGTATCTGAAATATGATCTGGCACAAGATATGTCTTATTTAAAGGAAGCCCTGGAAAGAGACATGGTGTCTGCCATGATGGAGCGTTACAGAACTTCTTATCTCGAACTCCTCATGGAAATGGATCAGAAGGCCCTGGATTATTGTAACACAGGAAATAAAAAGAAGATCATGCATTATGATTACAAACTCAGAAGTCTAATCTGCAAACGTATAAAAGGAGCATGGGAAATGATGCTGGTGAGGATCACCAATCCACAATTTGTGAGAGATTACTTGAGGTTTGTACATAAACAGTTTGGCCAAAAGTAGAAGAAAACAGTTTTGTGAAAACGTTTGTACATGTGATTATCAATTTTTCAGCGATGGGTATTAAGCATTTTAAGCGATGGTTATATATTCTTTTCAGCGATGTATATATGTTCTTTTCAGCGATGTGTATATAGCATTTTTCAGCGATTTGTATATGAGCATTTTATGCGATTTTATGTATGTTTCTGAGTTCTGAGTTGTGTTGTGATATGTTTATCTTTTTATGAGTTTTCTGAAATTTCATATTTATACATTCATTTAAGTGAGTTCTGAGTTATGTTTGTACATGTGATTATCAGCGATGTCAAGAGCAATTTTACAGCGATGTGTACATTGCATTTTAAGCGATGGTTTTATATGATTTTCAGCGATAGACAGCAAGCATTTTAAGCGATGGTGATAGATCGTCGTTTTTTATTTTATATGTATGTTTCTGAGTTCTGAGTTATGTTTAGCGATGGACATCAAGCATTTTGTGATATGTTTCTCTTTTTCTGAGTTTTCTGAAATTTCATATTTATACATTCATTTAAGCGACAAAATGTTTGTACATGTGAATATAGCATTTTAAGCGATGATTCTATATTGTTTTCAGCGATTTAGAGTAAGCATTTTAAGCGATGCGTCTATGTTGTTTTCAGCGATGGAGGGAAATATATTTCATTTTTATGGAGTGACCTAAATGAAATGGGCCTAAATAAAATTAAATGGGCCTCGGAAAATTTTTTAAACTGTGAGCCTTATAAAAGGAATCACATTCATTTCTGGAATCTTCATTTCTAAACCCTAATTTCTCAAAACCGTAATCGGAATCACCTTCATTTCTCAGAAATGTCGTCCAAAAGAAGATGCACGGAAGAGAGTTCCAGACGCACATCCGACTTGTTCACACAATGCTGGGAGATGTTCGGGAATTATCTGAAGGATACACATCCGACGTGTGACAATGCGCGCGGACTGAATGATTTAATAGAAAAAATGTTAAACGCTGGGTATGTGCCGAAGAAGCATCGAGATATTCTTATTGAAACACAGGTATTTCTTATTGAAATTACAACTGAGTATGCTTAGGAACCTTTTGATTAATGGTTTAAATTGTTTTATAGTTTTAATGGTTAGAATGGTTTTGGTTGGAATTGTTTTGAACTGATTTATGGTTTTTAATGCTGTTTTGAACTGATTATGGTTGTTCTAGGGTTACGAATTGTTTCAGTGTTTATGTTTGAACTGTTTGAACTGATTATGGTTGTTCTAGGGTTATGAGTTGTTTAAGTGTTTTATGGTTGTTTTAGTTATTAATTGTTTTTTACTGATTATTGTTGTTTTAATGATTTGTTTTGAACTGATTATGGTTGTTTTTTAGTGATATGAATTGTTTTTGTACTGATTATGGTTGTTTTAGTGATTGTTTTGAACTGATTATGGTTGTTTTTGTACTGATTATGGTTGAAATTGTTTCAGTGCTATGAATTGCTTTGTATCTTATATTTACATCTTATATGTTAATAAGCTATCTTTCTTATATGTTGAAACACAGGAATTTCTGTTGAAAATTATAACAGAGTATCCTGATATTGAGGCTGCTGAAAGATCTTATAACATCATGTATCCCCACTTCGAAGCTCTGGATATTCATATTGGTGTCCTCCAAAATGAAGGCAGATCTAATGGTGTTGATGTGAACAGACGTTCATTTGATCCCACACAGCTGCATGAAATGTCAAATCATTATCGCAGCGTTAAAGTCTCATTTGCAAATACTCCAGGGCAGTTGAGAGAACGCAAAAAGGCTTTTACAAATATGTGGGAAGATCTGATTCATAGGCTTAGGGCGATGCATCAAGCCATCTCTGATCCTGCTAATATCCCTGCTGTTTAATATGTTTGGAATGTTTTTGAATGACTTTGAATGGTGGTGTTTTGGGAATGACTTGTTTTTGTGATGTTTTTGGGATGTTTTTATGACTTTTTTGAATGGTGGTGTTGAATGTTTTTATGACTTTTGTGATTTGAATGAAATGTTGAATGTTGAATGTTTGATTTTATGGTTTGATTTATGGTGTTGAATGTTTTATGACTTTGAATGGATTTAACTGATTTTAGTGTTATGAATTGTTTCAGTGATTATGGTTTAAATGATGTATCGCTGAAAAGTATATAGTGAACTCGCTTAAAAGAATAGTTGTTCATCGCTGAAAAGTTATAACATCTCTGCATAGCGTATTAGTATCTCGCTTAAAGGAATTTCAAGTCACCGCTGAAAATAATAATACAATATCGATGAAATGAAGCACATACCATCGCTGAAAAGTATAATGTTCTATCGCTGAAAATAATGATACAAATTAATATGTTTTAATTAGGAATTAATAATTTCGTTAAAAATAGTATCTTAAAGAAAACAGTTGCACTTCATCGAGAGTGTACCATTATTTTCAAGTCATCGCTGAAAATAATAGCACACTCTCGCTGAAATGAACTACATTCCATCGCTGAAAAGAATAACTATGTATCGCTGAAAATAATGATACAAATTAATATAATTTTGTGTCAGTAATATGTTGTATTTAAGAATTAATAATTTCGTTAAAAATAAAAACATATGATGTATCGCTGAAAAGTACATAGTGAAATCGCTTAAAGAGTATATCATTCATCGCTGAAAAGAGTACGTATACATCGCTGAAAAGATATAATATCTCTGCAAAGTGTTAGTATCTCGACGAAAACAATTGCACTTCATCGAGAGTGTACCATTATTTTTTAAAAGTCATCGCTGAATATAATGAGGCATTCTCGCTGAAATGAAGGGCATTCTATCGCTGAAAAGAATAATGTTGTATCGCTGAAAATAATGATACAAATTAATATAATTTGTGTCAGTAATATGTTGTAATTAGGAATTAATAATTTCGTTAAAAATAAAACCATATGATGCATCCTGCATTCTGCATCGCTGAAAAGATATAATATCTTTGCAAAGTGTATTAGTTGCACATCTCGGGGAAAGGAATTTGAAGTCATCGCTGAAAATAATGTGGCATTCTCGCTGAAATGAATGGCATTCCATCGCTGAAAAGAATAACGTTGTATCGCTGAAAATAATGGTACACTCTCGATGAAATGAAGCATAGCGATATGTCGCTGAAAAGAATAATGTTTTAATTAGGAATTAATAATTTCGTTAAAAATAAAAACATATGATGTATCGCTGAAAAAAAAATAATTTGTGTAACATGTTTTAGTGAATTTTAGTGATTTTTTCTGTTGTAAGATATTTTAGGATATAAATCCGTTTAAGATATGCAGTAAATCCGTTAAAGATACGTACTAATCCGTTAATTTCGTAATTAATAAAACCGTTCCATATTTTAATTGGACAACTTTACCCTTTTGCATTTACAACCCTTGGATTTTAATTGGACGATCAAGATTTTCGCCTTGATGTGCTGCGGATTTGTTCAATCGCACCATAACCGGACCCTCAAACCTAAGTGTAGCATTGAGTTATGGATGGAATAAGTGGATTAACCTTTCGTTAAACAATTCTGTATATTAATAAGATTTTAAATTCGAGTCTCCTTACAATTCTGTATATAAATACACAAATCAAGTTATACTATTTTTTTATTTTTCATTTTTTTGACAAAAATCAAGTTATACTATTAGTTGTCTCTTTATATTAGGTTCAAAGTTCAAACTATATATATATATATATATATATATATATATATATATATTATATTTTAAATATCAATACCGGAACTTAAAACTACACTTTAAATTTTGAATTTATTTTATAAATAAATCAATATTTAATATTAAAAGATGCATGTGCACGCCAAAAAAGATGCATGTTGGACTTTTTTTTTTATTAACTACTACATTCGTTCATTTTTAATTGCCACGGACTCACATTTCACGTAATCCAATACATATTTTTAATCATTAATAACTCAAATTGTATACAAGTAAAAATTATAACAATTTGATATTCTAAATATATGCGATTAGACGAATCCAACAAGATCTCATTTAATTTGACTATATTTTATCTTATATAACTATATTAAAAAGTCGAATCAAAGTTACTCAATGAACAGTGTCAAAAATCTATATGTATCAATAAATAAGGAACGGAGAAAGTATTATTTTTGGATGGTATTCATTATTTGGGCCACTTTTTTTGAGTTATTATTTGTTTTTCAATTTTCAGAATCGGTATGTAAAATTGGCCCATCAAATAATTCTTCCAGGAAATAAGGCCCAAATAATCAGCATTAGACTCATTCTGGAGTAAGTAGTTTTGAGACATATGCAACATAGTTCCTAAGATCACGATCCCAATCTTAGAATTTTATAATTTTTACGATCATACTTCTCTAAAACGACTCCGATCCTTATAGGATCTTAAACTTAATAAGATCTGGATAAGATCTCGAGCATCATAGTAGAATATTACGATCTTATAGTCATACTTCTTTAAACGCTTTAACGATCTTATGATAATACCCTCTTAAGCGCATAAGATTTTTGTAGGATTTTATGATTTGGGATCAAAGTAACTAGGGGTGGGCATTTTTTGTCGGGTATCGGGTACCCGACCCGAACCCGACATGTCGGGTTCGGGTTTTGTCGGGTTTTGATATTAAAAACCCGACATTTCGGGTACCCGAACCCGACACTAAATGTCGGGTCGGGTGTCGGGTTTGTGGTCGGGTATCCGACAAAATAAATAAATAAATAAATATTTTAATATTTATTTTCTAATATTTATTTTGCTTTACAATATTTATACTTATTTTATAATTAGTAGGATTAGTATTTTATTCTATGTGGTGAAAAGCCATGTATAAGCTTGAAAAATTTGTGAAGTCTCATATATTAATTCTTTTTTGGAATTAATAATGGATAATTAACCTTGAACATGATATATATGATAATAAATTTCAAGAATTGTAAATAACTTTGATGAGTTATATTTTTATTTTAATAAATAATGTCATTGATCACTAAAATTTAATTAAATAATACTAAGAAATAAGATAACATTAAATAATAATAAATAAAACTGAAATTTTATATTTTTAAATAAGAAAATTGATAGTTATTATTATTTAATAACAATATAGATGAATATACCTATATATTTGCTTAAATATTAGTAATCTTAGTTTTTTTTGAATGAATTGTGTAATTTAGGTTAGTAATTGTATATTTATAAAAAGTAAAACTAAATAAATAAAATATATTTTTTTTTAAAAAAATATATTTTTGTCGGGTATCGGGTACCCGATCAACCCGACCCGACAAAGTCGGGTACCCGAATATCGGGTACCCGATCTTATGCGGGGCGGGGTCGGGTAGCCATTTTAGAAACCCGATAGTGTCGGGTACCCGAACCCGACAACCCGACCCGATGCCCACCCCTAAAAGTAACTACTTTTCTTTAATTTTAAACTTAAGAACTTGTACTCTTTATGTATAATGTGTAAAAAAACATAATATCCATGTATGTGGAAATATTTTATGTTTAGTTGTGATGTTTTTATACGGTATTATATTAAATAACTTCCAATATTCATACACACACAAATTAATGCTTTTACTTGTTAGTATGCATAATTGAGTTTATCCATTATTGGAATTTCATAAAATTTTAGGATTCCGATTCGATCTTACGATTCCGATCTTGCAAAGAGAAAAGCGATCACATATAGGATCTCGATCTTAACAACCTTGAGTCATAGGCCATGTTTGGCAAATAAGCTAAATGAAATTAACTTATTTAAAAAGACAAAATAACTTAAAATAGTGTTCAATCAGCTCTTTTATGAGACCACTGCAAATAGCAGCGTTTTAGAATTAGCTTATTATAGGCAAAAACTTTACCTCACAACTACCAAACAGCTAATTTTAACTAATTTATTACTCAAATTACTCACATAATCAATTAACAGTTAACAGCTAATTCCCAAACAGACCCATACAATATATATTTTGCATTACTTACATATTATAAAAAAAATTAAAAAAGTTTAGCCCAGCTTAGTGTGGGATTGCATATAAGCGCTAGGCCTACTGCTTAGACTTTCAATTTTATGATTGGTAGTTTGAAACCTGGTCTTTTTATATTTTCCATTTATTTTTTCTACATATTCATTTCCTTTTTGTTTTTTATTTTTTGTAATTTATATAAAAAAATTGTAGAATCTGCTGGATGAAAAAAATGTGGGTCAGCTAAATGACATTAATTAAAAAAACAAACGTTAGTGTGTTGGTGAAAATATTCTGTTCAAATGTGAAAATTGATATTCTGACAGTGAAAATGAAAGCAACCGAATCGATGTTAAAAATAAAAAAAATACTAAAACAAATGAGGGGATGGGAGCGTGCCACCACAAAAATATAAATAAATAAATAAAACATTAAATTAGAATTTGTTGCGGTCAACATCAAGGGCCTTCGTGGGGATGAGGACTTAGCCCAAGTGGTTAAGTTCTTTGACTTCCAATGGAATATTGGAGGTTCGATTCTCCACCGGCCCTCTATCCCTCCCTGTTTTTCCCCTTTGTAATTGTGTGGCATGGACTCCCACCACCCCTTTCCAGGCCTTCAATGGCTCTTCAAAAAAAAAAAAAAAAAAACCTCAAGGGCCTTCACTATACTTCATTTCTAACACCCACAATTTTCGGCACAGCAGAAAGATTGAGTGTTACTCTAGATGTTGACGGCTCCAGAGTGAAGTCTGACTCCATAAACCAGCATGAGTTCTTTACAGTGCGCTTTGGCCTTACTTACGCACACCCTGAGAGACTTCCCAGGAGGTCATCCATCCTAAAATTACTTCAAGGCAAGCACGCAAACTTTTAAGTTCTTATAGGATAGCTAGCAAGAAAGAAATATACCTTATTGATATGAGTAGCTTATTTTACTCTATTTAAGCCAATTTTTTGAGGTATTACATCATTTATACAAGTAAAATAACACAGAACATTTATTATACTAACGGTGTTACAACAATGTTATTAGAATTTACACAATATTAGCACAATAATGTTTTTACTAATAGACAAAATAATACTCCCTTCGTCCAGGTAACATTTCTTGATTGATTTTTTGACACTGTTTATTATTCAGCTTTGACTCAATATTATTTTAAGTATATATGTAGAAAAAATAGTCGAGTTCGGTTTTGTTAGATTCGTCTAATCGTTCTAGAACATATATTTTACATAATTTTCACTTGTATATATTTTGATATATTAACAATTAAAAATATGCATTAGATTGTGTGTAGAAGTTAAACATGACATCTTAGTTGGGACAGAGGGAGTAGTAGTTATAATGTTGGATATTATAATTTTTTTATATTATTAGTTCTACAAATACAAACATTGTATTGTAATTTATGTAGTATAAACTCCCACACTCATTTTCTAGCATGTATAGACCGTTAAAAAAAAAAAAAAAGTTAATACACATAAAAAACTGGTCTGTAATTAATATTTTCTGCGTGCGAGTGCAAGATTCTCAAATGAAGTACTAGTAGTATGAAATTGGGACCACAACTCCAGAAGTCACTGTCCAAGTTCTTTTCCACTTTCCATTTTTGGAAAATTAAATTGACCTAATTAATTAAAAGGAATTAGGGTTTTTTTTTTTTTTTTTTCATTTACCCAAAGCTCCTTTTCTTTTGTTGATCAAGTTTAACTCGTCTTAAATTCACATTAAATTTATAGTACTATAGAATAAGCTAATTAAGATACGTGCAATAAAATACACTTGGCATGTGTTGTATCCATAACATTAACATAATAATGAACGAAGTAAAATAAGATGATTAGTATAAACCATTTTTAGACAATAAATAATTTAACTATATGGAAAAGTCCAAATAATTAGTCACGAATGTTAGTTCATTCTTAGCTTGTTAAGATCATAAAATTTTGCTAAATTTTAAATCATGGCTAGTAATTTTGCTTTTTTATCCCTTTTCAATTAACATTTGGATAACATAATCTTCTCTATTATTAGGGTTTATACTAATTTTAATTTGACGAAAGGGCAAACAAATGTTAGAGTCATTCTAAATTTCTTTTTCTGAAATGATTCATAGTTTCACCATAAAATTTCTTGGCTTCAAAACATTACACAAGATCAAATGTGTCTCCAAAACATTGTTAATTGTATGTTTATTTCATGTATGTCCAAGTAAAAGTCATATATATATATATGTGTGTGAATATGTGTACTGATGGATATAATTAAGACTAAGTAATGACTAATGAGTAAATAGCTTGCTAGGTTCCCCTTAATTATCTAGTAGTACTCTAGCTGGTAGTATTTAATTTACTCTTGAATTGAATTTTACTATTTTTACATAAAACGTCTCCCACTCATCTTCATAACTTAATTCCATTTTTAATTTGATATTCAGAGGTGGTTACACTTTAATCTATTATCTCTATGAACCATCCATATAATTTACCCCTTTCTCTTTTTTGAATAGATGACTCAGTCAATAATGAACCCTAAAATATAGAACCCTACTTGGAATGGAAAAAGTACTCCGTCCGATCCCTCCTTGGTATTCATTTTGTACTATTTGATTCAAGTACAGAGTTCAATATACTCCCTCCGTCCCACTTAACTTGTCTTGTTTCACTTTTGCACACAATTCAATGCACTTTTTCAACTGTTAATATCTCAAAATGTGTACAACAAAAAATTATGTAAAATATATATATTCTAAAACTACATGATTATACGATTCTAACAAGACCCAACTCGACTAGTTTTTTCAAATATATACATAAAATAAAATCGAGTCAAAGTAGAATAATGAACAGTGTCAAAAAGTCAAACAGGACACGTTAGCTGGGACGGATGGAGTAATACTTTATATATATATATATATACACTTTAACAAAATTGAATCAAATTCAAATAATTAACATCACTAAAAGTTCAAATAAATCACAATAAATGGAATAAAAGGAATATAATACTACATCTGTCACTGTTTGATGCAGTTTCTTACGAATTTGTTTAATGCATTGTATATATATATGGACCAATAAATTTATACAACGCGTTTGGCTTTCTTGGCATCAATAATAATTGCCTGAATTTTTGGTTTAGAAAACTAAAATTTTTTTCTTTTCTTAAATTTTCTAGAGTTATTCTAGCTAAATGCGATTTTTTGCTCTGAATTCGAGCAAAATATAGTTTAAAAATTAAATAAATTCGTAAATTTCAATCCAATTTCAAGTAAATTCAATAATAACAATTGCAAATGTTTTTAGTAGGAGGGCATGATGTATCCTTTCCATATTCGCACATAAATAAATTTGCTCAATGCCTAAATCCTAATTTAGCAAATTAATTCATTTCTAGCTATTCGTATTCATTTAAAGCAATGGCTAATATTGTTTTTATTAATATTAAATAGATGTAATTGTATGTATTTATGGACACATGCAGTGCATGTATGTATAATCGGAAGTGGGGTTTGCACTTTAATTCGCATTATCGAGTTTTGCTCAACTAATTTGACGAGCCTAATTAAACCATATATATGGGGCCGGGGATAAGAACTTTTATTCATGGGTTTTAATAAAACGTATATTATTGGCCAATTTTTCCATGATGACTTATATGAAATCATTAGAAGCTAAGTAGAGGACAAATCAAGAAGTTATCCAAAGTTCAATTTGGGCAAAAATATGACATTTGCATAATTGAATTATTAATTTTACGTGTGAAGAAAGATATAGAAAATTATTATCGAATTGAATTAGTAATAATATAGCACAAGTTTCTTTTGATTTACCAATTCTTTTCCTATCATAACATATAAGCATAATTTTACCATTTGGCTCAATAAATACTACATAATTAATGGATGGATAGGATTAATAATCTCCCTTGTCATATGGTTAATTTGGTATATTTCTCATCATTAATTTTAGACGAATTACCAAAAAGAAAATAACACATAAACATTAATAATTAAATTTTCTCAACAAGCTTTTCATTAAAATGTCTTACTTGTATTATAATGCTTGTATTGTATACACACATATATACTCGTATACTACAAACTCTAATTCTAAGCAAGATTACATTGTAATAATATTCTGATATTTTTTAATAGATAAATACAAACTCTATAACAGCGATCCGTAAATCTTGCTTTACCCTTTTTTTTTTATTAAGTAGTATAGCAAAATTAAAATTTTACAGCATGAGATTCCTGAACGAAGAAGAAAATGTATGTAGAAATGAAAGAAATTGAAATATAAAATTAAAAAGTGTTAGGGTATTGCAGTTTTTGGGAAACAGAGCTGCTAATAGCTAATAATCATTTTTTTTTTTTAATTTCTCAAGCTTGGTATATATCTGGAAAAAAATTCCATTTAGTCCCATATATTTTTTTCAATTTCCAAAATCATTCCACATATATCGAATTAGACGAATATGTCCATTAACTACCCTAATCATTGCCGAACCCTGCAAATCCTCGCTGAATCCGTCCATTAACTACCCTAATGGAGGGATGTGTTCGACGATAATTAGGGTAGTTAATGAAAGGGCTCGGCGATGATTATGATTAGAGAAAAAATCGGGTCCATGGCCGGCTTCGGTGATAATTAAGGTAATTAATGGACGAATTTATCTAATTCGATATTTGTGGAATTAGACTAAATGAGTTTTTTTTTTTCCATGTATCTGGTAATAAAAGGTCGTTTTCGTCCCCTACCCCCACCCCAAAGAAACCCACAATTGAATTCAATACATACATACACGATACAGGAAAAAAAATGATACTCCTACTACATGATAGATACATACACGTATATGCCAATTGCTAAGCGCCTTACCTGTATAAAGCTACCTGCAAATTAATGTATTACAAACAAAGAAAGAGGTATATATGTATACATATGTCTGTTTGTATGTAATAAGGTGCCACTGCCAGCTATATTTATATAGAATATATATACACTGATACACATATATTTGTGTGGTTGATTGAATTGGAGAAACTCAACTTTGAAGGGATTCTTGGGAATTCGTGTAGACTTTCGGGAAACTGCTTCTTCTCGCCGGAAAATAGCAATAATTTCCGAACAAGCCATCAGGTGTGTGTCTCATCATAAATATATATGAGCCAGTGAGAAAATTAATTACATGAATTCAAGTAGGGATGAATTTGGTTTAGTTTATTTTCTTCCCATGCATTTGGGGGCACAGTTCCTTACATATGTCACTAAATTGTTTTCAGTTTTCGGATAATTTTGCCAAATTATTGTTGGATCTGCTCTTCTTAGAACTAAAAAAACCTGTTTTTGATCATCAGTTGTGTAAAGATTTCTTTTTTTTTTGACCTGTTAATTAGTATTTAATTTTCTTCTTTTGTGGTTTTAATTTGCTCGTCATTCTCTGACAGGCGATCGTCTCTTCCCGAGAAAATATGTGCTTTAAAGTTCAAATCTTGTTCATATCCGTGTGTTTCTTACTTTAATGTGTTTTTTTTTTTTAAAAAAAAAGAAAATAATATCAAAAACCATTGTTGAGCCGAGCTACTTTGATAAAATCCATGGATTCTTTCTTTGCTCTTCAGTCTTACCTTTTTCTCTGCAATGGATTCCTTAGTTTCAAACGTTTGTTTCCCTTTTCCCTTTCCCCAACCCTTTCTTGTTCTTTTCTTTTCTTTCCATTTTTCTCTAAAGATCTGTTAGATCTCTCATGAGAAACTGAAAATAAACAAGGGTTTGATCATTAAGGCAGCAAAAAAAGGAAACCTTTATGATGAAGGTAGTAGCATAATCACAAATTAGTTCCTCGTATGAATTTTAGTAATTAGATCATTTTTTTCAGCCCTAGCTTGTAGTTAAACACATATGTAATGGCCGATTTCGACAAGATTTGTAATATGGTGTAATCTTGTCCAAATCTGCAATTTTCAAATGGAGTTAGTTGTAAAATCAAACCCTCCCTATGGTTATTAATTTTTTCTTCAATTTTTCTTTCCATCTTTCCTCTATGCTTGATTATGAATTAATGAAAAGAGGAAACTTTAATTAGGGTTCGAAATCATCAATCAAGATGGGAAGGGGGAAAATAGAGATAAAGAGGATCGAGAACAACACGAATCGACAGGTGACGTTTTGCAAGCGAAGAAATGGGCTGTTGAAGAAGGCCTATGAACTCTCTGTTCTTTGCGATGCAGAAGTTGGACTCATCGTCTTCTCCAGCCGTGGCCGTGTCTATGAGTACGCCAACAACAGGTAATTCTATTACCTAATTCTATTATTTTTTGCTATACATAAATATCTCTCAAGTGAAATGTTTCTGAGCTTTTTGGTAATATGTTTGTAGGGTTTATCTTTGCAGGTAGATTGATTTTCTGAGATTTAATAAGGGTTTTTGTTAAGCTTAATGTAAACTTTAGTTCATTGAGTACATATATAATTCTTGTACCCCCCCAAAAAAAAGAAGTAAATAATGATCATCAGTCATCACCAATTAAAAAATCATCAAGTCTATAATATACATACTTATACCATTCCATTCCTGTGTAAATTCTGAAAATAATGTGTATATATACAATTATACATAGATAAAAGATGCATTTATGGCAAATTAAAAGATTATCACATTATATATACATTGGACATAAATATTTATTGCACTGGAAAGATATATACTCTTTAGAATAAAATATTAGTAAAATGCTCAATTTCTACTTTTTCCTTAAATTCGAAATCCTTTTTCCTTAAATTCGAAACCATACAGTAGTACATGAGACATCTTTGAAAAATGAAAAAGTACTATGTGTGCAAACAGTCCCTTCTCTGATTCTTTCACAAATTTGTTGTTTGAGACTTGCAGTTGCCTTTCATGTGTGGATTTCCAATGTATCCTTATTACATCATTTCAATATCTTCCCTTCATGTTTTCAAACAGACAGCAGCCAGTCAGCCCTTGATTGAATTACCACACTATCTGGACAAGTGGATTTAAAACATTTATTTGATCCTGCCTTGTTCTTTGTCTTCCCATTTTTATGTATTGAGATACAAACAGGGACAGAAAAAGGTTACCCCCAAAAAGTCACTTTCAAAAAAATGAAAAAGAAAAAGAACAAAAGAACAAGAAAGGAGAGACACAAACTAGGCATTTGATTACTTTTTGCATTTCTAGGGTTTTCAATCTGCCTTTTAATTTCTCTCTCCTATGAGAAGAGTTATGTCCTTTATGTATATATGCAAATTTCAAATTAATGTCTATGTAATTAATTAAATTTCTGTGCAGCATTAGATCTACTATAGACAGGTACAAGAAGGCCACTGCTGAAAATTCTAATGCATACACTACTCAAGAACTCAATGCTCAAGTACTACATACTCCATCCATACTTATGTGTTTATTTCTTTCTAAATCATAGTATCTCGTAACTTAAATAACAATCATACATGTCTGCACATCTATATCTGTATGTAGTTTTACCAACAAGAGTCGAAGAAACTGCGCCAGCAAATACAAATGATCCAGAACTCCAACAGGCAATTCGAATTCACATTCATCCAATTCAATGAAGACACAATACACATTTTTGGAATTTTGGAAACTAGTTAATAATTATGTATACTTTTGGACAGGCATCTGATGGGAGAGGGATTGAGCAATTTAACTGTCAAGGAGATGAAGCAGATCGAAACCAGGCTGGAGAGAGGCATCGCCCGAATCAGGGGCAAGAAGGTAATTTAATATTCTCATCAATCAATCATAAGTGATGTACAAATTCATATATGGTTTAGATGATCTTCTTTCTGCATAGTCCATCTAGCTAATAATCATTTAAATTCACCATGTGTTGGTTCAATCTGCTGATGACCACCTGCAGCATGAAATGATCCTTGCTGAGACTGAGAATTTACAGAAGAGGGTATGTATTTATATATGCAACACTATGTAGTACTAGTTTTTGTCTTAAAATTTTCATCATCTGAACAACTCAAAATCCATTCCAAATGTGATCTTTTTTTCCTAACATCAATTATAGGAAGTTCAGCTAGAGCAGGAAAATGCCTACCTCCGAGCAAAGGTGCGTACTTATTAGTATAAGTTATAGCAATGTCATGTCACATAAATAAACATATTCGCGCGATTAATGGTGTAAGAACATATCTATGGTTAGATACAAGAAACAGAGAAACTTCAAGAACTTAGTATGATGCCCGGGGGAGGACAGGACTTCGCATTCCAGGCATATTTTGCGCGCAACAATATGCAGCTGCAGCTCAACATGATGGAGATTAATATAAATCCTTATCCCAACGCAGTTTCTGCAGGCGACAAGAAGGCTCTTCACATTGGGTATGAAGAATGCAAATATATAAAATCTATGTAATAATGTATTCATATACATTCAACTCACCACATTTAATTTCATCTTTTGTTGCCGATGCAGGTAATCAGTTCATCATTCTGATGGCATGCATGTCTCATGATCGAGGGAAGTTTTACTTATGCCAGTGTGTTGGATGGAGATAATATATGATATATAACGATGAACAACGAACATTAATAATCATGATAATATATATAGGAATAATGATAATATTAGTGTTTTGTTGCAATTTCGTTGCTAAGTACCATATATGTAATAGCTGCAGGTAAGAAGGCCTTAGAGACCACAGTCGAATTAATCCATGCGCGCTGCTCTTTTTAATTTTACTTTGAATTATTATTATTATTATTATTATTATTATTATTATTATTACAATAACCGTCTAACCGTCTTCGATCAGTCCCTAAATGCAGTGGCGGTACCACCTTGACCACCCTCAATTTTGAGTTTTTTTTTTTTAATTATAAAATATAAGAATATTATGTTTCTTTCCCCAATTCTAAACCCTTCTTTTCACTAAGACTAATAAAGTGAATAAGGGAAGATTTTGAAATCAACTTATAAATTCTTAAATTTGGGATATTTTTTAGTCCAGAATTTAGTTGGTCTTCGTTTTCTGGGTTCGTCTCATCAAATGGCTTGAGCATCTTCATCATGTCGATTATTTGTTAATCTGTTGAGACTTGGATTCCTCTGCTAAATTTCGAGTTTATTGTATTGGAAAGAAATATAGAAAAATGTAATAGAGGAGTAAGCAGCCTTCTTTGTTATGGTATCTCCATCCAGTCGGAATAAGTGGTTTTTTGTAATGAAGTAATTAGCTAAGTTCTGTGTTACTGTGTACATTCTTCTTTTAGATTTTAAACTAAAACATTTGTATTTCAATTGCTCAAATTGCTCAATCGGCTTCCCCAATTGAAGTTGAGTTGGAAGTGAATAGTGTTGAGAAAATTTAAAAGAAAACAATCAAGGTATTTAATTTCTTCTCAACCACAAGTAGCCGCTAGTTCTTGTGAAATTGAGGTTGATCCGGGTTTAAGATTGCATTTATATGATATTGCTAAGAATTCTAAAGAGATTGAAATTATCCATAGAGCTTATTTAGTTAAGGGGCCCTGTCAATCACGCCTAAAGAGTTTTGCTCAATAAAATAATTTATAATGCCCCCCGTCGATTTAATATGGATTGATATGATGAGTTTCCATGGTTGGAATGTAGTGTGAGTAAAAGATGCTCCTTATTGTTTGTATTGTTACCTTTTCAAAAAGAGGCAGGAGGCAAGGTGGTGGAGATGGGTCCAGTTAGGGTGCAATCAACAAATCCCGCAGCACATCAAGGCAGCGATCTGAAGCGTCCTTTTAAAATCCAAGGGTTGTAAATGATAAAGGGTATAATTGTCATAACACAATAATAGTTCATTTTAAAAACAATGCATTTCAGCGATACAACAAGTATTTTAGACATGTTATCATATCTAATATTTGGTAACTCTATATTTAGTATGTTATCATATTTATTATTTGGTAAATCATATCAAATATTTGGTAATCCATATATAATATTTCAAATAATATCTTTTTATGATCAAAGATACGTATCAAATTTATTAATAGATCATTTCAGCGATCTTACCAAAAACAATTAAGTGATGCTATAAAATATATTTCAGGGACCAAGGAATTCAGCGACAGTATCTAGCATAATTCAGCGATGGTACCAAGAATAATTCAGCGATGGTACCAAGAATAATTCAGCGATGGTACCAAGAATAATTCAGCGATGCAACCTATAATGATTCAGCGATGCTACCAAAAATAATTATGTGATGCTACCAAAAATAATGAAGGGATGCTATCAAATATATTTCACCGACCGTATCTAGCATAATTCAGCGATGATACCAAGAATAATTCAGCGACGCAACCTAGAATAATTCAGCGATGCTACCAAAAACAATTCTGTGATGCTATCAAAAATAATGAAGGGATGCTATCAAATATATTTCAGCGAGATCAGGTAGAGTAATTCAGCGATGGTACCAAGCAGAATTCAGCGACGCTACCAAGAATGATTCAGCGATGCTACCAAAAACAATTCTGTTATCATATCTAATATTTGGTAAATAATATCATATCTAATATTTGGTAAACCTATATTTAGTATGTTATCATATCTAATATTTGGTAAATAATATCATATCTAATCTAATATTTTCAAATAATCATCAACGAATGGTAACAAATATATTAATAGATAATTTCAAATAAAAAATATTTAAGCGACACTAATCTAGAAGAGTTCAGCATTCAGCCACATTACACAGATAAATTCAGCGATGCTACAAAGAAGAATTCAGCGAGGCTGTCAAGAAGAATTCAGCGATGCTATGAAGAATAATTCAGCGATGCTATGAAGAATAATTCAGCGATGCTATGAAGAATAATTCAGCGTCTCAACTAGAATATTTCGGGTACGTTTTCATGAACAATTCAATGACTTTATTTAAAAATATTTCAGCGACGTATATCTATGTATAGCAGCATAATTAAGCAAATTGGAGGGTAGTATGATATCAATCCTTGAAATGCAAAGAAGAAGAGAAGAAGAACGGAAGAAGACGGAAGAAGAAGAAGAAGAACGTTCATTCTCAAATAATATAGCAAATTTACTATTTTAACCTTCAAGTTAATCTCAACCGCTGATTTACAAAATTAATCAATGGTGGGAATCTTCCGCAGCACATCAAGTCAAATGACTTAATCGCACCCTAACCAAAACCGGTGGAGATACCTTTGTAAATGAAGGTTATAGGAATTGGAATAAAAAAGATGAATTTGAATGATTAAAAAAAATGTAGTTTGATTATTGTTGCATAATATTTTAATTTTATTTGAATTCTCGGACGCCCTGGATTGAAATCCTGGTTCCGCCACTGCCTAAATGGTCACTTCTAAGTTCTAACCCTATGTAGTAACTGGTTAGATTTTGAACTCAGGACGAGTTTGATGAAAGATTGGAATTCTGAAGTGTAGGTAAATTTCATTTAATCACATTTTAACCTTTTGGGATTGGTGGTTAAAGTGTAATACCCGAAGTTCAATTCCAGTACTGAAGCAGTAGTGCCCAATAGTATGAAAAAAATAATCCCCAAATATTGCTATTGGCATTTACATATATACAGTGGCGGATCAAGAAATTTTTTTTAAGTGGTGTCCCCAAAAAATAATGGAAGCAATATTGAAATAAGGGATAATAGTTAGAATACAAAATATAGAAAAAAAACTTGGTTGAAATGAATAATTGTGGTGTCACCAAGCCTAATTTAGTTAAATGTAAAAAAAAAATCTACCTTAAAATAACACTTTCATTAATTTAAATGGTGTCCTGTGCCACCCCTACTTACTTAATAGATCCGCCCCTGCATATATATATATATATATATATATATATATATATACTCCCTCCGTTTTTTAACAACCATTCCATTTCTCACATGCACGCAATCCAATACACATTTTGAACCATAAATATCTCAAATTATATAAAAATGAAAATTATAAAAATTTAATGCGATTAGACGAATCCAACATCTCACTTCACTATATTTTACTCCCTCTGTCCCATTAAAAGTGACTACTTTCTCTTTTACACAAAATCCAATGCAGTTGTTGAATGCTTTATATCTCAAAATCTATATAAGTAAAAATTATATAAAATGTATACGATTAGACGATTATAACAAGACTACACTTAACTATTTTTCTCTTCTTGTATCAATACAATAAAATTGAGTCAAAGTTAAATAATGAATATTGTCAAAAGTCAAATGTAGCCACTTTTAATGGGACGGAGGGAGTATCTTATATAACTATGTTAAAAAATTGAATCAAAGTTATTTAATAAATAATATCAACTATGCAAATGGTAGGATTATAAAAAAAACTGAGGGAGTATGTATATATATATATACAGTATAATATATATTTTATGAGGATTTAGCCCAAGTGATTAAGTCCATTGACTTCCAACGGAAGGTTGGAGGATCGATTCCCCACCGGCCCCCTGTCCCTCCCTTTTATTCCCCTTTGTAATTGTGTAGCATTGACTCCCACCACCCATTTCCTAGCCTGTATAGGCTGTTAAAAAAAATTATAGAGTAGAAATTGCATAATATATTTTGCTAGTTATTGAAGCCATGTAATCAAATTTGCGGTTTTAGAATTTTGGATATGTTGAACAAAATCTATGTAATTTATTGTACTACTTAAGAGGGCATTTAAACGTTAATAAGAATATTTTATAAATAAATTTTATCAATTTTTGTTTTTTTATAATATTACTTCATATTTACTTAATAAAATTATTTTATTCAAAAGTATTATGAGAATCATATAATTAGATTAGATATTCAAAACCTGAATGAAAAATAAAAGTCTATTTACTATTTTACTAAAATGCAAAACATAAATATGCCACATGGAAATCTCATATATAATACTATTATTGTTGTTGTTGTTACTATTAATATATTATTATTCCACCTTGCCGCCCCTTCCGCAAGTTTCTCCAGAACGGCAGAACCCCATTGCCCACATCCACACACAAGTCTCTCCAGAACGACAGAACCCCCATTGCCGCCTTCAAGGAGTCTGTCTCCGCCATCTCCGAATTCGGATATCTCCATATGCGCCACTTTCGCTTGCAGTGCTTTTGAAGCATCTTTCATTGATGTCTAGAGTGTCCGGAGCTGTTGAGAGCCAGTGGGGAGGTCCGACGCTAAAGAAGGGTACTACTGACAGTGGTGTCTACAGGAGGAGAAGAAGACTGCATGGAGTTTTTGTGGGCAACATCCATGTAGGCGCAAATATACGCGGTCTATTTAGTGAGATTGATAGGGTAGCAAAGATTCAAGAGTGGTTCTTTCCGAGGAGGAGCTGGCCGGCGAATGGCTACAGATATGGTTTTTTCAGGTTTGGCTGCAAGGAAGATGCCTGGGCGGTTATAAGAAAGATCAATGGAAAACAGTGGATGGGAAGACCTCTGAGGGCGGACTGGGCTAACCCTACCAAGCGGGGAAGTGGCAGAGCAAACGAAGGTGGGAGGAACAGATCGCAGTGGTCTGGCAGACATGACCATGCAAATCAGAAGTGGGTCGAGGTTCAAAAGGCTGTGGGTAGTGACGCATGGCGGGACGAACGATCATACGCCGAGGTGGTAAAAAGGGGGGTTGATAAGAAAGAAAATACAGGGATTGATCGGGATGTGTCAACAGTGAGGCTAGAGGAAGTCAAAGATAACATGGAATGGTTGCAACGATCGGTGGTGGTAGAACTTAACAAGTTTGAAGGATTGGTGGATTTTCAAGATTGGCTGTACAAAGAACACGTAGATTGTGAGAATGTTATTTACGGTGGGGGCCTGATGGTGCTGGTGGTTTTCATGAATGTCGTGAAAATGGAGAAATTTATTCAAGATCGGAGGGACATATCACTGGTAGCATGGAAGCGGAGATGGGCGCCTGGAGCCATGGAAAGAAAGCTGTTAGTGTGGACATATATGTTCGGCATACCTTTTAATGCATGGAGTGAGGACAATTTCCAAAAGGTTGTGGAGGGTTGGGGAAACTGGTAAGTGTGGATCGGGACACAAAAGGAAGGAAGAGGCTGGATAGAGCCAGGATGTTAGTGGCTCTAAATGGACAAAACCACATCCCTACAGAGGTGAAAGTAATGATTGGTGAACATACAGCAAAAATTAGAATAGTGGCGAACTATTGCGAAAAAGTGGTGGAGGAAGAAGAAGTAAGATTGGGCGAGGGGGAGACGCTTCAGAGGGAGGGCTCTCCGGCTGGGCATCCGTCAGAGATGACGAGGGTAATTGAGAGGTCCGGGACCAATGGGTGTGGGGAACCGGAACATTCTGCAGGGGTAACGCCTGGGGAAACTGAACAGTCTTCTCAAAAGGAGGCTCAATGTAATGTAATGATGGCCGACTGCAGAACAAATTCCAAAGAAGACGTTATGGCTGCTGAGCGGGTGGAGAAGGTTTGCCATCCGGATAGAGTTGGGCCCGACATGGATGGGCCACAAAAAGAAGGTGGTAGTATCAATTGGGCCGATAATCTTGGGATATCTGAGGGTTTGGGCCGAGGCAATGCAGAGAGAGGGTTTGGGGCTGAAATCCAATTTGGGCCGATTCATGAGGGTGGGGAACTATTAGACGGAGGTAGCATGGAACAAAGGGCCTTTAAAATTAGCGTTGTTGAAAATAATGGGGAAGCCTCAGGGGAGCGTGCGGGTCATAACCTGGGCGATAGGGAAGTTGGGAACAATCGGGTTGTGGAATTGGACGGATTTTCAGACTTCGGGGGCAGTAGGGAAGAAACGATGGGGGAGATTACAGTGGAGCCTAGGGTGGACTGCGTGGAGGCATCCGGAAAATTGGATGAGGGGCCGGGAGAGAGTGATAGAAGTAGAGTCAGGGACATGGACGAGTTAAGGCTGAGGAGGCGATGGCCAGGATTCTCGATAGGAAGAAAATGGTACAACGAAGGGGCAGGCGAAAAGGAAAAAGGGTGGCATCAATGTGTTGCCAGAGTCGAAACGCGTGGTCTACCAGGAGTCTTGTGGGGGAGGAGAGTTTCGCGAAACTCCAATTTGCCACGGTTAGATTAAAAGAAGGGGTTAAGCTGGTAGATTTCTCGGAAGCCGAAGAGATTCTCGATTTGGCTTCAAAATTGGGACTGAATTGGGTTAAAGGAAGGGAGGAGGCGATTGACAGAATTAGGCGTGAACTGGAGAGACGGTAGGAAACTCAGAGGCTAAGATGTCGATTTTGTGATAGTATGATGCCATGAAGATTGTTACTTGTAATGTGAGGGGTTTAAATGGGGGGTGTGAGGAGGCGGGCTATGATGAGGTTTTGCAGGAAGGTCAAGCCTTCTATACTATGCATACAGGAGTCAAAGATGAGTGAGGTCAGGGAACAACAAATTCACAGGATGTGGGGATCCAAAGGTTGCAAGTTCTATGCCCAACCATCTAATGGTTCCTCGGGTGGTCTGATTGTTGTTTGGGATGGGGATTGCGGTAAGTTCAACTTGGTTGAGGGTTCTCACAACTATTTATGGATTAAAGGTGTAATTAGGGGTTTGGAGGGGGTGGTAAATATTATCAGTTTGCACGCTCCGAATGATAGAAGGGGGAGAGGTGAGCTGTGGAATCGTTTAATAAACACCTGTGAGGTCGATAATGGTGAATTGTGGTGCGTGGTTGGCGACTTCAACGCTGTATGCTTCGAGGGAGAGAGGTTTGGCGATAGCGAAGACAACGGATCTAATTATGAATTTCGGGATTTTATAGATAGGATGGGATTGATTGACTTACCAATGGAAGGTGGGGAATTCACGTGGTTTGGGAGGGGTGGGAGGGCAGGGAGCAGATTGGATAGGTTTCTAATTTCGCCGGGCTGGTTGAACCAAATGGGTGTTGTGACGCAGGTGAGAGGGGAGAACGTTTCATCGGACCATTATCCAGTGGTTCTTGAGGTTAGAGAGGAGTCATGGGGCCCTAAACCTTTTAGGTTATACAATTATTGGATGAAGGAGAAGGGATTTAATGAGGTAGTAAGAAAGGTGTGGGAGAGTAGTGGGGCGGAGGGCGGCGGTGGGCTGTCTGGGAAGCTGAAGACGCTTAAGAAAGGAATTAGGGAGTGGGAAGGCTACGGGGCGGATGCCCTGGATAAAAGTATTAATAAGCTGACAGAGGAAATTAAGGATCTTGAAGCTGAACTTAAGGAAGGAGTGGGAAATGATGCTGCAAGACAGAATTGGTATGATAAAAGGAGGGATCTTAAAATGGTCTTGCTGGCCGAAGAAAGGAGATGGATGCAAAAGTCGAGGATTAAGTGGCTGAAAGAAGGGGATTCGAACACAAGGTTTTTCCACACGGTAACAGCGTTCAATAGAAGGAGAAACCACATCGGGGCTATCATGGCGGACGGAGTTATAGTTGATGATCCAAGGAAGGTAAAAGAATTGGCTCTCCTACATTTCCAGGGAATGTTTACCAAAAACGAGGATGAGCTGTTTAGTATAGAAGAAATCGGGCTGTCCAAAATAAATGAAGAAGATAATCGCTATCTGGAACAAAGTTTCTCTGTGGAGGAAATTCAGGCGGCGGTGTGGAGTTGTGATAGCAACCAAGCACCTGGTCCGGATGGCTTCAACTTGGGATTCTTTAAAAAATATTGGGAAATCATCAAGCAGGACGTCATCGATGTATTTAGGACGCTCGAGTCAGATTGCCGTCTGCCTAAGGACATTAGTGGCTCCTTCATAACACTAATCCCAAAGGTGGCTGCCCCAAAGGTATTTGGAGACTACAGGCCAATATCCTTAGTTGGCGGTGTTCAGAAAATTGTTACCAAGGCTCTTACAAAGAGGCTAAAAGAGGTGGTGGAGAAAGTGGTTGGGGGATCTCAAATGGCCTTTGTAAAGGGGAGACAAATTTTAGATGGGATCCTTGTTGCCTCGGAGGTAGTCCACTCAACTAGAACAGCCGGGAAGCAGGGTTTCGTTGTAAAGATTGACTTCGCAAAAGCCTATGATAGCATATCATGGAACTCCCTGTTTTCAATACTTAAGGCGATGGGTTTTGGCGGAAAATGGATAAAATGGATGGAAGCGTGCGTGTCAAACGCATCAGCAGCGGTGTTAGTGAACGGCTCATCTACGAGATTCTTCAAACTCCAGAAAGGTCTGAGGCAAGGCGATCCGATTTCCCCATACTTGTTCATCATTATGGCTGAGGTGTTAAACTGCCTGGTGGCTAAGGCGGCGGATCTGGGATTACTTACAGGGCTGTCCGCTGGTGATGGGGGGTCAAAAAATTACGATATTGCAATATGCAGATGACACGGTACTATTCTGTGAAGGAAACCTCAATCAGATTATTGCAATAAAGAGGATCCTGACATGTCTATCTTTGGGGACGGGTCTAAAAATAAATTTTGGTAAGAGCTGTATACTTGGTATTAACTGTGAGGAGAATATCACTAGAGATGCTGCTGCTTTGTTGGGTTGCCAGGTTGGAGAATGGCCTATGAATTATTTAGGAGTTCCTATTGGGGGAAGATTAGGTAATAAGGAAATTTGGAGGCCGGTAATTGAGAAGGTGGAAAGTAGGTTAGCAGGATGGAAGGGGCGTATGTTGTCCCAAGCGGGGAGGCTATGTCTGATCAAGTCGGTTTTAAACTGCTTACCGGTGTACTTTATGTCCCTATTTAAAGTGCCTACAGGGGTGGCGGACCATCTTGAGAAGATTAAACGTCGCTTTTTTTGGAATGAGTGGGGAATTGATAGGAAATTACATATGGTTAGTTGGGATAAAGTGTGCTCTCATGTGGAAAATGGAGGCTTGCATATATGGAGTATTCGGAAATTAAATGAGGCCCTACTGCTAAAGTGGAAATGGAGATATGGGAGCGAACAATCTTTGTGGAGAAGTGTCATAAGAGCAAAGTATTATGGGAATAACGCATCTCTAGTTCCTAAACCAACACCTGGGAGTTCCCTTTGGGGCAACATATGTAAGGCTTGGGAGAGCCCATGGATTGCTGAGATTGGGGAAAGCTTTATTGTTCAAGCTGGGAATGGGGAATTGACAAGTTTCTGGATGGACTGCTGGGTCCATGGTGGTAGATCGCTTAAGGAAATGTTCTCCAGGATTTATACTTTGGCCATTAATAAGGGTGGAAGGTTAGTGGAGTACGGACAGTGGGATGGTTTCGAATGGGTGTGGAATATCCAACTAAGAAGGCAGCTTTTCGATTGGGAGAGAGGGGTCTGGAACGATTTCATGGGAGTGATAAGTGAGGTAGCCCTGTGCAGGTATATGGGGGATAGGGTAAGATGGAGCAGGGTTGGCAATGGGATGTATTCTACTAGGGAGTGTCGGAAATTATCTGAAGGTGGCAGGGACACAGGTGGCGGGGATTTTTGGAAAGGCCTCTGGAAGCTAAAATGCCCTATGAAGGTGAAACTTGTAACCTGGAAGCTACTATCTAATGCGTTGCCGGTTAGAGGACTACTGATAGCTCGGAACTGCTACCAAGTAACGAATGCTGGTTGTCCCTTTTGTGAAACTGAAGTTGAAACTATTGATCATCTCTTCTGTGAGTGTAAATTGGTTAGTCCAATATGGTATGAGGGGGTGGCCTGGTTTAACGTAATGTGGGCGATGCCTGGGAACGCCATAACTTTGGTGAAGTGGTGGCTGGGGTATGATCCTAAAAGAGGCCGAAGGGAGGTGTGGTCGTTGTTATGCATGGCAATAATATGGACTGTGTGGAGTTGGAGAAACAAGGTGGTGTTTCAGGGGGCAAGCTTTAATTACAGAGTGGTGTTGGAGGAAATCAAATGGAGGGTTGGACTGTGGTGGAAAGCGAGGGTGGCCAACGTAAACATTGAGATGCATAGGCTGGACGAAAATTTTCCCGCAAACCTGACCGTAATGGATAGGAGGAACCCTAGGATCCCCCGAGGTGGCCTCGTGTGGGAGCGCCCGGAAAAGATGTGGTGGAAGATTAACACCGACGGATCCTCTTTTGGAAACCCCGGCCCGGCGGGTATTGGGGGCGTTATTAGAAATGATGCGGGTGAGATCATATACATCGTATCAGAATACATAGGTGTCACGGACTCTACGGAGGCGGAGTTGACTGCAGTCCACCGAGTTTGCGAGGCAATTATTCGTGATCAAGGGTTTCCTATACAACAAGTAATTTTTGAGTGTGACTCGGCAAATATAGTTCGTTGGCTTAAAGAGCCACAACTCATCCCGTGGAGGTTTCAAAAACTGTTGAAGTCCATATTGGCCGTAATCAAATCAGGTGGAGGTGTTGAAGTGCGGCACATACTGAGGGAGCGCAATAGTCTTGCGGATTTTTGGGCCAAGCAGGGAGTATCCAGAGGGGGAAAATTTGAAGTGTGGCTATAAATGTCTGGTCGCAATACCTTCCGTTTCTTTGACAATGGGTGTATGAGCGGGCGGAGTTTTGGAGCATCCTCGCTCGAGTCTGGAGGATGCAGATGCGAGAACATGTTTTTGTTTCTGTGGAATTGTCCGGAAATATAGTTCGGAGGTTGTAGAGTGGAGATGATGATACCTATGATAGCTGAGGCAAGGGAGGATATGAGTGTGGTTGGGAAGCAAAGGAGGCAGCATAAAACTGAGTTGTTTTCTGATTGACTTATATTTTTTCTTTCTCCTGTTCCCCTATCCTCTCTCTATTCTTTTTGCAGGTGGATCATAACTCTCGGAAAGGGTGGGGCGATGAAGGGCGGAACTAATCTTTTAATGATAACTGAAGCTATTAAGGTGTCGGCCATGGTGGATGATGGTGGTAATGGGAGTAAACGCTGATAGAAATGAAAGAATAAAGATGTTGATGAAGCGATGCTGCTTTCTGTAGTCAGATGATGCCGAGATGTGAATTACACTAACGATCAAAGGAGGCTGATGTTGGTATGCGATATGACCCTTGCCCCCTCGGTGGCTTACACAGGTGATGATTAATATGACATTCCTGAATTTGCTTATAATGCATTGAGTCTACCTTATATAATTGCAATGCGTCTGAAATGAGAAGGGCATTTAGTAAGATCACTGTTCTGTGCTATGGCTACCTACCCTCGAGTTACCTTCTACCTTAGAAAATCACGTTAGAGCCCAACGAAAAACAATGTGGCAAGTCCCTACACCCCTCCCACTGTACATATGCTCCACTAAATACATCCTTCCTATGCCTCAACCTGCTAAAGCCCTGTTCGGATTCTGGGAGATATTGGCCTAACTATGCATTGCTACAAAAATCATCCTGTGGTGCAGCTCCGGGTTTATAGTTATTCTAAGAGTCAAGGAAAGATTTGCAATTTAACAATTCTGGGGGATAGAGGACCATATTGATGGGACCAATTTGGCGCTAGGAAAGTACGGGTGCTGTGACATCCCCTTTGGTGTCTGATTCTGCTCTTGAATGGTAGTTGGGATATCAAAAAAAAAAAAGGAAAAAAAAGAAAAAAGAAAAAGAAAAAAAAAAGAAGAGTGGAAGAAATAGAAAACAAGTTAAAAAAAAAACAGAAGGGGGGATTAAAGAGATGATAAGACAGCAAAGGATGAAACAAGAGATAGATACAAGGGAAGGAGTTATTGGCTTCGTGAATACAGAAAAGGGGGTGTGGACTGTACAAGTATATCGATTGTCTCTTTTGTAAGAGCGTCGTGCACCTCGAACTAAGTAGTGTACAGATCGGTGTGTACTCTGAAGTGGACGCTTGTAACCCGCCAAGGATGTGGCTTGTGTGCAATGCATAGTCTTTGGGTCATATTACCTCCTATTACCCGACTCCTAGAAGTGTTTCTATATTTTCAAGCCTGTGTCCTTCCTTTTGTTTTTTGAGTCCCCTTGTTTCGATGCATTTTGCTTTGATTTATATGGTAGAGGAGATGTGTTATATCAGCAAGTTTTTGGATTGTACTTTGGAACATCACTTGCGTACCTGCTACCGGCTGCTCACGCTGGGCATAAGAGTGTTTCCCCGGCTTAATTCTACTATAACTGAAAGGCTTTGGTGAAATGGGGAATCAAACGTGCAGTACTAGAAGAAGACTGATGAGGGGAAGAGTTCTGGAGTTTTGTCCAAGATCTTGATGCTGAAACATAAAGGTGGTGATGGATACATTATTTCTCCTTATCTTGGTGTGCTGCCGCCGTGTTTGCCACTACTCTCCTATGGAGCTTCTGTGGAATACAACGAGGGAGCTTAGCCTTCGCTGCAAACGACGCTACACTACTTTCCTATAAGGCGTTTGCTGCCTAATTTCTGATATAATGTGTTGTTGAGATTTCTGACTTGCCGAGTTCTAACTAAAGTCGATGGGTTTTTGGTTTCCATGAATAATGTCAGAACGTCGTGGTGAGGCCACCGGCCATTGTACACTTTCTTTGGATATTAATAGAACAAGCCTACTTATCCTCAAAAAAAAAAAATATATATTATTATTACATTAAACTTTTGACTTGGAAATCTCAATTTTCCATTAGAAAAAAGTCATTTAATAATAATATATAATTATTTTCTTGCATAAATACTCTCTTTTTTTTTTGTGTAGAGGCACAGACTTTCATTGATGGGGAAATAAATGGTGGGGATTTAAGAAGATTAAAGAGAAAGAAATGAAAAAATAGTGTGAATGAGAAAAAGTTACCAAAAAAATGTTAAAATTATTTCAAAACAAAAAAAAAGTGTTAAAATTAATTGAAAACAGAGGAAGTATTTAAAAAGTACTAGTATAAATTAAATGACAAATTAAGCAAGTAACAATATGAGTGACATTTATTTCTTAATATTAAATTCATTTTCATGCATAATAGTAGTAATTCATTCTTTGTAATTTGGGTCGCGGGTTTTGAGCAGGTCTTATAGGAATTTCGGGTCAAATGGGTTGGGCTGCTTTCGTGGGTCTTGGAAAATAGATACGGGTCAAAAAATCAAAATTAAGCGAAAATATGTAGAGATAGTAACAACTTAACGTTGAATCTCGAGTTAACACTTAAAATGGATGAAAATGTAGCAATTTTCTGCATTTTAATGGGGTTTAAGTATTTTCTTTGTAAATAAAAGAAAAATAGGCGCAAAAGACAAATCAAATTTGTTCGGGGTAACAATGTAAATTTAACTAGGGCTCCGTTCTCTCTAGAACTTATTTCTAGAACTTATTACTTATTTTTATTAAAATCATATTAGATCTAATCAAATAGAAAATATTAAGATCAGACCAGATCAAATCAGATGAGACCAGATACCAGACCAGATCATATCAGATCAAATCATTATAATAAAATTATACTCCCTCCGTCCCATTTAATTTGTCTGGTTTCACTTTTGCACACAATTCAATACACTTTTCCAATCGTTCATATCTCAAAATATATACAACAAAAATTATGTAAAATATGTATTAAAAAACTATATGATTATACGATTCTAACAAAGACCAAACTTGACTTTTTTTTCCGAACATATACTTACAATAAAAATCGGGTCAAAGTTGAATAATGAACCGTGTCAAAAAGTCAAATATGACACGTTAGCTGGGGGCGGAGGGAGTATAAGATAAGAATATATCAGACCAGACCATACTAGATTAGACCAGATTGAATCAGATCATAATAGAAACATTCAGACCAGACCAGATTGAATCAGATCAGACTAGAAACATTCAAACCAGAACAGACAAATTCAGATCAGATCCAGATCTTATAAAATTCATATTAGAACCGCTTAAATAAGGCCTAGAGAACATGGCCTAACCCATCAACCTGTTACCTTGACGTGAATATATAATTAAATATATCCATAATATGTTTGGGAGTTAGCACATTCACTATGAAATAGTGGATTCAAATATAGAAATGTCCCACAATTTTTTTCAATTGAATCCGTTATCCGTTAGCGGATTCACCCGCTCTCAAATATTAATAATATTTCAACTTAATAATGTTTTCAATTGTATATTTATAAAAAATTACTCCCTCCGTCCCAGGCAAGATGTCTGATTTGACTTTTTGGTACTGTTCATTGTTTAACTTTGACTCAATATTATTTCAAGTATATGTTTGAAAAAAAAATAGTCGAGTTGGATCTTGTTAGAATCGTATAATCATGTAGTTTTATTATATACTTCCTCCGTTTTTTAAAGATAGCTACGGACCCACTCAGCACGCAGTCCAATGCACATTTTAAACCATTAATAATTCAAATTCGGTACATGTAAAAATTCTAAAAGTTCGATATTTAAAATATACAAGAGGAGACGAATCTAACAAGATCACACTTGGCTATATTTTAACTTGTATAACCATGAGAAAACTTTAAGTCAAAGTATATAAGTGAACAGTACCCATTAATCAACAGTAGCTAACAAAAAAAAACGGAGGGAGTATATTTTACATAATTTTTTATTGTATATATTTTGAGATATTAACGATTGAAAAAATGCATTGGATTATGTGCAGAAATGAAACAAGACATCTTAAATGGGTAAGAGGGAGTAAATATGAATTAAGTAATACTAGAAGTAGTAGCTCTTCAAAAAAATAATAGTAATAGTAGTAGTAAATAATGTTAAGAGCTCGTCAGGTCTAGTGGGCTACGCAAGTGAGTTCGCAAACCTATGCAGTATGCACCAAAAGGAAAAAAGTGAGTTCGCCATCCCGATTCCCGTGTTTCTTTGGCACGTGCGGAATTTGGATGTTCACATTGAATGCTATTTAGGCTTCCACGTTTTCAACGAATCTCCATAAATACTTGGAAATGGCGAACCAGGAGATCCCATCCAACCACGTACTTCATAAATTCGCGATTCACATATCTCCGTCCAACCACAGCAGCGGAGAATTCCTTCGAGAACCCAGACCCAATGGGCGCCGAAGGAACGGAAATCGCCGCCGCCGCCGAGAGGAAGCTCCGGCTGTTGTGCCTCCACGGATTCCGAACCAGCGCCGAGATTATTAGGAAACAAGTCACCGGAAAGTGGCCGGATTCTGTGCTTCGCAATTTCGATCTAGTTTTTGTTGACGCGCCTTTTCCGTCCAAGGGAAAATCCGATGTTGAAGGAATCTTCGACCCTCCATATTACGAGTGGTTTCAATTCAACAAGGTTCGATACTTCGATTCCATGGCTTACCTCTTTGATGCTGTTATTAATTATTTGTGTATTTGCTCAAGTTTTTATCTCTAACGAATTCTCAGGAATTTACGGAGTATGAGAATTTTGATGAGTGTTTGGCTTATATCGAGGACTTTATGATAAAGAATGGTCCTTTTGATGGCCTTCTAGGTTTTTCACAGGTATGCAAATGTCTCTTTCCCTTGTATTTCAGAATCTACTAGGAGTGTAAAAGTTACTTTCCAGATTGATTATTTAAGTTCATGTATCATGTGGCTTCCAATATTTAGGAACTCCATGTTTAACACTCCACCATATCAAGCCTATGATAAATTCACTGCAAAATTTCTCAAGGAAAGTGAATAGAAAATTGATGATAAATTCAATGCAAAATTCAAAGGACAGTGAATAGAATATTAATGTTTGTGCAAAGACATGGTCTGATTTGGGGGCTATATTGTTGGCTACAGGGAGCAATTTTAACAGCTGCATTACCCGGATTACAAGCAAATGTAAGGAATACTTTTCATGTAGTGTTATAATTGAGTGTGAATTACTTCATCTTTACCCGAGACGGAGTGATAATAAATGGATTGTTGCTGCAGGGGATGGCTCTGACTAAGGTACCAAAGATAAAAGTTGTGATCATAATTGGGGGAGCGAAATTCATGAACTCTGCCGTGGCTGAGAAAGCATATTCCTCGGAAATTCAACTCCCATCAGTGCACTTCATAGGTGATTAATCCCAAAGCTACCATCCAGAAACAATCGATATTTCTTTGTTGAATGCTAAACATCTGTCCTGTCCTGGCTGGGCTGATTTTACAATGATTGTGTCTGAGGCTGATTTGTTACCTTGCCCGTGTAGATTCTAGTTAAAGTTAAAAAAGTAGCAGTCTATGCATTTAGTGATAAATCGGAAGATTGATGACTAATTTAATTCGTTGGCATATAGTAGTTGTTTAAATGAGAGCTACTACATTTTATATACAGGAGCAACATTTATGTTGGTTCACAACTTGATTTAATGCTTTCATTGTGAAACAAAAAGTTAAACAGTCGAATAGGCTTAGATGAGTATACCCAACTTATTAAACAGAAGGAAAAGTAAATGCCTATAGTTTGATATTGTAAGATTGTCGACTCTTTTGATTCGTAGATGTATATTGGTGGGCTGCATTTATAGACACGAGAAATTCGATTGAACATTTGAATGTAATCCATTTTAAATCAAGAAAATGCCTGATAGTATCTGATGGCGTGTTCAAAGAGCACGAAAACCATGTGTTAGATGCATAATACATGAGATAAAAGATGACAATGTGATGTACAAATGAATTAATGGCCTGGTGAAAACAGGGGAGCAAGATTTTTTGAAGCAATATGGTATAGAACTCCTGGAATGTTATTCGGATCCCCTTGAGATTCGACATCCAAAGGGGCATACAATCCCACGGTTCGGTAATGCCCTGACCTGTCTCTTTTTTCCTCATCCAACCTGTTTATTAGTTGTAAACTGAATGCTGTGTTGTTGTCCAGATGAGAAAAGCTTGGAGAGCATGCTTGGCTTTATTTCAAGGGTGAAGAAGGAATTCGTAGAGAAGGAATAAGGAAGTGTCGTAAGGAAATCATAGGAAGGAATAAGAAATTATTGTTGTAAGGAAATCGTAGAGAAGGAATAACAAAGTGTTGTAACAGATTATTTCATAAATAACTTTATTTTAGTTATGAAATTGTAATTTTAAAATTTTGTTTTATATTCCGGATCTAATATACTCCCTCCGTTTTCTTATTATTGTAACATTTGGAATTTTGACACGGTTCACACATGCACTTTGACTTAAAGTTTTATCATAGTTATACAAGTTAAAATATAGCCAAGTGAGATCTTGTTACATTCGTCTCGTCGAGTATATTTTAAATATAAAAATTTCATAATTTTTACTTGTACCGAATTGAATTATTAATGATTTAAAATATGCATTGGACTGTGTGGACTGTTGGTCCGTTACAATTTTTAGAAAACGGAGGGAGTATTCGGTCAATATCTCAAAGTATATATAAATAGAAATTATAGTGTATATTACATATTTTAAAACTATAGAGTTAAAAGAATCTAACAATGGGTTGAGACTTACTCTAGTGGTAAGTCCTGACTCTCAACCTAATCTATAGATTGGGGAATCGAATCCCCACCCGGTCCCCTGTCATCTCCTTTGTTCCCTTTGTAATTTGTGTGGCATGGGTTCCTACCAGGCCTTTAATGGCTCCTCCAAAAAAGAAAAAAAAGAATCTAACAAGACTCTAATTTACTATAGAGTTTACAAATAAAAGGTGGGGCACTATTCTGGGATGCCAAAATTGGCGATAGAGGGCACTGTTCATCGCGGCGTCTTTCCCCCCCCCCCCCCCCCTTTTTTTTTTCATTTTCTTATTTTGCTTTTTTCATTTAGTTTTTTTCAAAATAAGCCAAAAAAAAACATTTTACAACAACACTTTTTTTTTTCAATTTTGTGGTTGTAAATTTTCTATATTTTATATTATAACTTTCAACAGATTAAAATTAATTAAATTTTTTAATTAAATAATAAAAATTAAATTAAATAATTTAAAGTATATATATATCAAAAATAGTAATTAAAATTAATTAATAAATAAAATGTAATATAAATAGTAATAGAATCAAAATGGAATATTATATTCTATGTTAGAGGGAAATATAGAATTGTGGGTTGGAGAGAAATAGTAAAAAACTATAAATTTAACTGAAAAATAGAAGTAGTGTAACTGTAAAATATAGTTGTGGGTTGAAGATTGCCTTAAGGTTAGAGTGTTTCTTCCCTTTTTATGCGTTAGAAATAGCAAAATTAATGTACTGTGGGATTAATAAACCATGAGCATGCCCAACTCTTTTTTTTTTTTTTTCTTAATTCAATTTTAATGAATTACATATATATCTATATAATAAATTCTAAATAATTTATTTTTTAAAAAATAAGGTCACTTACCAACATAAGTTAGTCTGAGTGGATTGAGGTTCTAATCGCTTAAGTAAGGTCTTGCGTTTTAGCCTTGTGTATGCAAAAAAACTATTTTGAGAGAAACATCCTTAATTGCCCATGCAGATTCTCGATCGATTAGTCTTGGGTCCATTGTGGCCTGAAAATATCCGATGATTCACCAAATTTTTTTGTTATAATGTGAATGTATGGGAATAAGCGAATCAGATAACAAATTTATTTGTTCTCAAACATCCCCTGTTATCTTGTTATTTACACTTTTTTATTTTGACAAACGATGGCATAAAAAAAGGTTCCAGAACTTAATTCTATGTAACCAATCCAAAAAAAAAGGTGCAAATTCTATCGATTGATAGATCTAGTCGGGTGTGGCTTGTGTGCTGTCAACAACACATATTGGCAAAAATAGAATTATGGATAAACATAGAAAAATGATGTCAGAACAATGATAAATGATGACTATGTGAAATGATGTGTGCGTATGGAAAAATGATAAATATTATAAAATAAGTAACATCATTTTTTACGGAACTAACATCATTTTTCATAATGTGGACATCATTTAGCGTGTACAGACAAATTAATTGTCAGTACAGTAACCGGACTGCATCTAGCCAATTTGAGATATCACGGGGTACGACGCAACGAATATATTAGCATCATGTGTATGAAAAGTTTATCAGGTGACATTGATCCACTTTCTTTATGAAACAATTAATAAATAAATAAATAAAAATGTGTTAGGCAAACCACTTATGCAATACAGATAAGATATCATGAATCCTATTGTTATTTTTTTGGAAGAAGGAATCCTATTGTTATTAATTTATGAATGTGATGAATGATAGTATTATTTTATAATTATATTTATATTATTACAATTAATAAACTATCAATAATAGCTCTTCCAACAAAAAAAAAAAAACTAATCAATAATAGTTACGTATACTTAAACATAAACTAAGTATTTTGTAATGATCACAAAATCTAGTATATTAATTACAATTACCACGCGATACATCATATCTACAGTATTTCTATTTTCTACTATATATAAGAAAACACCTACATCACATAGTTATACTATTCATCCCACTATTTGCTTCAATTTTGACCTTTAATAGGTTTTTTTACATAGTAAAACAAAAACAAAAGAAAGAAAGAAAAAAAAGTACTCATAAGATTTTTTTAACAGTCTATACAAGTTAGGAAAATAATCTACAAATAGGCTCTCACGGCCTATTTCATGGTTTGTATAGAGCTATAGACTGTTCGGAAAAAAAGAAAAAAAAATTAAGACAACAATCTTCCCTCTTAATAAACAAAAAATAAATCTACAAGAAAAAAGAAGGTGAAAATACAATCACATAGTATTTCAAATTCAATCACATATATTTTGAATTATTCTTTTATCATGATTTAGGAATCGGGTCCTTGAGAGTTGACTAATATGGATTCGATTCTTGGCCAGAATACTAGTCAATTAATCCAATTTACAATCTAAAATATCTATACTAATAATACGTAATAACTGTTTTAAATCAGTATATTGCAATTAACTTAGAATGTTTAAGCGTCCGCTTATGGTGTTGACACTACAATCAACTGCATTTTGCGGAATGATGTATGTATACTCCAAACTGTGGTGTTGACTGTGCTTGCATCATTAGGTTGGGATGCATCACTCATAAGTCATAGAAGTCACTTATAAGATCGTAGATATCATGCGGTACTTAGGCATGGTACATCATCGTACATCACTTATAAGTCGTAGAAGTCACTTATAAGGTCGTAGATATCATTTGGTAGTTAGGCATGGTACATCATCGTACATAATTTATAAGGTCGTAGACATGATTTACAAGGTAGCAAACATCATTAGGTAGGGATGTATCATTCCTTGAGTCTGTTCACGTATAAGAATATAAATATCACTCTGTCGGGAGAAATCACTTCTTCGATTTGACAAATCATGGTTGAATGTACAACCATCTACACCAAAGCTATATTCCCAAACAAATTCCGACGGGTCCAATCCTGTGTAAGTCAGGCACTTAGGCTGAATTTAATAACTATTACTTCCTCCGTTTCTTTTTAATTGTCACGGACCCACATTTCACGCAATCCAATACACGTTTTCAATTCGTAATAACTCAAATTCCATACAAGTAAAAATTATGAAAATTTGATATTTTAAATCTATGCGCTTAGACGAATCCAACAAGATCCCACTTGACTATATTTATCTTATATAATTGTATTAAAAAGTCGAGTCAAAGTCACTCAATGAACAGTGACAAAAGTCAATATGTGTCATTTAATAAGGAACGGAGGAAGTATATGTCTTTTTTTTGGATAAGCAACTATTATATGTCTTAAAGTCACTTACTAATTAGGAAAATACACAATATATAGAGGGGTAGTTTGGACAATTTCACAAAAACAAAGAAAATGTATCATCAAATATGCCGTAATACGAGTGCTCCATATATCACATTTTATTATTACACTAATCATAAGGGATTTGACATATTTATAACTCCTATCACAACTATTACAAGTTTTTTTTTTAAAAAAAAATCAAGAATGAAAAAGGCCAAAAAAAAAAAAAAACAAAAAACAATAGAACAACATATCTACGTTTGCTTTATTTTTAGATTATTTTTTAAAAAAATTATATTTTAGATATAGTTTTGTTTTAACTTATTTGTTGGGAACCAGTTTTGAGCAAACGTGTTCACAATCGATGTCTGAACTGCTTTGTTGGACCAACCATTCCAGTATTCGACAAACTATTTCAAGAAGGAGAAGCTGGCGAATCTGCACGAGATCATCTCCCAACGGTCAGCCGATTCTTGCCCGGATCGTGTTCAAAGAATATGGAAACTAAGATCTTCTATTTCGGGCAACTCCATTCTAGGGAAGGAAGAATTATGGCAATAATATCTTACCTTAGAATAGAGGTTGTGGCTCACTTCAAATACAGCGGCTGAGGAATGAATTACACACGACTTGATTATCCATTTTCTCCCTCGAGCCATTTGAAGTATTTGTGCGCAAGAAACACATTCCTTCCCGTGTTCGTGACTATACTATCTTGAAGGGAGATATTCGATCAACACTGCCTTGGGTGAATTGATCGAGATTGTGCTACAATGATCTTGATTGAAGTCGACGAATTCAGTCAAGTCTTCCGAGGAGTCGTCAACACACAAGCTTAATAGAATTTATCCTTGAAGGAGAGTTTGCCAACAGGTTTCGGCCAATGGTAACTTGAAGGGGGAGCCTTCAAAGAATTGGAGCAAGGTCGGGGAGATCTTCACCAAAGCAGGGGAGTGCTTTGGTTCGACAATTCTAACTGCTTGGAGATTGGAGTTGGGCAAATTGAAACACTATTGTTTGATCGTGGATCGAGTTAAACAAGTAGTGAAACCTCCTGGATTGGTATCCCCCAGATGTAGGCTTGTGCCGAACTGAGTCAACAAATCTTTGAATTCGTTTACTTTTCAGTTTATCTTTATTCCGCTGCATATTATTATTAAACTGAATAACGTGTCAACGAAAGGTATTTGAACTAGTTTATAGGACTAGTTTACTAGTTATCCTAGCAAACGGACCTAACAATTGGTATCAGAGCCACATGCTCGTCAGCGAGATCCAGTCAAACAGATGGATAACCAAGGTGGTTCAGTAACCAGACCCCCATTGCTCGATGGATCAAACTATGCCTACTGGAAAGATCAAATGGAAGCTTTTCTCATTGTGGTAGATGAAGGAGCATGGGATGCAGTAGAAACTCAATATCACCCTCCAGTTGTTGAAAAAGATGTTGTGCAAACCCCAAAGCCAAGGAGCGAATGGACTGCAACTGAGAGGCTTGCTGCATAAAAAAACTCCAAAGCACTGAATGCTATTCACAATGCCCTTACAAAGGATCAATATCGTCTTATTACAGGTTGGAAGATCGCATATGATGTCTGGACTACATTAGCCAATACCTACAAAGGTATGGTACCGGTAAAGAAATCTAGAATTATAACTCTTGATGCTCAATTTCATAGAATTACCATGGATGATAACGAATCTGTCGGCCAATATATTTGTCGCATACGTGATCTAACCAACCAAGCTCTTCAGCTTGGAAAAGAGTATTCTCAACAGGATATTGAGGTAAAATCATTGGGACGCTTCCGGAAAGATTCAATGCAAAAGTGGCAGCACTTGAATTGTATAAAGACTTTGACAAACTATAGGTCGATGAGTTGATGGTGATCCTACAATCTTGGGAAATGGATCACTGTCATAGGGGCAAAAGCAAACCAGTAGCTTTCAAATCTGTGACCAAGGACATGAATGACACATCCATGGAAGACCTTGGAGACTACAGTGATGAGGAAGAACTCGCTATGCTGTCCAAAAGGCTAAACCAAATCCTGAAGAATCGGAGAACCAAGTTCAACTCATCCATGAAAAGGGATGTCGGGACATCAAGCTCCAAGTCTACATCTAAAAACTCCAAGTCATTTGACAGAACTAGATCTAAACAATCTAGATCTGAGGATGACAAAGACATCATTTGCTTTGAGTGTGGAGGAAGAGGCCATATCAAAAAGGATTGTGCCAATCTTCGTCCAAAAGAGCCAAACAAATCACATCAAGCAACATTCAGTGACTCCGAGGATGAAAAGGAAACTAGTGATAATGATCCAGACTATGGAATAGCATTCGTCGGAACATGGTTTCAGACAGTGATGATGAACAAGACTCAGGTATATCTACCAACTCTATCAATACGGTTTCCTCTAATATGGTGCATTCTTCTGTCAACAGGGAACATAAAGAAAGCATTAGCAAACTCAATGAGCTCTATGAAGAAACGTTCGAGAAATTGGAAATAACCATGGCGGAGTCAGTAGAGCGTCAAGTCGAGAACGGGAGTCTAAAGAAGAATATCAAGAATCTTGAAATCGGGAATCAAGAACTTGAATTGAAGCTAAAGGCACTGTCTGAACAGGTCGATGAACTACTTGAGAAGAATGCAGAACTTCAGAAAGATAATAATGATCTTGAAGTAGAGAAGAATGACTACAGATTGTGGTATGCTAGTATGCATGGTAAAAGAGATGCTCTCCTTACAGAACTTACAGAAGTGCAAGAGAAACTAGCCAAAGCCGAAGGGACTCTTGCAGCATTAAGCAAAGGAAAAGCCAAGCTGGACGATGTCATAGCCATGGGGAGATCAAGCGGCAACAAACAAGGCTTAGGTTATCAAGCATCCACCTCAAAAAGGGAGAATAAAAGCAAATTTGTATCCGGAGGAATGCTAGGTAACCACCTAACTACCAAGAAGCCCTATCACCATGCAAGGAGGAACAAATGGACAAGAAGACCACACCCTCTCATTCCTCTCAGATGTGATTATTGCAAACTCGAAGGTCACAAAACTAAGAATTGTGGAATCATAATTATAGACCTACAAGAAGGGAGACTGAAACTTTTGACAATTTCTCACTACACGAGTATTTTTGAAATAATAATAAAATAATCTTCTTGGTTTAGATTTTATTTAATGAAACCAATTTATGATGATGGAGTTGGGATTAAGGATATATGTATAGGTTGTCACGTTTTTATTACTCGTGTTAAGAAACTGTGGCTCGAAAGCGCACGGTGTCAAAAATTACAATAATTTGTAGGTAAGTCCGGATCGTTCACTGGAGGATGTGCGATAAAAGCAGGTCCCACCTCGTTTTACTAGATTTTCCACTCGTATTGCTCTAATCAGTTTGGAGTTGGACTAACAACTACTTAACTGAATTTAATCTAAACTATGAAAGCAAATAAATTATCCTACAAAGCACATTAAATCTATTCTAACAAGCAGGTAATTCTATGCTAAGAAGTAATTAAAATTGGGTCTAGAGAGCAGATAAAATTATCCTATGGATGCAGTAAATATTATTCTAAGAAAACTGTAAATTTATGTCATACTAGCTATGAAGCTGATTTCAAAGTGGACAGAAGGGACAGTGAGAAAAGAATAAAAATTGGACAAGATTCAGATAAAACAAAATTAAACTTCCATTTTTATACACAGATCGTTGTTTGGGATAATCCTGTCAGATAGCTAGTTCTCATGCTCTCAGTACTATGTTCCCTTTAACAGACAGGTACTTACAGTATGAGTTTACATGTTCTTAAGACCACAAATTCTAAGATACCACAGATTCATAACTGCCCCGGCCAGGGTATGTTATTTCATCTGTGGTGGACAAGCAACACCTGACAAATCATTAGTTAAAGTGCCAAGTACTGCTATCATTCCCCCATGTCACATCCAAAGTTTCTAATTAAGCCTGAACAATCCCATAACTCTCAAACCTAGAAGCAGTTTCGCTACTCTCAAAGCATCCGAGTGACCTCTAAAGAAAGCATTTAAAAGAAAGCGGTAAAGAAAGCATGCACTCACTCAGAACTCAAAAATAGGCTTTGACAGAAGATGATAGCAATTGAAAGGAACTCAACTATATTTTAGAAAATAACCAAGGCCTAAGTGTTGTTCCTGTAGAGTTATTTATCACACTGCATTTGAATCCAAGTGGACCCCATCTCGGTGCAATAATTAATACTAGATTTCCAACACATAGCAATTTTGGAAAATAATGAATTTGAAAACCATTCCCTAAAGAGGTACTAGACTCTCAATAAGAACACAGACCCTTTCAGTCAAGATGAGACCTAATCGTTGACTCTGCTTCTAATTTTCCAAAATCAACCCTTGACAGATTGTGAACTAGACATAACTTAGGAATTTATCCCTTACTTAGATCCGGATTTTATAAATGAATTTTTGTTGGAAATTTAATATGCGGTATCTGTTTAAAAATCAATACTTCTAATGTCCAAGGGAAGGATCCCAAAATATTATATACCACAATAATTACATAATAATAGCATGCATACAGATATATGGAGGTGTAAAATTAATTTAACCCAGAATATAATGGCGGGTTTAGACAGAATGTGAGACACGGAGATGAAGTAGCCATGAGGCAAAAATGATGGCAGAATAATCAGGTGGACTGCAAACTTCTGCTATCCAATTTTCCGATTACTCGGATGGAATGAATTTAGACAGCAGAAACCCTATAATGGCAGTGTCGCTACCAGTTGGGCCTCTCCTATCTGCGAATTTAGATAAAAACCTACATGTTTCATCTCTGCAATGATCATCAGCTAATATTGACAGATATTGACTGACTCATATTACATATTAGAATTTGGGTTTGGAAATTAAGGTAAAGAAAAAGAAACTGTATCTGGATAGGAGATGGCTGAGTAGCTATTTTACTTCCCGGTGAAGGGACCATTCGCCAAAGCTTCCACCAACCACTGTCCAGACCGTGCAAAATAATAAGTAATAATCAACACCCAAATTACGAGCTATTTAACTTCCCTGTGAAGGGACCATTCGCCAACATTAATTTGGGATATCTTTTATTACTCATTCCACACATCACGGAAAAGACAAAATAAAATAAAAGAGGAAGAAAAATGCCTTGCATGAGAGACACTGGTTTCTCATGCAAGGTTATGGAATTAATCCATAATTGATGACTTAAATAATCCTTCATACCATAATTAATTACAGTCCGGATTATCTGCTTAAGACATCAAGGTTTTGTTTATAGAAAATTATTTTAGTGAGAATTGAACAAAGGTCCTTTAATCATGGTAATTACTGATCTTAATCATTGCTAATCACGATCCTTAATTATTGACTTAAGGGTTCAATTAATTAATGAAGAAAATGGAGAAATGGAAAAATTGACAAAAAATGCCAATTACGACGCTAGATGGATTTTACGACGCTATCCTAGATAGCATCGTGAGGTTAGCGTCGTCATGGGTTGGTAAAAGAGATGAAAATTTTGGGTTTAAAAGGTTCAACGCTGAACATGAATACGACGCTAAACAATGTTTTACGTCGTGCATGGAAGTTTAGAAAAGGGGGGACTATGACGCTGAGCAAGCACTACGACGTTAATAAAGGTTAGCGTCGTAGGGTTTAGCGTCGTAGTATGGAAAAAGATGGTTTTTGAAAAAGTAAGGGTACTACGGCGCTAGGCATTAAGTTACGACGCTATCCTAGGATAGCGTCGTGAGGATAGCGTCGTAGTATGATTTTTTAGAAGTGTTGATAAAATTGGGGGGTATGACGCCAAACACTAAATCACGACGCTATCCTAGGATAGCGTCGTAGGTTTAGCGTCGTAGGTGGGTTTCTGTGAAATTTGAAGTATTTTGGGGTCTTACGACCTTAGACCAAAATTACGACGCTATCCTAGGATAGCGTCGTAGGTTTAACGTTGTAGGGCAAAATTTTTCTTAAGTCTGAAGCAGCTATAACGTAAAACCTCACCTACGTCGCCAACCTAGGTTAGCGTCGTAGGTTGGTTAGCGTCGTAGCTACCCCAGAACATAAGTGTTGTTCGGGTAATGCAATCTATGCGATTGCAAACCCGATTTTCAGATTCATGGTTCACAAATGCATACAAATAACAAAACAAGGATGAACAGAAAGCTAGAATGCATAAAAATAAAGGAAGAACAAGCTGAAATTAACACCCATGAACCACAAACCCAAATGAGGGTTTCCAACCACCATATCATGCACAAGAACCCAGAAATGGAAGAAAAAAAAATGCAAAACCCACATTGTCAACAGAAAATAAGATGACCAAATGGTCATTAAACAAAAATAAAGCAAGTAAATCCATGGACCAATGTCCATTTCATGTTTTTGGGACTCTTTTTGTGATTAACTTCCCATTTTATAAGAAATGGTTTGATAACACCTATTATTTGAGTATTTCAAACCTAAATAAAGAGTTTAACAAAACTGTAAGGGTATGAAAATGGCTATCCTACACTGTAAACACTAAGAAAACACTAATCTCAACAAGCATTAAGCTAATCTAAGTGCATAAATTAAATAATACAGAAAAGAACGAAAAATAAACTACACTAACTAACTAACCTACTACACACTTCTCAAGAACTTGAGTTGTCCCCAAGTGTAGAGAATGTATGAAGTGACTGAACATAGGAGTCAACCCCTCCTTAAATAGGTGGGAAACACTAGGCCCATGGGCCCCCAGGCCTTGAATTTGAATTCTGGGGCTTCAATACGTCGCTATGCATGAGTACGACGCTATGCATGGTTACGACGCTACATGTATGTCGTCGTAGTCTTTCATCTCGAAAACACTCTTTGTCTCTAAATGAACAGCCTACGACACTATCCCTCATTACGTCGCCAGAATCGGGTACGACACTACACTTGCTTGGCGTCGTAGTTGTCTTCCTTCAGATTCTGCCTCGATCTCTGCCTACGATGCTAGACTAGGCTACGTCGCTGAACATGGATAGCGTCGTAGGTCTGTCTAGCGTCGTAATTACCCGAAAAATTCAATTTTTGTGGGTTTTTCATTTCTTTTCCCATCTTTCTACCTCCTTTTTCTTTTCTTTTCTTTTCTCATATTTTTGGATTTTTCTAACATAAACGTGTAATAAAATTACACATTTATGTATTTTCATATCAGCCTATTATTTTTACAATTATGCATAAATCAGTCCAATTCAACTGCTTTCTTATTTAATATAAGACCGGAATGCGATCAAATGCCCGCTTTAGACACGGAAATGGATTGAAAATAATGGACATTTCTGGCCATTATCAAAGACCCATTGTCTGGCCAAATGAAAAGATTAAGATGAAGCTTATCTCCATAAAACGTGAATGGGTTCCCAAAGTTCAAAATAGATGCCATGTCGCCTTCTTATCTCATAAGAAGAACACTAAGGACACAATATGGTATTTTGACAATGGGTGCTCAAAGCACATGACTGGAGAAAGGAATATGCTCAAACACTACAAAGAAATCGACGGAGGATTTGTAGTGTTTGGAGATGGCAAAAGGGCTGCACTAGTCGGACAAGGGATCATTGAAAACAGTGGCTCACGAGAATTATCTCCAGTGTTCTTTGTTGATGGACTTCAAGCAAACTTGATCAGCATCAGTCAACTGTGTGATGATGATCTTATGGTGCAGTTCACCAAGAAAGATTGCCAAATGTTCAACCTGAATCAAGAATGCATTATGAGAGGTTTCCGCTCTAAAAATAATTGTTATCATCTTGTTCAAACTTGCAATTTTGGTTCAGTTGAAGGAGAAAACCACATCATGCTATGGCATGAAAAGCTTGGGCATCTAAATTTCAAAGACTTGATCAGACTTAGCAGAACAGAAGCTGTCAAAAGTCTTCTTCACTTCAGAAACTCCAACATTGAGTTCTGTGATGAATGTGCTAAGAACAAGCAGCACAGGAGTTCACACAAGCTGTCTGAACACCTCGGATCAACAACATGTCTTGACCTACTACACATGGATCTTATTGGTCCCACTGAGGTTGAAAGCTTGGGAGGTAAAAAAATATGTTTTTGTGTGCATTGACGATTATTCTAGATATACTTGGGTAGACTTTCTCATGGAAAAAGGTGATGCTTTCAAAGTCTTCGAAAATTATGCAATCGTCTCATGACTGAAAGAGACACCAAGGTAAAGCGGATTCGAAGTGATCATAGACAGGAATTTGAGAACCAGTCCTTTGAAGAGTATTGTACAGCTCATGGAATCAAGCATGAATACTCCGCACCAAAGACCCCTGATAATGGCCAGAATTGACCATTATTTTCAATCCATTTCCGTGTCTGAAACGGGCATTTGATCGCATTCCGGTCTTATGTTAAATAAGAAAGCAGATGAATTGGACTGATTTATGCATAGTTGTAAAAATATTGAGCTGGTATGAAAAATGCCTAAATATGTAATTTTATTACACATTTATGCTAGAAAAATCCAAAAACATGAGAAAAAGAAAAGAAAAGAAAAAGGAAACAAAAAGATGGGCAAAAGAATAAAACAAGCCCACAAAATACAAAAATATGGGAAAAGATAGAAAAAAGCCCACAAAAAGAACAACTTCGGCCCATCTGGTCCATTCAGCTCAGTCTGGGAACATCCAGTCGAGGAACCCCGGTCGAGGACCATGGTTCCGCGACACAGGAGGGATTAGCGACCCAGCATGCAACATAAAGAAGAGACCAGTCCAGATAGGCTGTGTCGCTAAGCCCGAGTCGAGGACCATGGCTTAGCGACACAGGAAGGTTCCGCGCCACAAACACCTAGAGACCCAAGACCCAGTCGAGAAGCCTTACCACATGCAGTGATGTCCCGCGACACAGTGTGATGTGTGTGATGTCTTGAGACACAGTGGGCCTCAGATCAAGCCCATGGGCCTAGGGTTCCACTTCTATAAATATGAGGTGATCCCCATGAGCTAGGGGTTGGAAGATTAGAATACACATTCTTGAAGGCAAGAGGAGAGCTCAGTTTGTATGTAGTTTTTAGGATAGTTTAGTTTAGCTTTAATTTTTCTGTATTATTTAATTTATGCATCGATTCAGTTTAGGTAGTCAGTTTTTACCTTGTTTGCAGTTTCAAAACTTTGTTTTTAGGGTTTTGTGATATCCAGGATGATGGGTATTAACAAACTCATTAATAAAATTGGAAAATATTCTTGAAATGTGTCCCAAAAATCATGAAATGGGTTTCAGACCCCATGGATCTTTTATTGTTTCCCTTCTCTGTTGGTCACTTGACCTTTGTTTTCTATTTTATGTCACTGTGGGTGAATTTCTATTTGGATAATGTTGCATGTTTATGAGTGATCAAGCCCAGATTAGGATTAGCTTTATTTTAAATCTTTTTCTATTTTCCTTTTTATAAGGCATGTCTTAGCTAGATTTAACTCTGTTTGGTTACTTTTAGCTTAGTTTAGCTTTTAAATCTGAAATGGGTGAGATCACGCATAATGCATGCTCCTGTTCCACTTTACTTTTCTGACATGTGTCCAGAACACACCCATGTCGCTAACTACTTCCTGTCGCGGAACCACGTTCAGCGACAGGAGGGCAGTTTAGCGACATGAGTGTCCAAGAACATTTGTTATATAAATCTTTTAAAATCCCTGGTCGCAAACCAAACCTGTCGCGGACCCACGGTCCGCGACACAACCCTTGATTAGCGACCAAGGACCCAAATGCTCGTGATTTTATTCTGGAAGGGCTCTGTCACGGAACCCCTGTCGCGGACCCACGGTCCGCGACACACCCCTTGTTCCGCGACCAGGAATTATGCCCTTGTTGGATTTTCAAACCTTGTGTCGCGGAACCCCTGTCGCGGATCCACGATCCGCGACACACTCCTTGTTCCGCGACACAACAATCCTAATTTCCAAAATTCCAATTTCTCTTATTTTCCACCTCTCTGTCGAGATCCTCCTGTCGCGGACCCACGGTGGGTCCGCGACACAATTTCTGTTTCTCGACAGGTTTGTTTCTCGACAGGCTTGGCACCTTTTTGCCAAAATTTTATTCTCCATCTCACCCTATTAATTAATTGGACCTTTATATTAATATTTTGAGGTTGAAATCCAATGATCTCAACCCATGATTATTTTGATATAAAGAACTTTGTTCAATTGTCCATTAAAAGATTCTTCTACAAAAATTAAACTCTAATGATCTAAGTATATAATCCGGACTGTAATTAATTAATTAATTATGGAATGAGTGATCATTTAGACATCCCATACCCTTGCATGAGAAACCAATGTCTCTCATACAAGATGACCCAAAAATATTTTTCTTTTATTTATTTTGTCTTTACCCGTGTTGTGTGAAACAGCTAGTAAGAGATACAACAGACTAATGTTGGCGGGTATTTCCACACGGATAAACTAGCTCGTGGTCTGTATATTAATTACTAGATGTTATTTTGCTTGGTCCGGATAGTGGTCGGTGGAAGCCTTGGCGGTTCGTCCATCCGGGATTATAATAGCTGCTCCGCTGATTCCTATCCGGATACAGTTTTATTTTCTTTATCCTAATTTCAAACCTGAATTCAAGTTGTAGTAGTAGTATAATTAAATGATGACGACCAACATTATTTGAGAATTATTACAGCAAGAAAATATGTGGGTTTTTCTTCCATTAACAGACAAAAGGGAGCTGAATGACGGTGGTCACCGTCACTTGGAATTCCTTTCTGTCTAAAAATCATTCCATCTGGAATAATTGGGAACTGGATAGCAGATGTTTGCAGTCCAGATCACCCCAGTTATTTCTGGCACTCTTTTTAGCCAAAATTCTCCTCATCTCCGGCTATTTCATCTTTGTGTTCCAACTTCTGTCTAAACCCACCTTATATTTTGGGTGATTTAATTTTACACTTCTCAATAAATTTATGCATGATAATATTATGTAACTATTGTGGTCATATTATTTCGGGATCCTTCCCTTGGACATAGGAGTCTTGATTTTAATCAGATGTCTCACAATAAATTTCCAACAAAAATTCATTTATAAAATCCGGATCTAAGTAAGGGATAAATTCCTCAGTTATGTCTAATTCATATTCTATCGGGGGTTAATTTTGGGAAATTAGAAGCAGAGTCAGCGATTAGGTCTCACCTAGACTGAAAGGATCTGTGTTTTAATTGAGAATCTAGTACCTGTTTAGGGAATGGTTTTCAGATTCATTATTTTCCAAAATTGCTGTTTGTTGGGAATCTAAGATTAAATATTACACCGAGATGGGGTCCACTTGGACTCAAATACAGTGTAGTAAATAATCTTAGAGGAACATCATCCAGGCCTTGGCTACTTTCTAAGATAGGGTTGAGTTTTCTTTCAACTGCTATCCTCTCTTGCCAAAGCCTATTTTTGAGTCCTGAGTGAGTGCATCCGGAACGAACTAATCTATTAGTTCGTTTCATTAGTTTGTATCTCATAACCACCCGGAAGGAAGTGAACACACGAGTAGTTCACCGAGAGCCGGGAATTCTTGATCCATATTCCGACATCCTGATGGGGAGCTGTCTTTTACTACCAGGATCAGATTTTCAAAACCTCCGAGTGATAGAATTTCAAATGCTTTCTTTATCGCTTTCTTTTAAATGCTTTCGTTAGATGTCACTCGGTTGTATTGAGAGTTGTGTAACTGCTACTAGGACTGATAGTTAAGGGATAGTTCAGGCTTGATTAGAATCTTTGGGTGTGACATGGGGGAATGATAGCAGTACTTGCCACTTCAATAAATGATTTGTCAGGTGTTGCTTGTCCACCACAGATGAATAACATGCCTCTACACGGCCGTGTGAAGGCAGTTGTGAGTCTGTGGTATCTTAGATTTTGCTGTCTTAAGAGCATGTAAACTCTCGCTGTAAGTACCTGTCTGTTAAAGGGAACATAGTGGAGAAAGCATGAGAGTTAGCTAACTGATGGATTATCCCAAGCTAAGATCTGCGTAACAAAATGGAAGTTTAACTGTGTTTCATCTGAATCTTGTCCAATTTTTATTATTTTCTCCATGTCCCTTATGTCTCATTTTAAATCTGCTTTCTTAGAATAATCTTAACCGCTTTCTTAGAATAATTTTATTGCTTTCTTAGATTAAATTTAATTCGCTTTCTAGAATAATTTTATCTGCTTTATTTTAATTGCTTTCATAACTTAGTTTAAATTCTGTCTAGTAGTTGATAATCAAACACAAACTTGAATCGAGTAACCGAGTGGAAAATCTTAGTAAACGATGTGGGCCCTGCTTCTATCGCTCATCCTCCAGTGAACGATCCGGTACTTACTATAAATACTGTAATTTTTGACTCCGTGCGCTTTCGGGGGCACAGTTTCTTAACACGAGTAATAAAAACGTGACAACCTATAAATATATCCCTAATCCCAACTCCATCTTCATAAATTGGTTTCATTGAATAAAATTGAAAACCAGGATTATGATTTTTCAGAAAATACTCATGTAGTGGGAACTTGTCAAAAGTTTCATGGCAAGGATCTTCAAGGCACGAAATTGTCAAAGATTTCATGCCGGGGAGGTCCATAACGCCGTTTGAACTCAAAGTTTTCCCTCATGAGTAATAAAAAGTGAAATATATCCTTAAACCCCTTTCCCATGAATCATAATTCTTTTCATTTAATAAATTTAACCTGGGATATTTTAAAAATACTCGTGTAACGAAATTTGTCAAAAGTTTCATGGCGCCGTTGCCGGGGAGGATGCAGCGTCGTTTATTAAGCGAATTACACTCCTGATTACTCATAGCTAGTTAGTGTAGTTTATTTATTTATTGCAGAACAGAGAAGTACCCTCAAATTAACTAAACATTTAGAGTACTTAGAGTACTAAGACTCTAAATGTGGGGATGTTGATTTGAGTAGAAAACCTAACCAATTGGGTATTTATCTACTTTGCAGGAATTCCGGAACCACCAAAAAGAAGGAGCAGAAAAATAGCATGGAAAACCAGGTTCTTGGTTGGATTAATTCCACAAATCTAAGAAAATATTCTCGGAATTTAAAGCAATTTAAAATCCGAAATAAATTTCGCAGATAAATGGAGCTAATCCGACCTAATTTTATACAAGTAGATTAATTTAAATTCCAGCCCAATATTTTGAATTTACTTGGACTGAATTAATTCAGACCCAAGGCAAATAAAATGGACTCAGGCCCAACATCACAATCGGGCCCAATCCGTTGAAAATTTGAAAATTCAACATAATATGTCGCGGAATCTCTTCTGTGTCGCGGGACACTACCTCACGCCCAGAAGAAGAATCGCGACACAGTCCCCCCCATACAGTGAAATCTGTGTCGCGGAGTGACCACTGTGTCGCGGGACACTGCCTCGCGACCCGGCTCACTTCCGCGACACAATTTCGCTTGTCCCTGATTAATGCTTGTCGCTGTCGCGATACACCGTGTCGCGGGACACTGTCCCGCGACCGGGTATCAATTCCGCGACACGATTTGCACTTAACCCCCTTCTTCTTTCCAACTTGGTCATGATACCCCCAGTCGAGGAGCGTTGCTCCGCGACCGAATACCACGCTCCGCGACACCTGTAATGTCGCTAAGGCCTGGTCGCGTAACCCTGTTCCGCGACATGGGCTAGGGTTCCACGACTGGCCCATCAGTATTTAAACCCCCTTTCCTTCCTCTTCCTCCCTACGCGTTCATACTTAGAATATTTTCGAAAAACTCTCTCGCCTGAAACTGCCTCTCCCGAAGCACACCACCGTGTCCTTCGCAACCTATTTCCGACCACTTCCAGGCGTTACTCTGCCCGATTTTCGCAAGCAATCACAATGGAACCCTCATCTTCCTCATCCCCACAGAAAGCCGAGCCCTGGTAAGCATTATCTCGTCCGATTCTCGTGCAACCATTGCCCCTGTTTTCGCGATTTTGGGGATTTTCGTGTTCTGATTCTCGATAATGTGTAAATGGGTTCCCATGTGCTACTTTCCCACTGTTTGAGTTCGGTTTTGAGGATTGTAAGTTGTGGGCATTATTTATGTGAATCCTGTGTTACGATGGGAGTAGGGCAAGCATGATTGGAGGAATAGGGGAGATGACCTGTTTTGAGATAGGAAGAGTAAGGATGGTCACATTCTGTGTGGGCGTTTTATCTTATCTGTATGTAGGGTGTTAGAAGAACAGTGGAACGGGTAGGGCTAGACAGGAGAAATTTTTGCCATTGTTGGGTTTTCCAAGCTTGTAGGATTCTTGATATTAATTGTTTTTCTTATAATTGTGTTGATATGGTTCTGTAGATCTCCTCTTGCTTCTGCTTTATGACCTGGAATTTCTTTTTGGAAATAGCTATGAGCCTGTGGATATGTTTCGAATATCTTCTTGCTGTAGTTATTTTGATACTGTGGATATGATTATTATGAGGTTCTCAGCTGCTGCTCTTAATTTTTGGTCATAACAGAGTGTGTGATTCATGGGGTAGTGCAGCAGTGTGTTTTCTTTGTTAGCAAATTAGTCTGAATTTGTTTGAAGGCATGAGTTGTTGGCAGACATGTTTGTAACTTAATCTTAGTGTTGGTTGCTTGCTAAGTGTTGTCATGAGTCTTGCATGCCAAAGTGATCATTTATTACTGTTTTCCTTGTTTAGTGGTCCTGTATTGGTACATTTGGTAACCTGGAAAAGTGTATGCTTGCTTGGTTTTGGCAGCCCCTGTGCACACCAACAACCTTTTTCTGCATGTCACTTTTTCACAAAAAGACAAAAATAGTTGTTAGGAATTTTGGTTGACAAGTGTATTTTTGTTCATAATGGAACTAAATGTGTGAGTTAAAGTAGCAGTATTTTTGCCACTTAAAACTGCTATCATTTTCAAAATCCAAAAAATGAGACCACACACATCCCACTTTTCATTAAATAAAACAAGTCAACCTTGAAAATTAAAAATAATGTTTGCAAAATTTTTGTGTGAGTGTTTTGCTGTCCAAAGACAGTCCAAGCAATCCGGAATGAGCAAATCCATTACGCCACATCTCCACTGCACATTCCAAATTCGAGCAATCATCCCGTCATTATCGTCTCATTCCATTTTTCAACAAGTGCCTCGAGCTTGTTTAATAAATTAGAAAATCAAACTTTTTGGGCCCAATAGCCCACAAAAAAATTTTCTCTAAGTCCAATGACTGAGACTTTTTAAGTTAATTAATGACATATGCCTTTTGATAAAGTTTTGAGTACGGATCAAATAAATCACATTTCGAGCAAAGCTCAAAATGTGAGGATGTTGATTTTTAACTTGAAACTCGATTTTCGAAAAATACACAAATTCGATTGGAACTAATACTCTCTATATTTTTCAGGAATGAGTTAGTGATTAAATCAGCACTTGGACTGCCTGATTGCACTCTACACCAGGCAGCAATAGAAGCCTCTGCAAACAGAACCCAGATCAAAAAGCTCAGGGAAGCACTGATAAGCGTGTACAAGGTACCATTGGACCAGGGCACCGAAGCTGAGTTATCATTAAGGCCCGGATGGGACGTGAACATCCCTCCTGCAGATAGATCAACCGCGCTGATGAACATTGAAAGGGACTTCTCTTATCGCATGCTGAGGTTTTGGGAATTAATGACAGATCATGCCTCGAATGACTCCATAATGACACCCGCAATACATCTGGAAAGGATCACACTTAAGTTCCAGATACACACAGCCGTCTGGCAACGCCATTTAGAAGATGGAACAGTGGGGATCCAAATCTCAAATTATGACATACTCATCCCTGATCAGCCCATAGACCCACAAGTACGATTGCAGTTTGTGGAAAAACCTCTACCGGTGAGCCAAATATTGGGAAAGGGAGCCATCTCGATGCATGAAGCCTTCCCCTGCATTTGGAACCCGCGTTTATTTGACAACATGGGCAGAGAAGAGCAAAGATAGGTAACCAAGCAGGCCAAACAAAGGCATACGGAAATGAGTTACAACCTGCTCCACAAGCTGAGAAAAATTGAGGAGTTCAACACAGAAAGGAACTCTACCATGCTGAACAAATTCAGAGAAGAAATCAATGCAGCTCGGAAGGAATGGCATGAGATGTCATATCTGTGGGGGCAAGGCAAAGGGCTCATAACACAAGAAAGATTGGATAAAGGATTGACCCTGCCAGATGAGGACAACTTTGAAACGATTTTCGTAAACAAGCGGTTTGGCCAGACGAGAACAGCCGAGAAGGGAAATGAGGTAGATCCTGGATTTCCCGAGCACATCAGAGAATTAAGGGAGAAAGCTCTTTATGAAGTGCAGCACAAAAATTGGCCAGTGATGACAGATAAAAAGGTGCAACTCAGATTGATGACTGAGGCTGAGGCAGGGGAATATCTGAAGTACAATGTGGCGCAACGCATGACTTATGTGACAGAAGAGCTGGAAAGGGATATGATCAACACCATGATGGAGCAATACAGAACTTCATATCTTGAACTCCTCATGGAAATGGATAGAGAAGCCCTGAAATATGGGATGGAGGGAAATAGAACGAAAGTCATGCATTATAACCACAAAATCAGAAGCTTATTTTGCACGCGGATCAAGAAGGCATGGGAGTTCAAACTGGTGCGGATCACAAGTCAGACATTTGTGCAAGATTATCTGAGATACGCACACAGATTGTTTGGGACTCAAGAAGCTCAGGAAGAAACGCAGGAGGCCCAACAGGAAAATCAGGAAGATCCAGACGCTGAGATCGATGCCTACTTCTCTACTCATCCTGATGCCAACCCACAACCTACCCAGCCAACAGTGCAAGCATCAGCTTTACCGCCAAGAGGGCAAACTGAAGTGCAGAAAGCTGCTACCACCGAGCCTGTGATACAGCAAGAAACAGTTCAGACTCCAGTGCAGCCAACTCAGTCTGAAATGCCAACACCTGCTGCAGCACCTGCCACCACTAAACCAACCATCCCGCTCGAGCAAACATCCACTGCTGCTGTTGCATCTGAAGGACAGCCCTTGCCTCAATCTGGAACGAGAAGGAGGTTGATAAAATCTGCTGAAAAAGAGAAACCAGCAAGAGCTCCGGAAAGGAAAGTTGTGATCAAAGAGCTTGAGCCAACTACTAGAAAAGTGGTAGCACCTACGGATCCCAAGGACAGAGGCAAGGGACCAATGCCACCTCCACCGCCTAAAAGAAAAGAACTGATTGCTCAAGATGCTGCACTGGCTCGAAAATTGCAAGAAGAAGAGAATGCTTTAGCCGGTCTGATTGAGCAAGGAAACGAAACAGGAGGTTCGGGAGTGGATAAAATAGATGAGCAAGAACGAGCTGAAAGAGAAAGGAAAGCTGCGGAAGAGGAGCAGATTAGAAAGAATATTCAGCAAACTCAAGCCGAGGAAGAAAGGAAAAAGAAAGAGGCACATGACCGAGAAATTGCTGAAAAGCTTCAAGCTGATTTGGAAGCTAGAAAGTCTGGCGGAACTGGGGAAGTCGGACAAGAAGGTGATGATGATTTGATGATTACAGGCGGAAAAGAGGGAACCGGGCTGAAGATCAAAGAAGAACACCCTCCTGCATGGACTGGCCCCACTGCTCACGACAGGGAAACCATTTTGGGAGACATAAGGAATAGACTGAATGAGCAGATCGAAGCAAGGATCGACCGAGGAAAGGCGCCTGAACAAATTCGTTATCAGACAGAGGCATCCCGAATCGCTGATCCACTCGTAGGCACTGCCAGAATTGAAGCCGTGATTAGAACTGCTGAAACTCCCGCAAATCAAATCACATTGGCAGACTTGTTAAAGGACAGAGCCGTTGAGCAGCAAAAAGCTATAGAGCCACAAACCGAAGCGGATAAACCACAAGGTATAGCTGAGAACAGGAAAGAGGCTGCAGAAGAAGATAGAGAGGAGGCCATGCAAGAAGAAGATGAATTTATGAAGCAAATGGCACCTATTTTCCAACGTCCTATCGGACAAGCTGCACGGATTAGGGAAGATGAGGAGGAGCTTAGAGAAGAGACAGCTTATGGAGAGTCAAGTCAGAGGGCACATGAAGCTGTACCGATGGATGAGCAACCGCAGGAAGGTGATGACCAAACAGACTGGCACTCGAGCGAAGATGAATCAGTCGGATCTATTCGGCCAGTAGAGTTTTGGTCTGAGCACACTGTGAGGCACAGGATGGGATCGAAACAATATGGGAAAAAGAAGCAGCTAAGTGAAGAAGAAGTGCAAACTAAGTTCAATGGGAACAAGGAAAGAGCAGAACTGTATGCAAAGCTGCAGACAATGATAGTGCCTGATAAAGGGTTCAGACAGGATGCCTTGATCCACCCCACTGTCGAGACCTTTTACAGAAATCAAGAGTGGGGAAGCTTTATGTTGCATCATGACGAAGATGGCCTTGTTGAGTTGACAAGAGAATTCTTTTGCAATATCAATGTCGTCGACAGAACAACCTGGGTCCGGGGTCATGTAATAGACATCTCACCAGAATGGTTAAATCAATTTCTTGGAACCCCGGACATCATAAGTGAGTTCCCCCCTGAAGAAATCATGATAAAGAGGGCCAAGACAAGGGAGTATGCAAAATATGCAACCTTGGCAAATAGCATGACAAGAATCACCGCCCCAGGACACACTTTTGATACAAACTTCTTACGAGTGCACTTCATGCCAACCTACGAATTCGACATGTCAAAGATTCGGCCCAATTCGCACCCACACAACACATCTGGGAGTGTTCTGATGGGATTTGCAAGAATGTGGAGCGGAGCAAAGCTGAACGTAGGAAGGCATGTGTTCAATGTCATGACATCACGGTTAGAGGACAGACAGGCCTTGTGCTACCCGAACTTAATAAGAAGAATCTGCGTTGCTCAGAACGTCGACTTAAGCGCATTTGCAGGGGATGAAATCATGAAGATAAACCCTCCCATCAGCGTGCCAAGATTGCCTTTGGCAGAACGAATTAGGTATTCCTTTCCCCAGCTGCGTGGCGGAGGCGATTCAGATGCTCAATCCTCATTCATTTCCGGAAGTCAAGCACCAAAAAAGAGGAGTAGACCGCCAAGGGCAAAGAAGGGAACAAAGTAAGCCCGTACTGATGCGGGACCTTCCACTACAGCACAAGAGAGATCTCAGCAAGAGCAGACAGAGACGCCTGTTCCTATTCCGGCATCCCCTTTTCCTACTCAACCGCAGACACCTCAGAGCCAGAATGTATCTCAATTTCCTGCTGATTCCCAAGCATTCGAGATGATGAGCAGGATGAGTCAATCTATGCTCGAAGGTATGAAGTCTATGACAGATGTCATTATGACAAGTCATGAGGAACAGAGAAAGAGGGCCGATGAAGAACGCCAAGAGCGTAGGAGAGAAAAGGAAGAGAAACGGAAGGAAAAGGAAGAGAAACGGAAGGAGAAGTTGGAGAAGGAAAGGAGAGACGAAGAATTCAGAATGATGATGCTAGAAAAAGAGGAGAAGAATCGGCAGATGGTGGAATCATTGATCCAAAGTCAAAATCAGATCCTGCAAGCCTTACTAAAGAAAATCCCTGATGAAGCTGGCTCCTCCAAGAAATCAGATGAGAAGAAAGATGGTGGCTCCTGACTCCATCATTCTTAAGCTTACTTGTAAATATCATATAAGAGAATTTCAATGCATCCATGCAAGATAGATTTGATTGCAAATGAAATCTCTTGTAATTGATATAATTACTGCTTTCAATTTTGGATTTCGCAGTCCAAACAACAATCTTTGTTTTTATTGGTTCTTATATTTTTTAAAAGATGTCTGGCAGTCCAAGATGAATAAGTGACTGTCAGACAAAAAATATGTTGTTGACATGCTCCGTATGTCAGCAGTGCCTCCTTACTGCTTTAAATTAAATAACCAGCAAACATATGCATAAACCTGCTCTAAATTCACATGTTGAATTTAGGCTTGTGATTAAATTTTCAAACTTTTAAATTGGGATAATATAATTGAAAACATGCATGACATGAATCCCTGAGGTTCTGAGCTATAAAACTTTAATGATGCGATCAGCTTATTGGGTAATAAATCTGCATGTTAGAGATTTTGATTGAATAAAGTGTTGGTATTAAGCTTTGATTAAATTTGAGAATATTGTATGACATGAATCAATCCAACCTTGTGAGATTTGATCCATGAGTCACTTTTACTCATTCTTTTTCTTTAATGTGTGAATCATTTTGATTAAAGGAAACTAGAACTTGCAATTGGGACCGATTCAAGACCATGCCATATTCCAAAAATCGAGAATATGATCGAGGCACCTAGAAACCAAAATTTTGGCCTTCTTTTGAATCCAAACCCAAAAATATTTTCCCTTTAGGATTAACCAATTTGAGCCTTAAGCCTAATTTTTCTTTGAAACCCTCTATATTTTTCCTAGCCTTCTAAAAAGACCAAGAAAAATCAAACCCATGTGTGCAATAATAAATTTTATCAAGGCATTAAATTTATGATCATCAATTCATCAAATCGGTATTCAATAAACCGGTTCAAAAAAAAAGAGAGAAGAAGAAGAGAAGAAGAAGATGTTGAACCTAATTCAACAACAATGAATTGCAAATGACAAAACAAATTAGACTTAGTCTAATGTCATGCAAAGGAAAAGAAAAGCAAAAGAAAGAAAGAAGAAATATATTGATGACCATAATTTTAAATAAAAAAGCCAAGTTAAGATAGTATTAATTTTTGCCACTTCTCATCCCAATGAATTCCCTTTCTTATCAGATGATACAACCGTATGCCCCATTACAACCCTTAAATAAGACCTCGGGATCTTGATTCAAGGAAATGAGCCGGTGGCGAGTTGGTCTGATTGCAAGCTTATGGGATAATTTAATTAGAATTGATTTTGAGTGTTCACTGATTAAACCCAATTGAGAGTGAGTGAACTTTCCGATTCTCTTATATGTGAGGCTCTATTTTACGAGTTATGTTCGTGTCATACCTTAATTCTAATTTTTAATCCTTGCATTTTTCAAACATGATATTCATGAAGGGTTGATAATAATGTTTGATTTGTAGACCCGATGTAGTGAGCAAGTATCATTTCATTAAACACTGCAATCAAGGGAATTTAACACTTGTAGTTTTTTATTGTCTTATCCCAATCCAAAAAGAATGTGATTTATGAAGCCACGAAAATGAATTGAATATGTAGAGTCCGTGTTCTTAGGAACATTGACTCTGACTGCTCGGGGATGATCAGTATTAAATATGAGGATGTTGATAATGGTCAGAAATGACCATTATTTTCAATCCATTTCCGTGTCTGAAATGGGCATTTGATCGCATTCCGGTCTTATATTAAATAAGAAAGCAGATGAATTGGACTGATTTATGCATAGTTGTAAAAATATTGAGCTGGTATGAAAAATGCCTAAATATGTAATTTTATTACACATTTATGCTAGAAAAATCCAAAAACATGAGAAAAAGAAAAGAAAAGAAAAAGGAAACAAAAAGATGGGCAAAAGAATAAAACAAGCCCACAAAATACAAAAAGATGGGAAAATATAGAAAAAGCCCACAAAAAGAACAACTTCGGCCCATCTGGTCCATTTAGCTCAGTCTGGGAACATCCAGTCGAGGAACCCCGGTCGAGGATCATGGTTCCGCGACACAGGAGGGATTAGCGACCCAGCATGCAACATAAAGAAGAGACCAGTCCAGATAGGCTGTGTCGCTAAGCCCGAGTCGAGGACCATGGCTTAGCGACACAGGAATGTTCCGCGCCACAAACACCTAGAGACCCAAAACCCAGTCGAGAAGCCTTACCACATGCAGTGATGTCCCGCGACACAATGTGATGTGTGTGATGTCTTGAGACACAGTGGGCCTCAGATCAAACCCATGGGCCTAGGGTTCCACTTCTATAAATATGAGGTGATCCCCATGAGCTAGGGGTTGGAAGATTAGAATACACATTCTTGAAGGCAAGAGGAGAGCTCAGTTTGTAGGTAGTTTTTAGGATAGTTTAGTTTAGCTTTAATTTTTCTGTATTATTTAATTTATGCATCGATTCAGTTTAGGTAGTCAGTTTTTACCTTGTTTGCAATTTCAAAACTTTGTTTTTAGGGTTTTGTGATATCCAGGATGATGGGTATTAACAAACTCATTAATAAAATGGGAAAATATTCTTGAAATGTGTCCCAAAAATCATGAAATGGGTTTCACACCCCATGGATCTTTTATTGTTTCCCTTCTCTGTTGGTCACTTGACCTTTGTTTTCTATTTTATGTCACTGTGGGTGAATTTCTATTTGGATAATGTTGCATGTTTATGAGTGATCAAGCCCAGATTAGGATTAGCTTTATTTTAAATCTTGTTCTATTTTCCTTTTTATAAGGCATGTCTTAGCTAGATTTAACTCTGTTTGGTTACTTTTAGCTTAGTTTAGCTTTTAAATCTGAAATGGGTGAGATCACGCATAATGCATGCTCCTGTTCCACTTTACTTTTCTGACATATGTCCAGAACACACCCATGTCGCTAACTACTTCCTGTCGCGGAACCACGTTCAGCGACAGGAGGGCAGTTTAGCGACATGAGTGTCCAAGAACATGTGTTATATAAATCTTTTAAAATCCCTGGTCGCAAACCAAACCTGTCGCGGACCCACGGTCCGCGACACAACCCTTGATTAGCGACCAAGGACCCAAATGCTCGTGATTTTATTCTGGAAGGGCTCTGTCACGGAACCCCTGTCGCGGACCCACGGTCCGCGACACACCCCTTGTTCCGCGACCAGGAATTATGCCCTTGTTGGATTTTCAAACCTTGTGTCGCGGAACCCCTGTCGCGAATCCACGGTCCGCGACACACTCATTGTTCCGCGACACAACAATCCTAATTTCCAAAATTCCAATTTCTCTTATTTCCCACCTCTCTGTCGAGATCCTCCTGTCGCGGACCCACGGTCCGCGACACAATTTCTGTTTCTCGACAGGTTTGTTTCTCGGCAGGCTTGGCACCTTTTTGCCAAAATTTTATTCTCCATCTCACCCTATTAATTAATTGAACCTTTATATTAATATTTTGAGGTTGAAATCCAATGATCTCAACCCATGATTATTTTGATATAAAGAACTTTGTTCAATTGTCCATTAAAAGATTCTTCTACAAAAATTAAACTCTAATGATCTAAGTATATAATCCGGACTGTAATTAATTAATTAATTATGGAATGAGTGATCATTTAGACATCCCATACCCTTGCATGAGAAACCAATGTCTCTCATACAAGATGACCCAAAAATATTTTTCTTTTATTTATTTTGTCTTTACCCGTGTTGTGTGAAACAGCTAGTAAGAGATATAACAGACTAATGTTGGCGGGTATTCCCACACGGATAAACTAGCTCGTGGTCTGTATATTAATTACTAGATGTTATTTTGTATGGTCCGGATAGTGGTCGGTGGAAGCCTTGGCGGTTCGTCCATCCGGGATTATAATAGCTGCTCCGCTGATTCCTATCCGGATACAGTTTTATTTTCTTTATCCTAATTTCAAACCTGAATTCAAGTTGTAGTAGTAGTATTATTAAATGATGACGACCAACATTATTTGAGAATTATTACAGCAAGAAAATATGTGGGTTTTTCTTCCATTAACAGACAAAAGGGAGCTGAATGACGGTGGTCACCGTCACTTGGAATTCCTTTCTGTCTAAAAATCATTCCATCTGGAATAATTGGGAACTGGATAGCAGATGTTTGCAGTCCAGATCACCCCAGTTATTTCTGGCACTCTTTTTAGCCAAAATTCTCCTCATCTCCGGCTATTTCATCTTTGTGTTCCAACTTCTGTCTAAACCCACCTTATATTTTGGGTGATTTAATTTTACACTTCTCTATAAATTTATGCATGATAATATTATGTAACTATTGTGGTCATATTATTTCGGGATCCTTCCCTTGGACATAGGAGTCTTGATTTTAATCAGATGTCTCACAATAAATTTCCAACAAAAATTCATTTATAAAATCTGGATCTAAGTAAGGGATAAATTCCTCAGTTATGTCTAATTCATATTCTACCGGGGGTTAATTTTGGGAAATTAGAAGCAGAGTCAGCGATTAGGTCTCACCTAGACTGAAAGGATCTGTGTTTTAATTAAGAATCTAGTACCTGTTTAGGGAATGGTTTTCAGATTCATTATTTTCCAAAATTGCTGTTTGTTGGGAATCTAAGATTAAATATTACACCGAGATGGGGTCCACTTGGACTCAAATACAGTGTAGTAAATAATCTTAGAGGAACATCATCCAGGCCTTGGCTACTTTCTAAGATAGGGTTGAGTTTTCTTTCAACTGCTATCCTCTCTTGCCAAAGCCTATTTTTGAGTCCTGAGTGAGTGCATCCGGAACGAACTAATCTATTAGTTCGTTTCATTAGTTTGTATCTCATAACCACCTGGAAGGAAGTGAACACACGAGTAGTTCACCGAGAGCCGGGAATTCTTGATCCATATTCCGACATCCTGATGGGGAGCTGTCTTTTACTACCAGGATCAGATTTTCAAAACCTCCGAGTGATAGAATTTCAAATGCTTTCTTTATCGCTTTCTTTTAAATGCTTTCGTTAGATGTCACTCGGTTGTATTGAGAGTTGTGTAACTACTACTAGGACTGATAGTTAAGGGATAGTTCAGGCTTGATTAGAATCTTTGGGTGTGACATGGGGGAATGATAGCAGTACTTGCCACTTCAATAAATGATTTGTCAGGTGTTGCTTGTCCACCACAGATGAATAACATGCCTCTACACGGCCGTGTGAAGGCAGTTGTGAGTCTGTGGTATCTTAGATTTTGCTGTCTTAAGAGCATATAAACTCTCGCTGTAAGTACCTGTCTGTTAAAGGGAACATAGTGGAGAAAGCATGAGAGTTAGCTAACTGATGGATTATCCCAAGCTAAGATCTGCGTAACAAAATGGAAGTTTAACTGTGTTTCATCTGAATCTTGTCCAATTTTTATTATTTTCTCCATGTCCCTTCTGTCTCATTTTAAATCTGCTTTCTTAGAATAATCTTAACCGCTTTCTTAGAATAATTTTATTGCTTTCTTAGATTAAATTTAATTCGCTTTCTAGAATAATTTTATCTACTTTATTTTAATTGCTTTCATAACTTAGTTTAAATTCTGTCTAGTAGTTGATAATCAAACACAAACTTGAATCGAGTAACCGAGTGGAAAATCTTAGTAAACGATGTGGGCCCTGCTTCTATCGCTCATCCTCCAGTGAACGATCCGGTACTTACTATAAATACTGCAATTTTTGACTCCGTGCGCTTTCGGGGGCACAGTTTCTTAACACGAGTAATAAAAACGTGACAACCTATAAATATATCCCTAATCCCAACTCCATCTTCATAAATTGGTTTCATTGAATAAAATTGAAAACCAGGATTATGATTTTTCCGAAAATACTCATGTAGTGGGAACTTGTCAAAAGTTTCATGGCAAGGATCTTCAAGGCACGAAATTGTCAAAGATTTCATGCCGGGGAGGTCCATAACGCCGTTTGGACTCAAAGTTTTCCCTCATGAGTAATAAAAAGTGAAATATATCCTTAAACCCCTTTCCCATGAATCATAATTCTTTTCATTTAATAAATTTAACCTGGGATATTTTAAAAATATTCGTGTAACGAAATTAGTCAAAAGTTTCATGGCGCCGTTGCCGGGGAGGATGCAGCGTCGTTTATTAAGCGAATTACACTCGGTTGTATTAAGAGTTGTGTAACTGCTACTAGGACTGATAGTTAAGGGATAGTTCAGGCTTGATTAGAATCTTTGGGTGTGACATGGGGGAATGATAGCAGTACTTGCCACTTCAATAAATGATTTGTCAGGTGTTGCTTGTCCACCACAGATGAATAACATGCCTCTACACGGCCGTGTGAAGGCAGTTGTGAGTCTGTGGTATCTTAGATTTTGCTGTCTTAAGAGCATGTAAACTCTTGCTGTAAGTACCTGTCTGTTAAAGGGAACATAGTGGAGAAAGCATGAGAGTTAGCTAACTGATTGTAATACCCGTGATTTTTATCGGCGTCCAAAGGAATAAAATTTATTTCTTAATCAAATCAAGGTTGAAATATCTCCGAGAAGAAGAAAATAATATATCACAATAAATTATTGCTCGGAAATGAAACGCCGATAGATTCAAAAATTCAAAATGGAATAAAGGAGGGAAAGGAAGCCCGAAGACATTCCATGAAATCGAGTCAAAAGAATTGGAATTAAATTCAAGAAAGAAAAGAATTTTAATTCCAGGAAACCGTGGAGTCGGAAATAATTTAATTAGATAAATTGTTGCATGGGAGTCAAAGGACGACGAATTAGAAGCCGACGAATCCAAACGCGACGAACTCCAGATTTTGAATACGAGATTAATTCGAGACGAGATAAATTTAAGATAAGAATTTGTAATCCGAGAATGACCCGAAAAATCGAGCCCGAAAACGTAAGAGCACAGAAGTCCGAAAGAGAGGAGAAAAGGTCCGACGGGATCGCACGGCCCAGTCCGAACGCACGGCCCAGACCAGGCCGCGCGCCCGCCGCGCGCCCTTTGGCCTAACACCGCGCCACCAGCGCGCCAGTGCAGCAGCAGCTGCCAACTTGCCCGATTTCGGCGATTTCTTGCCAAAATTTACGACCCCGACTTTGGAAACTTGATTCCAGCCGAGGGAAAGGCAATAAGGCCGAGAATTGGCTGCTCCCTATCCAACTTTTCAGTCTCCAAACCCTTTTCTTCATCTTAAACTCTCCCAAAACCGAAAACACAAGTTCTTCACTTTCCGACGACCTTCCGACGACTTTCCGGCGACCGAATCCGACCGAGAAAGTGTTTAGATCAAGGACTTCAGGCTTTAGATTATTGGTAAGATGTAAATCAGGTCTTATATTCGTTTTAATACCATAGCCATCGTTCTAACTTACGGATTTTCATATGCAAACACAAATCGGAGCCAAAGGAAGAAGAAACCGACTTGAGGAGGTTCATTCGTGACATCCCGTGGATTCCGGACGACCCCGTGACCTCCTAGACATCATCCCCACTGTAAGTTAATACTTACTTGGTTTTGGGTGACTTAAAATGCAACCAAACATATGGATTTAATAACTCTAAAATCTGTCAACACGAAAAACCCTCAGCGCAACAATTTTGTGCGAATTTTTCGGACACTTAAATCTGCTCAAACGGAAAAACTCAAAACATGAAAAATGTTCCTAAGACATAGATCTAGTTTGTGTAAAATTTTCATAATTTTTCATTGTCTTTTGTTATCCGAAAACGGCCTCCAACAGACCTGCCCTAAAAGTCGAACATGAAACTGTAACAGATTTGTAATCGGATCAAAACCCCTACTTCAAGAGTTCAAACCGAAAAACTCAAAACTAGACTTTTGATCCTAACACATTAACCTATGTTGTGTAAAAATTTCATCGATTTTTATCAACGTTTACTACCCCAAACGATCCGAACATAAACTGCTTTGTAAAATGTTTTCGAAAATCTGACAGTGTAGATGTCCGAACTTGATGAGCATGTTCCTATATTTTCTAGCCCGAATTGATCTTCACAATCTAAATGAAAGTTTAGAAAATCATGTCTAGTATGTGCATATAAAATTTCAGAATTTTTGGAGTCCATTTGATGTGTCAAATTGTCGAGTTTTGAAGCTTTGTCAAATTCTGAAACCTGACAGCATGCTACTTTGGTGAAAGACTTGATTTTTGGCTCGTTTCCTTAACCCGGATCGAGAAACTTAAAACATGAAACTTGTTCGTCTCCGTGTTTTCGAGTTAATGGTGAAATTCTAGAGTTTTCGGACTTAAAATGAAATTTTAAATAATTACGGAGTAAGACAGCGACTTGTGTAAAGTTATATTTTGAGAAACTTGTGAAATTTGCAAAATGTGCTATTACCTTGCGGGTTTGATTCCCCAAGGGCGATTGTATGTTCTCCTGCGGGTTCGATTCCCCAGGATGTGTGTTGATTCCTATGGGTTCAATTCCCTAGGATGTAATTGAGTTCTTGCGGGTTCGATTCCCCAAGGGCGATCGTTTGTTTTCATGCGGGTTCGATTCCCCAGGATGTGTGTTGATTCCTATGGGTTCAATTCCCTAGGATGTATTTGAGTTCTTGCGGGTTCGATTCCCCAAGGGCGATCGTTTGTTTTCCTGCGGGTTCGATTCCCCAGGATGTGTGTTGATTCCTATGGTTCAATTCCCTAGGATGTATTTAAATTCTTGCGGGTCCACTTTCCCGAGAACATATTATACTAGATCATATCGAACAAAAGTGAAAGAGTGAAATCCTTGAAATACCAAATCCTGAAATCATGAGAGAATTAAGAGAATTGAATATTTTCTTTATTTTAAATTATGCCATTTAATTATTAGTGGATGATTAACTTAAATTGTGTATTACCTACAAGCATGTTTTATTAAACTTAATTAAAGGCTTTGAAACCCCTAAATCATGCTAGGTGTTAACTTACTCAGCACGTTTTGCTGACCCAAACCATTTCCTTCTTTTTCCTACAGAGCATATGGATTATACTGAGCACGTACATGCATGGGAATTTTGGGAATACTTTATTTTAAATTTGCATTAGACTATCGTATGAACGGGCCTGTTTAACCCGTGTTTTGGCCATGTCGGCCCTTATATTTAAATTTCCGCTGCAACTTATTATTTTAATCATGTATGGATGATATTACATTATTATTTTTAAGTAATTCCGGACTTGCTTTTAAAACTTTTTCCAACACTTATAGCCTTGCATCTCTTTAGCAAGCTCGGAGAAACCGTGTCTTGCTGGGGGGGTGCGGCGGTGACACCTCGGCCTGGGTTATCAAATCCGGGGTGTTACAGAGTGATATCAGAGCCCGGAATATTTTTAAACTATTATTTTTAAGTATTATTATTTTTAAAGTTATTATTTCTAAACTAGTAATATATTTTAAAGAGCCCAATTATTATTTTGAAGTTAAAGCCCAAATTTTTAACCCAAAAAAAAAAAATTTTAGAAGCCCAAATATTTTTTTGAAGCCCAAGAAATTATTTTTAGCCCAATACCCTTGTTTTACTCAAGCCCAAATAATTTATTTTTTTTGGCCCAATATAGGGGTCCAAATGTTTTACCCTTATTCTTTTAAAATCTATCCATGGAATAAATTTATTTTTAAAACCCATGGATAAATGAATGCATGCATAATTAAATTTTTTATTGGGGGGATTGCATATGCATACATACATAATTGCACTCACTCTTTTTATGAGAATCATCGACTCTATGAAGACACTCTTAAATTAGTATTCGACATGACTTTGACTTAGGAAGCGCCTGCTAAAGACTAACTTTGCCTTAGTCCTAGATCTTGATCACTTAGAAACTCATCTTCGCGTGCTTAACAACAGAGAAATGGCACCTAGAAGAAAACTGAGGAAGGTAAGCCCAAACGGCACTGACACTGACCTCCCAAACGCACCTAACAACAATGAGAATCCTCCGAACGTAGGAGATCGAGCGCCTCCTATTCCCAACAACATGGATGAACGTTTAAGGACGGTAGAAGAAGTACTCGTAGCATTAGGAAATGCCGAGGTGCATAGGGCACAAGCGGCAATACCTCCGCCAGTAGCCCGAATCAACTACTTGGCATTGGTAAACCCCTACAACCCACCCCATTATGACGGGCAAGAGGATCCGGCCAAGTTGGAGGGTTGGATCCGTACCTTTGACAAACTCTTGGACGCTATCAAATGCCCCGACGAGGAGAAGATACGTGTAGCGACCTACTACTTAGGAGGCGAAGCCGATGAGTGGTGGCAAAACCTTCAAACGAATTCAGAGGAAGATGAAGAATCCTACACCTGGGAAGGACTTAAAGAAGCCTTGAGAGAAAGATTCTACCCACTGAGCACCAAGACCGCAAAGTACGAGGAATTCATCAACCTCAGACAAGGAGCGCAAACAGTACAAGAGTACTACACCAAATTCAAGGAATTGGTGCGATTTGCTACAAGGATAGTACCAACTGACTCTGACAAGGCTCAGAAATTCGAGATGGGTCTGAACCTTAGTATCCGGGAGATACTTGCAGTAGGACAATTCACAAACCTGCAGACGGTTCACAATCGAGTTGTAGCAATTGATCAAGTCCAGCAACTGAAGCGTAAAGAAACCGGTGAGTCGAGCAAGAACTCGCAAGAGTTTTAGAAAAAGAATCGAAACATTAGCAATGGCAATTTTAAGGAGAATAAGAATAAAGGTTTCAATTATGGGAGAAACGGCATACGTCGTACAGTCATACCACGTTGCCCGCAGTGCCACCAAGCCCATCTGGTGCGCGAATGCCCAAGGCGCGGGACGTGTTATAGATGTGGTGGGGAAGACCACATGATTAGAGAATGCAATGTTCGTGAGGAGAGGATTGAGAAGAGGCTAGATTTGGTAAACCCCCAACCAGAGGAGCCATAGGACGATTGAACGACATCGATCAAGCTGACCTGCCAGCTCAATGAGGAAGGATCATGGGAAACGATACCCGAACCTGTTTGCGAATAATACATAGGCAGTTATGGGGACATAACTGTAATCTTAAGGGGGGAGGATGTAACGACCCGAATATTCTAGTCCGAATATTTTGTATTTCAAATAAACAAATTCAAACTGTTTTGAACTACGTCATGGCTTGATCCCTTCACAGGGTACGTAGGCAACTTGGAAATTTTAATTCTGAGTTCAGTCAAACGATATAATAAAATAATACAAACAACATCAAGAAAAACAACACCTAATGATACAATCACGCAATCAAACAATAGCACAAAGTAGAAAGGACCTTAGTTCCAAGCTCGCGAGAAGCTAACACGCAACTTCGGGGACGAAGTTGATTCTTAAGGGGGGTAGACTGTAATACCCGTGATTTTTATCGGCGTCCAAAGGAATAAAATTTATTTCTTAATCAAATCAAGGTTGAAATATCTCCGAGAAGAAGAAAATAATTTATCACAATAAATTATTGCTCGGAAATGAAACGCCGATAGATTCAAAAATTCAAAATGGAATAAAGGAGGGAAAGGAAGCCCGAAGACATTCCATGAAATCGAGTCAAAAGAATTGGAATTAAATTCAAGAAAGAAAAGAATTTTAATTCCAGGAAACCGTGGAGTCGGAAATAATTTAATTAGATAAATTGTTGCATGGGAGTCAAAGGACGACGAATTAGAAGCCGACGAATCCAAACGCGACGAACTCCAGATTTCGAATACGGGATTAATTCGAGACGAGATAAATTTAAGATAAGAATTTGTAATCCGAGAATGACCCGAAAAATCGAGCCCGAAAACGTAAGAGCACAGAAGTCCGAAAGAGAGGAGAAAAGGTCCGACGGGATCGCACGGCCCAGTCCGAACGCACGGCCCAGACCAGGCCGCGCGCCCGCCGCGCGCCCTTTGGCCTAACACCGCGCCACCAGCGCGCCAGTGCAGCAGCAGCTGCCAACTTGCCCGATTTCGGCGATTTCTTGCCAAAATTTACGACCCCGACTTTGGAAACTTGATTCCAGCCGAGGGAAAGGCAATAAGGCCGAGAATTGGCTGCTCCCTATCCAACTTTTCAGTCTCCAAACCCTTTTCTTCATCTTAAACTCTCCCAAAACCGAAAACACAAGTTCTTCACTTTCCGACGACCTTCCGACGACTTTCCGGCGACCGAATCCGACCGAGAAAGTGTTTAGATCAAGGACTTCAGGCTTTAGATTATTGGTAAGATGTAAATTAGGTCTTATATTCGTTTTAATACCATAGCCATCGTTCTAACTTACGGATTTTCATATGCAAACACAAATCGGAGCCAAAGGAAGAAGAAACCGACTTGAGGAGGTTCATTCGTGACATCCCGTGGATTCCGGACGACCCCGTGACCTCCTAGACATCATCCCCACTGTAAGTTAATACTTACTTGGTTTTGGGTGACTTAAAATGCAACCAAACATATGGATTTAATAACTCTAAAATCTGTCAACACGAAAAACCCTCAGCGCAACAATTTTGTGCGAATTTTTCGAACACTTAAATCTGCTCAAACGGAAAAACTCAAAACATGAAAAATGTTCCTAAGACATAGATCTAGTTTGTGTAAAATTTTCATAATTTTGCATTGTTTTTGTTATCCGAAAACGGCCTCCAACAGACCTGCCCTAAAAGTCGAACATGAAACTGTAACAGATTTGTAATCGGATCAAAACCCCTACTTCAAGAGTTCAAACTGAAAAACTCAAAACTAGACTTTTGATTCTAACACAATAACCTATGTTGTGTAAAAATTTCATCGATTTTCATCAACGTTTGCTACCCCAAACGATCCGAACATAAACTGCTTTGTAAAATGTTTTCGAAAATCTGACAGTGTAGATGTCCGAACTTGATGAGCATGTTCCTATATTTTCTAGCCCGAATTGATCTTCACAATCTAAATGAAAGTTGTAGAAAATCATGTCTAGTATGTGCATATAAAATTTCAGAATTTTTGGAGTCCATTTGATGTGTCAAATTGTCGAGTTTTGAAGCTTTGTCAAATTCTGAAACCTGACAGCATGCTACTTTGGTGAAAGACTTGATTTTTGGCTCGTTTCCTTAACCCGGATCGAGAAACTTAAAACATGAAACTTGTTCGTCTCCGTGTTTTCGAGTTAATGGTGAAATTCTAGAGTTTTCGGACTTAAAATGAAATTTTAAATAATTACGGAGTAAGACAGCGACTTGTGTAAAGTTATATTTTGAGAAACTTGTGAAATTTGCAAAATGTGCTATTACCTTGCGGGTTTGATTCCCCAAGGGCGATTGTATGTTCTCCTGCGGGTTCGATTCCCCAGGATGTGTGTTGATTCCTATGGGTTCAATTCCCTAGGATGTAATTGAGTTCTTGCGGGTTCGATTCCCCAAGGGCGATCGTTTGTTTTCATGCGGGTTCGATTCCCCAGGATGTGTGTTGATTCCTATGGGTTCAATTCCCTAGGATGTATTTGAGTTCTTGCGGGTTCGATTCCCCAAGGGCGATCGTTTGTTTTCCTGCGGGTTCGATTCCCCAGGATGTGTGTTGATTCCTATGGTTCAATTCCCTAGGATGTATTTAAATTCTTGCGGGTCCACTTTCCCGAGAACATATTATACTAGATCATATCGAACAAAAGTGAAAGAGTGAAATCCTTGAAATACCAAATCCTGAAATCATGAGAGAATTAAGAGAATTGAATATTTTCTTTATTTTAAATTATGCCATTTAATTATTAGTGGATGATTAACTTAAATTGTGTATTACCTACAAGAATGTTTTATTAAACTTAATTAAAGGCTTTGAAACCCCTAAATCATGCTAGGTGTTAACTTACTCAGCACGTTTTGCTGACCCAAACCATTTCCTTCTTTTTCCTACAGAGCATATGGATTATACTGAGCACGTACATGCATGGGAATTTTGGGAATACTTTATTTTAAATTTGCATTAGACTATCGTATGAACGGGCCTGTTTAACCCGTGTTTTGGCCATGTCGGCCCTTATATTTAAATTTCCGCTGCAACTTATTATTTTAATCATGTATGGATGATATTACATTATTATTTTTAAGTAATTCCGGACTTGCTTTTAAAACTTTTTCCAACACTTATAGCCTTGCATCTCTTTAGCAAGCTCGGAGAAACCGTGTCTTGCTAGGGGGGGTGCGGCGTTGACACCTCGGCCTGGGTTATCAAATCCGGGGTGTTACACTGATGGATTATCCCAAGCTAAGATCTGCGTAACAAAATGGAAGTTTAACTGTGTTTCATCTGAATCTTGTCCAATTTTTATTATTTTCTCCATGTCCCTTCTGTCTCATTTTAAATCTGCTTTCTTAGAGTAATCTTAACCGCTTTCTTAGAATAATTTGATTGCTTTCTTAGATTTAATTTAATTCGCTTTCTAGAATAATTTTATCTGCTTTATTTTAATTGCTTTCATAACTTAGTTTAAATTCTGTCTAGTAGTTGATAATCAAACACAAACTTGAATCGAGTAATCGAGTGGAAAATCTTAGTAAACGATGTGGGCCCTGCTTCTATTGCACATCCTCCAGTGAACGATCCGGTACTTACTATAAATACTGCAATTTTTGACTCCGTGCGCTTTCGGGGGCACAGTTTCTTAACACGAGTAATAAAAACATGACAACCTATAAATATATCCCTAATCCCAATTCCATCTTCATAAATTGGTTTCATTGAATAAAATTGAAAACCAGGATTATGATTTTTCTGAAAATACTCATGTAGTGGGAACTTGTCAAAAGTTTCATGGCAAGGATCTTCAAGGCACGAAATTGTCAAAGATTTCACGCCGGGGAGGTCCATAACGCCGTTTGAACTCAAAGTTTTCCCTCATGAGTAATAAAAAGTGAAATATATCCTTAAACCCCTTTCCCATGAATCATAATTCTTTTCATTTAATAAATTTAACCTGGGATATTTTAAAAATACTCGTGTAACGAAATTTGTCAAAAGTTTCAACCCCCCAACAAAATGGAGTGGTGGAAAGAAGAAATCGCACCTTGCAAGAGATGTTAAGGGTGATGCTCAACTCCAAAAATGTTGCTGAGTACTTGTGGGCTGAAGCAATCAACACCGCATGATACACCATAAATCGTGTCTACTTGAGACCTAACTCACTCATGACTCCATATGAGATATGGAATTGTAAAAAGACATCAATTACTTATTTTCATATTTTTGGCAACAAATGTTTTGTCTTAAATGACAGGGAACATGTGGGAAAATTTCAAGAAAAACGTCATGAAGGAATATTCGTGCGATACTCTAACACAAGCAGAGCATACAGAATATATATACCCAAGACCAGGAAAGTTCTTGAATCCACAAATATTGCCATAGAAGATGTTGTAATACCCGAGAATTTTGCAACATAAAATAAAAAAATAAATAAACAATAAATAAATGCACTAAATAAATAAGCATAATGCATGGATAAGGAATTATAATGAGAAATGGAATTAAATTTTCAATATCCGTAACCCGACACTAATGGACTCGAGAATTCGAGGCCAACATTAAATCCAGACCCGAGTAAAGTTAGATAGGGGATTGGAGTCCGAAAAAAACCCGAAAATCGGAGTCCAAGAACATAGAGGGATAGAAGTCCGAAAGAGAGGAGGAAAGACTCGACGGATCGCACGACCCGCTCGGACCGAAGTCCAGGCGGTATCCGCGCGGTGGCCACGCGGGGTTTTTTCAATCGCCGCGCCAACCCCGCGCCGGCGAGCAGTGATGGGTGATTTTCACCACTCATATTTTACCACAAGCGGATGGTTGTCATCAAGAAATAAAACCGGTGAATACCGGGTCGAATCCACAGGGAATTTCAGAATATTATTTCATTCCGGAGAAATTTTAATTGTTCTTAAGTTCATTAATTATATTTAATATATTTAAAAAGATTTGTTTAATTCTAATGGTGATTTAAATTAAAAACAGTGACATTAAATTGAAATAAAGCAAATTAAAGTTTTAATTAATACAAATACTAATGGGAGTTGCTTGTAATATTTTAAATATTGCCATCTTTATTATAAAATAGAAATTGTGTAATAATTTGACATTTCCCAATGTTCTAAAAATCAATTCCTTAAATTTAGATATTTTTATAAAGATTAAAAATATAATAATCTACTAAAACCTCAAATTATGCTTAAACGGACTTCATGGAAGCTGATTAGATTATCTAACATTTTGCAATCATTATTCTAGGCCTAAATTTGAGTCTTTCCCAAGCATACAAATTTTCCTATAGCAATTAATAGGCACTTTTCATTTCCCAAATCATTGTGCACATGCCAGAATCCCTTTTTAATGTAATTTATTCCCAATTCCGGTACTAAAATATTAATTCTACTTTTTATCTCCCGATTTCGCAAAGCAGAATTTATGGAATTAGATTCTAACATTTAAATTATGCAAAATAGTGTAAATAATCTAACAATTATGGTAAAATAATAATAAAACATGGTAAACTGGATTTAATTAATAATATTAAAATACAGACAGAGTAGAATTAATGCCAGATTACTAAAAATAGGTGATACAGATTGATCGATCTATTTGGTCTCAACCAGATTAACATTTCAGATTATAGATTTGTTAAAAACATAAAATCTCGATCAATAGTGCAGGCATCTGACATACAATCCCAATTACAGAGTCTAATATTTTAACAGGTTTAACCAGTTTAAGCGATCAAAAGCAGATTACACCCAAAACATGAGATTTCAGTTCTACAGCCTATGCAGAATAGCGCTCAAACTGGATTAAACAGATTCTAACACAATAGCAGATTAACCCAGATTACATAAAAGAAAACATCGACATTTTATTGCTTCCATAAAAGATAGGTTCGTACTTCAAAGTGATTCTGAACTCCCGTTCTAGAACACTTCTAACACGAACAACACAGAAATCCGTCTACAAATTAAGAACATGATAGCAGATTACATTTAGAGGCAATTTTAATTCATTACAATGCAAGAAAAAGAAAGGCAATACCTAGAATAGGAAGAACACGCCCAGAACAGCGTCCTTGATGCATTCCTCCGGCATGATTTTGTGTTTCTGGCCTTCTTCTCCCATTAGCAGATGTTTCCAGAGAGTATTGTTAGAAAATTATGAGTCTGGATATCGAAGAAATGAAGAAAACGGTGTTTAAAACCGAGTTCGGGAGGTTAAGAAACTGCTCAACCGCGACGATGGCGCATAAAATGGCGCTCGGAGAGGGTTTTAGGCGCCACCAAGTAGAACTGGCGCATACGCTGATTTTCCGAATTTTCCAAAACGGCGCAAAAAGTGGCGCTCCAAGGTGGTTTCAGGCGCCGCCAAGAAGAAGCGGTGCATTCTGACAATTTCCTAAAATTTGACAACGGCGCAAAAAGTGGCGCTGGAATGGCTTTTTATGCGCCGCCAAGAAGAGATGGCGCATCCTGAAGCTTCTTCCATCCGAAATTTTCCCAAGTGTTGAAGTGGCGCATAAAATGGCGCTGGAGAGCATTTTTATGCGCCGCCATGCTTATGTGGCGCATTCTGGAGCCTTCCAGTGTTGAAAATTCCGAATTTTGCGTCCTTTGACCTCCGAACATCTTCTTTCTTCCTTTTAATGCCTGAAACATCATTGCAATGTCTTAGAATTGCCAAAGTCTTATTAAAAAAACATAAAACAAGGTAAATTGAACTCAAATAAGCTCAATTTAATCAGTCTTATTAATATTTACACATCACATGAAATGTACACTAAAAAGCAGTAAAATAAGGTCTCATGCATGCAATTTAGGTTCATTTTATCATAATTTAAGTTTATTTAAATGTGGTTTCACAGGGTGCATCAACATCCTCACACTTAAATATTGCTCGTCCCTTTAGCAATGAGATCAATTAGCACATCAACTTGCCAATCAAGATAATAAAGATAAAGTCTTTATAGTCCTGCCAAATCATAGATTTCAACAATAAAATGAGATAAGAGGGTTCAAAGTTTAATGTACTAGAACTAGGCAAATTGGTATGCATCAGCTATTAGAACCAGATATCCAAAGCACTTACAATACAGAAAATAGATTAATCATACATAGCACTTAATATGGGAAAGTGAATAATGTAAATATGCTTTTCTTTTCCAGTCTTTAAATATGCTCAATCTATGGCTAGGTTTCACTATATTCTCGACACTTTGGCTGAGTTGTAGACAGTTGAATTCCAGAAGCTACTCGTGTCACCGAATATGTGCCAGTCATCCAGTCAAGAGTTTATGAATTTTATTTGATCACCCTGTTTTTCTCTTCTCTTCTTCTTTTTTTTTTTTAATCTTGCATTCTTTAATTTTTCTTTTCTTTTTCTTTTTGCAAGATAACTTGTTTTGTTTTGTTTTGTTTTTTTTTTTCAATACAGGGTTCTCACTCTGACTTTATTTTAATTGAGCATTTAAAAAGACTTGGAACGAGCATATTTATTTATAAATAATGATAACTCTCCACATTTCAAATAACTAGCCTAATTAATCAAATAGTTTTCTGCAAGGCAAATAGAATTGTCATCAATAGCCCAAACAACTTGCATAACAATTTGACACAGTCTAGAACTTTAAACTAAGAAACCTAACACTCATTAAATTGTAAAATCGGATTAGAGCAGAACATTTAGACTTATTTGGATTTTCTCCAGATTGGCATTGATGTGATAATCTCTAAATAATAGCACCACTGGAAAAACACAATTTAAATTTAAAATGACTAGACATGCATTTACTATTTTATTTAAAGCATAGAAAATAAGAAAATAAACTAAAATTAAATTAACTCAAGCTCTTACCATATTCTTCATGCGAATTGATAACATAATACATGAAAAGATCACACCTGGAATATGTAGATCCTAGAAATTCTTTCACCGTATTGAATGTTCCCCTTTTGCTTGCTTCTCATGGCATATCCTGCTTCTTTTTATATTTATATGATATTTGCTCATACAAAGATAATTGTTAGAACACATGGTAATTTATAGATTCAAGCAATTAAAATTCTATCCTTTATTTATTTAATTCAGATTTTTGCTTTTTTAATTTATAAATTTCAGATTTTTGATTTTTAATAATTATTTTCGTCCATTAAATAAATAAAGACAGATTTAATTAAAATATTAAGTTCCATAAATTTACCAAAAGCAAAATACCACAAATTCTAGCAACTATTACATAAAGAAGCTAATTAAATAAGCAAAATAGCACCAAAATAGTTCTAACTATTACAAATTAAACCAAAAAGGGAGCAATCCTATCTAATCAAAAATCTAGATTTCTAAGGATCCATCCGAATCATCTACTTCATCTTCCCTAGGAACATCATCATCCCCTGTGGAGCTCGAACTAGTAGTAGGAGGAATATATCGATCACCTAGACTTTCAGACATGAAAAATTCAAGTCTACTAGAAAGTTGTGAAATCTGTGTCTGTGCACTATCCTCCTTTTTCTTCATCTCGGCTCTCAGCTGATGAATTTCATAAGTCATTCTGTGAATTGCACTCTCTACAGGCTCAGCCTTAGTACCAGATGTACTAGGTATATCAGTGGGATGAGTGGATGCCCTACGAGATGAAGTAGGGTAAGCTAGCTCTGCACATCTTACTCCAGGCTTGGTGTAATTAGTTTTGAAGCAGATAGGAGGCTTTGGTTTTACATCTTGAGCATATGCACTTAGATCCACTCCAGCTCTCCTACAAAGAGTCCAAATCAGTGCAGGAAATCCAAGAATTTTTCTCTTCACATCAGATCCCATTTTACTTAACTCATATGCCACCATCTCCCCAATATCAATAGGCAGCCCGTTCTTCACACAATACACAAAATACAGCTCCTCTGCAGTGGGCTGCGCAGTGTGGGAACTAGGGTACACCTTATGCTTGTAGAGTAAGTAGATCTGATAGAGTGGCGCAGTCATCGATGTGGCAACAACGCTATCCTTCTCCTTCCCTATGTAATGGATTCTCTCTTGGTTTTCAAACATCTCTCTCAAAATCCTCTTCTCCAATGCTGATCCTCCTTCCTCTGCATGAACAGGGTCATGGAAGTGCTTCTTCTTTGTAGCCGGACAAGAGACATCTACAGTACCATAAAGTTCATTGATCACTGCAGGGCTATAGGGCACAGGCACTCCCCTAATCCATGAAGTATAGTGCTCATACTGGGCATTACACAAGAATTGCCTAGTAAGCTCCCAAGAGTAAACTCCTTCCGGATGCGCAGCAAACTTCATCCATCCTCGACTCATGAGAGCATCATGAATCGAAAACCGCTCCATGTCAGCTTCAGTGAATCCCTTGTCTGCAAGAATCCATCTATCCACCATTCTTTGATAATAAGAATATGCCTTCTGGTTGATGAAGATAGCCGGATTGAAAGTGTCCCCAGTTAATTCCTCCAGAGGGTTTGCAATTGCATCGTCCTTCCTATTATGACTTTTCCTCTTTGCCTTAGAATCACGAGGAATTTCTGGTGAGATTTCCTCCGGGGATTCAGCGACATCTTCTTCTTGCTGTGGATCATCCTCCGTTGGTTGAGCAGAATTGAAGGAAGTATCGTAACCATTATACGAATCGGAAGCTACCAGATTGTTCACAAACTCATCTTCAGCTCCCACAGCAGCCGGCTCCAGAATGGGTTCATTAATTTCTGGTGTCTGTGATGGGGCAGGCTCTGTGGCTTTCAATTTCTTTCCACCATTGTTTCTTGGGTTATTCTTTCTCTTTGGTCTCATGATGGCAGAATTTTAGGAAGAAAGGATTGGGATTGGAAAGCTAATTAAACTGGAAGAAGAGAAAAATTGACAGATTTGAGATTGAGGGTGTGACCGAACGGTCATGACTCTTTTAAAGAGGTGAAATCTTGATTTTGTTGAGATATGGCGGGATTGATTTAATCTAGATCCAAATATACACTAAACATATGATTTGGAGTTAGTATAATGCTGTTTAGGATCCCGAAAATCGAATAGATATGATTTGAATATTTTGGATTCGCGAATTTTTGAAAAATTTGCGTCGATGGGGCAAAAAGTGGCGCATAAGGTCACTTCCAGGCGCCACCAAGCACAACTGGCGCATTTTAAAAATAATATAAATTTTAAAAATTACAATGGCGCAAAAATTGGCGCAGGGAGGGGGTTTTATGCGCCACATAGAAGAAGTGGCGCATCCTGAAGCCAACTTGGAAAAATTTTAATTCTGCGGCGCAAAAAGTGGCGCAGAAAGGCAGATTTATGCGCCATCAAGCATGTGTGGCGCATTTTGGAAAGACTTAGAAAAATTTCTAAGTTTTCTGGCGCATGAAATGGCGCTCAAGGGTGTTTTTAGGCGCCACTATGCTTAAATGGCGCATTCTGTGTCAATTCGAGCAGAATGTGTTTTTCCTAAGTTCTTCCCCATGATGTCCAAAATCTCCAAATCGCTCAACAATACCAATTTCACTCCATCTACACCTCAATCTAGTTCAAATAAACTTTATTGATCTTTTAACCAGTTCAAAACACTCAATTAAGCATGTTATTGGTAAGAGCTACTTTATTGAATTAAAAAGCAACTAAAAACCTTAAAATCCATTTAAACTCCATCTACTACTCTATAAAATTACAAGAACATGGATAATAGAAATAACAAGTCTAAGATAGCAAAAGTAATAAAAGAAAATAGAGTTAGGACAATTACAACCCAAATGTAAATACTGAAATGTAGCAAAATAAACTCAGAAGCGCAATAGAGTCAAATACATAGGCCTATCAATACATGTCATCTATAATGATCATAAGCCTATCTATCGCTCATCTCTCTCAGTCAGTCGGAGTCCTCAGAATCATCATCATCGTTGTCACCCACTTCTTCAGACCCATCTCCAGCATCAGCATCCTCAGCATCCTCATCGCCCTCATCGCTACCATCCCCAGACCCAACGTAGTCCTCGTCATCATCGTCCTCAGAAGGTGTCTGAGGAGCGACATACCGCTGTCCCAAGCTCTGGGACATAAAATACTCCAGTCTGGCTGCATGATAAGCCTGGGCTCGGGCATTCTTTTCAATCTGATCACTCAAGAAGTTTTGTCTCTGAGCTACCAACCTCATTCGCTCATCCATAGTATTCATCCAGTTTTGCTGGTTGGTCATCATCGTCTGCTGATCAATCCTCAATGCCCTAGCCCAATCCGGCTCTCCCGGATACTGCTGATGTGACTGCTGCGACTGCTGTGGCTGAGCTCTGCCACGTCCTCTACCTCTGCCTCTACCACCTCGTGTACCCCGGGTGGACTGCGAAGGAGCCTCAGAATGCTCCTGGCTAGCATGTGAAGGTGCAGGTGGCGGTGACTGCCTGGGTAACTCCCTCGGTAGTATCATAGGCTTGCATCTAATCCCAGGCAGCTTGAAGTTTCTCTTCCCAAAGGGAATAGGGGGCCTCATCCTCCAGTCTCTGTCAAACTGCCCCATATCCACTCCTGCCTGTGCACACAGCTGCCATATCAAGCTGGGAAACATGAGAGCTGATCTCTTAGACACCCCCGGTGTCTGTCTCAACTCCAATGCTATAAGCTCTCCCATGTTAACCGGGCTCCCCACCTTGATGCAGTATGGGACGTACATATCCACGGCAGTAGGTCCAGAGGTGTGAGTCGAAGGACTCAGTCTAGATCTGTAGAACATGAGCAGCTGATACATGGGTGCATCCATATCAGGCCCATGTAACCTACTCATGTCATCGTCATCATATGTGAGGACATCCTCCTGACCCTCAAACATCGACATCAAGACAAGCTTCTTGATCTCCTCCCTATCATCAGCCCTCATAACTGGCTCCCAAAAATCCCTGCCGTAAGGCACATCCACTACTCCGAAAAACTGGTTGATGTGCTGAGGAGTGATGGGTACTCTAACCCCGAAAATCCAAGAATCCTCCTCCTCAGCGTTGGCTAGAAACAGCCTAGTCAACTCCCATGAATATGTCCCGGCTGGATGTCTAACAAATCTCTCCCAACCTCTGGATCTAATAGCATCACGGAGTAGGGGGTGCTGCAGATCTCTGTCTGAAAATCCTCTATCGGCAATAATCCTCTTCTTATGAAACCTCTTGTATAACTCGTAGGCTCTGGCACTCCTAAACACAGTGGCATCAAATATGCCCGGGCTGACATAATGCAAGTCGGGGACATACGCTCTAGGATCCTGCTTTTTCGGTCCTCCCCTATCCTCCTGCTCCTCCTGATCAACCTCCTCCTCATCTTCCTCTCCTCCTACAGCCTCAGGGACAGGCTCCTGTATAACTAATGCTGCAGATCTCCCCCTCCTAGGTCGAGAGGAAGTGGAACTCGTGACAGGTGCCTTCCCCCGAGAGGCTCTAGTGGGGGCCTGTGAATGATCCGATGCCTCAGGCTGAGGCTGATCAGGCTGGTCAGGCTGATCAGGCTGATTGACCTCCTGATGGTCATCAGCGGGCACTGTAGTGTGTCTAGAAGATGCACCGCTCTTGGACTTACTCCTCCTAAAATAGGAGAGAAGTCCCTTGGACTTGGAAGCACCGCCTGATCCCTGTGGATGATCCATCTGTACCGAATTTTTAGTGCGGAGTCTGCGATTTTCAAAAATATGCTCATCAGAAATAGGAGTAGGAACGCTATCCGGTGACTGTGGATCATAAATCCCCAATCTCCCCTCGGGCATCGGTATATACCTATAACCCGATTTCTTAGGGAGATTTGGAGGATTATACATTATATTGGCACCTGATTGTACAAAAATGATGGGTTAGTATCATATATATGCATTGCCTCCCATCCTCACACTTAAGTTTAAACCAAAGGTTTAACTTAAGTGTTAAGTATAAAGCAAACATATACATCAACCTAGAATGTGGGATTTAAATGACTCAATGACCAAAATGTTGCATTTTAAGGTTCATAAATCCTAAACTTTGTTCAAATGTATCATCCTCTTTATTCCAGAGTTTAAAATTCACATTTAGGACACACTTTTTAATAAAAACTCTCATTTTATTAAATTTCCAGATTTAATAAATAAAATAACCTAACTTAATAAACTAGTTTATCCTAAATGGTTTAAATTAATATTTAAATCCATTCCAATTTATTTATATGATAAATTAACCTATTCTAATTATAACTAAAAGAGTTTTTATCAAAAATGCCCAATTCAACTTACATAATGAAAAACATGGAATTCTTGACATAAAAATGAGTTTATAATTTCAATATATTTAAAATGACATGTTCTTGTGATGTTTTATCCATTTAATTATCGAAAAGGCCATTTTATTTAATTAAAAGAAATTTTCAGATTTTTGAATTCTAAAAGTTCCAAATTTTTAATGTTAATCCAAAAATTTCACCAAATGCATTCAATCCATGTTCTACAACATTTTGTTCAAGTTTAAACTAGGATTTAGATACTCAATATCAAATTTTATCCCACATTCTACAAAAACCCAAAATTCAAGTAACAATACCAATACCAAAATTAATGTAATCCAAAACACTAGAATGGAATAAAATTTGAATTAGGATAGCTATTCTTACCTAAATTGAAGTTTTGGAGCACTTTGAAGAAGAATCCCCAAAGTTGGAAGAACTAGGGTTCTTGAGCCCTAATTTGATTGAATAAGCAAAAATTTGGGATTTGGAATGAGAATTTGAACAATGTAGATGAGATTTGATAGGAAGAAACAAGAATTGGAAGAATTCTTACCAAGGTGGCGCAAATGTGTCGCTTGGAAGGAAGAAAATGGCGCTCGGTGGTGAAGGAGGAAGAGAAAGGGGTGCTCTCGGTCGAATTGGAGGAGAAAAATGAAGAGAAGAAGTAAATTTTTGGGATAAAAATCCCGTTCCAGACCCGGGTCAGGGTTCTGACCCGCGGGTCGATGCGCCAAAATGGCGCTTGGAGAGTGTTTTATGCGCCACTCAGTATAAGTGGCGCATGAGTATTTTCTGAAAAATCCTAAGTCCGCAAATGGCGCATCCAATGGCGCTCCGGAGTGATGTTATGCGCCACCAAGAAGAAGTGGCGCATAACCTGACTTCAACTTTCTCCAAGTTTAAAAGTGGCGCAATTTTTGGCGCTCAACAGCATGTGTGGCGCATAAACTGACTCTAGATTTTTCCAAGGTTGAAAATGGCGCAAGAAGTGGCGCCTGAGCTTGATTTGAGGCGCCACCAAGAAGGTGTGGCGCCTAAACTGAGTATGTGGCACTCGAATTTCAGTTCAAATTCAACCAAAATGATAGTCAATACACTCCCTAAGGTTAGCAAGTCAGATTTAGCATATATGGGCCCCTCAAATCATTCCTGATCATAATTCTCCTCAATTAAATCAACTAGTTCATATAGATCATTCTCCTTAACTCATCACCGAGTCAAAGTACACATATCAAGATCAATCTTCCAAGCACACATGAATCCATCATTTCTCAACATTTTGCTACTTATTCTAATCCAAAGCAATGTCCTACTCAATTTATTGAACACATACAATACATAGCATAACAATTAAACAGCATAATTAAAATGAAAACACGACTTACTTTAATAAAAACAGTAAAACAACTAAAAGCACATAAACAATAGAATGCAAAATATTTTTGTCTTTTTCTTCATTTTATAATTTTATTAGTTTTTATAAATTTTAATAAATCAAAACTCAACATAATTAAACATGCAATGCATTTACTTCAATAAGCAGATTTAAACAACCAAAGGTTTAACATTAATTTGTTCGATGAATCTAACTTCATCTCCAAAATAATGTTTAAGTCTTTGACCATTTACAGTGAATTCCCTTTCATCTTCAACTTTTAAAACGACTGCACCATTATCCCACACCTTCGCAATCCTAAAAGGTCCTGACCATTTCGTTTTCAATTTACCAGGAAAGAGTTTAAATCTAGAATTATATAAAAGCACTAATTGACCAGCTTCAAACACCTTAGGCCTAAGCATTTTATCATGATAAAGCTTGGTTCTTTCTTTATAAATTAAAGCATTGTCATAAGCATGACGCCTTATTTCTTCTAACTCAGTGAGATCTATTTTCCTTTTCTCTTGAGCTTCCTTAAATTCAAAATTCAATTTCTTCATAGCCCAAAGCGACTTAAACTCAAGTTCAAAAGGCAAGTGGCAAGCTTTACCATAAACCAATTTAAACGGAGTCATACCTATAGGTGTTTTAAAAGCTGTCCTATAAGCCCATAATGCTTCATCTAGCTTAAAAGCCCATTCTTTCCTAGATTTTCCTACAGTGGCTTCCAAAATCTTTTTAATCTCACGATTAGTGACTTCTACTTGACCATTGGCTTGAGGATGATAGGGTGTTGTTATCCTATGATGAACATGAAATCTAGATAACAATTGATTAACAGCCCTATTGACAAAATGAGATCCACCATCACTAATGATTGCTTTAGGCACACCAAAACGAGTAAAAATTTGCTTTTTCAAAAATTTAATCACTTGTTTAGCATCATTCAACGCACATGCTTCAGCTTCTACCCATTTTGACACATATTCTACAGCAACTAGAACATATAATTTCCCATTAGATGGTGGAAATGGACCCATAAAATCAATCCCCCACAAATCAAACAACTCAACAGGCATAATTCCTTTTAAAGGCATTTCATCTCTTTTAGTGATGTTACCTGCCCTTTGACATACGTCACATTTTTGCACAAAAATGATCTAGCATTCCTATAAATATTAGGCCAAAATAAACCACCTTCAAGTACCTTATGAGTTGTCCTATTCGGTCCAACATGTCCTCCTCCAAGTCCTTCATGGCAAGCCTTTAAAACTTTCTCAAAATCTTCATCCGGGATGCATCTCCTTACGATTTGATCTGAACAAAGTCTAAACAAATAAGGTTCATCCCAAATAAAATATTTAGCATCAGTTTTAAACTTTTGTTTCTGGCTATGCTATTTTAAATGATCAGGAATTACACCGCATGCCAAATAATTCACAAAATCAGCAAACCACGGATCAGAGGAAGTGTTATTAATTAAATATAAATTTTCATCAGGAAATGCATCATTAATTAATCTTCCTTCCCCTTTTTCATGCTCAAGTCTAGATAAATGATCAGCTACAGGATTCTCATCTCCTTTTCTATCTCTAATTTCCAAGTCAAATTCCTGTAACAATAATACCCATCTAATTAACCGTGGTTTAGCATCTTTCTTTGCAAACAGATATTTAATAGCAGCATGATCAGTGTAAACTACAGTTTTTGAGCCTATCAGGTATGGCCTAAACTTTTCACATGCATAAACAACAGATAAAAGCTCTTTTTCAGTAGTGGCATAATTTTTCTGTGCAGTATTTAAAGCCTGACTAGCATAATAAATAACATGAAGTTTCTTATCCTTTCGTTGACCCAATACTGCACCAACAGCGAAGTCACTAGCATCGCTCATGATCTCAAATGGCAGGCTCCAGTCGGGTGGCTGAATAATCGGTGCAGTTATCAATGCTTCCTTGATCCTATTGAACGCCTCAATACACTCATCAGAAAAATCAAACTCAACATCTTTACATAGCAGCTTAAACAGAGGTAATGCAATTTTTGAAAAATCTTTTATGAACCTTCGATAAAATCCAGCATGACCCAGAAAACTTCTCAAAGTTTTTAGATTATTAGGAGGTGGAATTTTTGCAATCACTTCTACTTTAGCCCTATCAACTTCAATGCCATTTTTAGAAATCCTATGTCCTAAGACAATACCTTCATTAACCATAAAATGACATTTTTCCCAATTAAGAACTAAATTTGATTCTTCACATCTAATCAGAACTTTTTCCAAGTTAATTAAACATTTTTCAAAATCAGACCCGAATACAGAAAAATCATCCATAAATACCTCAATGCATGTCTCAATTAAATCAGAAAATATAGACATCATGCATCTCTGAAATGTAGCTGGAGCATTACACAAACCAAATGGCATTCTCCTATATGCAAATGTATCGTAAGGACATGTAAAAGTAGTTTTATCTTGATCCTCAGGTGCAATTGGAACTTGATTATAACCAGAATAGCCATCTAAAAAGCAATAAAATTCATGACCAGCTAAACGCTCTAGCATTTGATCAATAAAAGGCAATGGAAAATGATCTTTCCTAGTTTTATCATTCAATCTCCTATAATCAATGCAAACACGCCATCCAGTAGTAGGTCTAGTAGGTACTAATTCGCCATTTTCATTTCTAATCACAGTCATACCTCCTTTCTTAGGCACTACTTGTACTGGACTCACCCACTGACTATCAGAAATAGGATAGATAATACCTGCATCGAGTAGTTTAATCACCTCTGCTCTTACAGCTTCTTGTAGATGTGGATTCAATCTCCTTTGGGGCTGTCTAACTGGCTTGTCGTCCTCCTCCATGTAAATCCGATGTGTGCATAATGCTGGACTCAGTCCCTTGATGTCAGCTATTGTCCAACCTATTGCTCTAACATGCTTACTCAACACTTGGGTTAATGCATTTAATTGATCATCATTTAATTTATTACTTGCAATAACAGGTAAAGTATCACTCTCACCAAGAAAAACATACCTCAAGTGTGATGGCAGCTCCTTCAATGTCAACGTAGGTGGCTTTTCAATAGATGGGACTAACTTAGACTCTTCTATCGCACAAGCTACTTGCACATGTAATCCTCCCTCACACTTACTTTCAGCTAAGTCCTCACAACTCTCCACTAACTGCTCAAATTTCCTATAGGGATCATGCCTAGCAAAGAACTCTCTCTCAATCACCTCATCCTCCTGATAGATAGTTGTGACTCTATTACACGGGTAGGTGTCAGAACTAGCGTGTTGTGTTTTAGTTGTCTTAGAAATGTCAAACGACACTTGTTCATTGCCTACTTTAAGTGTAATTTTACCATCATCCATGTCTACCATAGCCCTACCAGTTTGAAGAAATGGTCTACCTAAAATCAGAGGGATATCAATGTCTTTTTCCATATCAAGAACAACAAAATCAACAGGGAAAATGAAGCTCTCTACTTGAACAGGTACATCTTCTACAATGCCTAAAGGAGTCCTAATGGATCTATCAGCAAGCTGTAGCTGCATCCTAGTAGGCTTCACAACTCCTACTCCTAGTTCTCTAAAGACATGTAGAGGCATCAGATTAATACTAGACCCGAGATCACACAAAGCTTTGTTGAATTCTTTAGTGCCTATGATGCACGGAATAGTGTAACTCCCAGGATCTTTCTGTTTAACAGGTTGCCTTCTTTGTAAGATTGCGCTGCATTCCCCTGTCAGTGTCACTTTCTCTTCATCATCAACACTCCTCTTTTTTGATAGAATTTCTTTTAAAAACTTAGCATAGACGGGCATTTGTGCTATAGCATCAGAAAAAGGAATATCAATTCTTAAATTCTTAAAGACTTCTAAGAATTTAGCATAATCTTTATCTTCCTTAGCCTTTTTAAGACGCTGTGGGTAAGGGATAGGTGGCTGATATGACTTGACTGGAACAGTAGACTTTCCCTTATCCTTACTCCTGTCAACACTAACTCTCTCACTCTCCTTAGGCTCCTCAGAATCCTTCTGCCGACTTTCTTTCTCTGCATCCTCACCTTGATCGTCTCCAGTGTCAGCTGAAACCTCTGGATCATCTAAGGTAGGGTAAGGATTAGGTAATTCCTTTTTATTCCTTAAAGTGATTGCTTTACATTGCTCTTTTGGATTAGGATCAGGCATGCTTGGTAGTGTTCCTTGCTGTCTATTTGAAGTGTCCCTAGCAATTTGACCAACTTGTACTTCCAGATTTCTCATTGAGGCTTGCATTTGCTGAATTGTTTGTTGTTGAGACACGATTGTGCTCATTAACTCTTTTAAATTAACTTCATCACTTACTTGATTTTGTTGCAGCTGTTGTTGAGGTTGAAAGTTCCTAGGCTGTTGGTTAGGGTAGAAAGGTTGATTCTGATTTCGGTTTTGATTATAGTTTTGATTCTGATTTTGATTTTGGTTTTGAAAGTTTTGATTTTGATTTGGGTAATTTTGATTTTAGTTCTGTGGATAAGATTGACGGTTGTTTTGTGGATAAGAGTTTTGTTGGAATTGAGAATTTTGATTAGGGTAGAAATTTTGGTTTTGAGGTCGGTTTTGGTTGTAATTTTGCTGCCTATTTCCCATGTAATTCACATCTTCCACTTGCTCCTCAGTGCTCTCACACTGCATAGTCTCTTGAAGTCCTTGATCAAGCAAGTGACAAGCTGATGACTCGTGAGGTCCATGACAAATACCGCATCTCACAACTTTAGCTTGACCTTTCTTAAGCGTAGAAACTTCCCTCATCAAAGCATCTAACTTAGAATCTATAGCAACTGCCTTTTCTACCTCATAGATTCCCCCTTTTGTTTTATTTCTAGCATTTTTCTTACCAGGAAATTTTTTCATGTTAGAAATCTTTTTCTCAATTATTTCCTTAGCTCTAGAGGGCCCTATAGACAGAAACGAATCTCCAGCTGCTGCATCCAACAAGTTCCTCCAATGATCAATCAACCCATTGTAGAAGAAGTGCATCTGCTGCCAATCTTCAAAGCCATGATTCGGGCATCTTGCCAATAAAGTGTTATATCTATCCCATGCTTCAAGTAAAGTTTCACCCTCATCTTGCACAAATTCTTTGATTTTTTCTTGCAATTCAATAACCTTAGATGGTGGGAAGAATTGTTCTAAGAAAGCTTCTAACATTTTATCCCAAGTAGTGACATCCCTTAATTGAAGTGAGTTGTACCAAGTTTTAGCCTTATCTCTGAGTGAAAATGAGAACAGTCTCAACTTAATTTCATCACTAGTAACGCCATTTATTTTCACTGTGTCACAATAGTCCAGAAAGTTCCTTATGTGTTCTACAGCATCATTCGTAGGCGATCCATTATATTGATTAGCTTGAACCATAGTGATTAGTGCAGGCTGAAGGGTAAAGCTTAAAGCATCTACATCAGGCCTAGGAGTTCTATTAAGCAGATTTCCACTAGTTCCTTGTAAGTGTTCTTCAATGGTCATTTCAGCTTGATCATCGTGCTCCAAATCACCACCGTTACCTCCATTATTACCCTGATTATCACAAGCGGATGGTTGTCATCAAGTAATAAAAACCGGTGAATACCGGGTCGAACCCAAGGGAATTTCAGAATATTATTTCATTCCGGAGAATATTTTAATCGTTTTAAGTTTATTTAGTTATATTTAATATATTTAAAAAGATTTTGATTAATTCTAATGGTGATTTAAATTAAAAACAGTGACATTAAATTAAAATAAAGCAAATTACAGTTTTAATTGATAAAAATACTAATGGGATTTGATTGTAATATTTTAAATATTGCCATCTTTATTATAAAATAGAAATTGCATTATGATTTGACATTTCCCAATGTTCTAAAAATCAATTCCTTAAATTTAAATATTTTTATAAAGATTAAAAATATAATAATCTACTAAAACCTCAAATTATGCTTAAACGGACTTCATGGAAGCTGATTAGATTATCTAACATTTTGCAATCATTATTCTAGGCCTATATTTGAGTCTTTCCCAAGCATACAAATTTTCCTATAGCAATTAATAGGCACTTTTCATTTCCCAAATCATTGTGCACATGCCAGAATCCCTTTTTAATGTAATTTATTCCCAATTCCGGTACTAAAATATTAATTCTACTTTTTATCTCCCGATTTCGCAAAGCAGAATTTATGGAATTAGATTCTAACATTTAAATTATGCAAAATAGTGTAAATAATCTAACAATTATGGTAAAATAATAATAAAACATGGTAAACTGGATTTAATTAATAATATTAAAATACAGACAGAGTAGAATTAATGCCAGATTACTAAAAATAGGTGATACAGATTGATCGATCTATTTGGTCTCAACCAGATTAACATTTCAGATTATAGATTTGTTAAAAACATAAAATCTCGATCAATAGTGCAGGCATCTGACATACAATCCCAATTACAGAGTCTAATATTTTAACAGGTTTAACCAGTTTAAGCGATCAAAAGCAGATTACACCCAAAACATGAGATTTCAGTTCTACAGCCTATGCAGAATAGCGCTCAAACTGGATTAAACAGATTCTAACACAATAGCAGATTAACCCAGATTACATAAAAGAAAACATCGACATTTTATTGCTTCCATAAAAGATAGGTTCGTACTTCAAAGTGATTCTGAACTCCCGTTCTAGAACACTTCTAACACGAACAACACAGAAATCCGTCTACAAATTAAGAACATGATAGCAGATTACATTTAGAGGCAATTTTAATTCATTACAATGCAAGAAAAAGAAAGGCAATACCTAGAATAGGAAGAACACGCCCAGAACAGCGTCCTTGATGCATTCCTCCGGCATGATTTTGTGTTTCTGGCCTTCTTCTCCCATTAGCAGATGTTTCCAGAGAGTATTGTTAGAAAATTATGAGTCTGGATATCGAAGAAATGAAGAAAACGGTGTTTAAAACCGAGTTCGGGAGGTTAAGAAACTGCTCAACCGCGACGATGGCGCATAAAATGGCGCTCGGAGAGGGTTTTAGGCGCCACCAAGTAGAACTGGCGCATACGCTGATTTTCCGAATTTTCCAAAACGGCGCAAAAAGTGGCGCTCCAAGGTGGTTTCAGGCGCCGCCAAGAAGAAGCGGTGCATTCTGACAATTTCCTAAAATTTGACAACGGTGCAAAAAGTGGCGCTGGAATGGCTTTTTATGCGCCGCCAAGAAGAGATGGCGCATCCTGAAGCTTCTTCCATCCGAAATTTTCCCAAGTGTTGAAGTGGCGCATAAAATGGCGCTGGAGAGCATTTTTATGCGCCGCCATGCTTATGTGGCGCATTCTGGAGCCTTCCAGTGTTGAAAATTCCGAATTTTGCGTCCTTTGACCTCCGAACATCTTCTTTCTTCCTTTTAATGCCTGAAACATCATTGCAATGTCTTAGAATTGCCAAAGTCTTATTAAAAAAACATAAAACAAGGTAAATTGAACTCAAATAAGCTCAATTTAATCAGTCTTATTAATATTTACACATCACATGAAATGTACACTAAAAAGCAGTAAAATAGGGTCTCATGCATGCAATTTAGGTTCATTTTATCATAATTTAAGTTTATTTAAATGTGGTTTCACAGGGTGCATCAAGCAGTAACGAACGAGGCGAGAGTTTCTCGCCTGATTCCGGATTTTTCGACTTCGGTTGCTTACCTTTCGGCTCAAGACTCCCTAGGGCAGACCTTGGACATCCCCTAGGTCCCCTACATCTATAAATAATCGTCTTATTCAACCCCGAACACTCTTCAAACCCTACGAAAATCTCTCTACATATCAAACCCTAATCCCGGAGTCGTCGGAGGCACGAAGGCATTCAAAGACTGAGACTTGGACAAAATTTGGAGACCCTCATCGTCGTGGTAAGACCTTGGCCGTTCTATTTCATTTAAGATTCGAAAACGAATCCTAATTAAACCTCTTTTCTTTCTGAACCCCGATCCGGATCAAGAACAAAGAACCCGACGGATCAAGGAGACGAACGGTGAACTGGAAGCCACGCCTCCGAATCGACGAGCCGGAACATCCATGAACCTGTAATTTAACCTTACTATGGTTTTGGGTGAATTAAAATGCACCTAACGTAAGGATCTAAACAAGAAACCAAAAATCTGTCAATATGAAAAAAAACCTGCGGCGCTGCGTTTTTGCGTAAATTTTTCGAACCCTTAAAACTGTTCAAACGAAAAAACTTAAACATGAAAAACATTCCTAAGACACTGATCTAAGTCCTGTAAAAATTTCGTAATTTTTCATCAAGTTTTGTTATCTGAAATCGTCCTAAACTAATCTGTTCAAATCTTGGATCTTGAAATCTTGGCAGAATCTTAGTCCGAACTTGTACTCGATTTTGACAATAGATCTAGGCCGATTTAGAACTTTAGTCGATCATGAAACTTGTAGATCTATGTCTTAAGCATCTTCCTGTAAAATTTCATCAAATGTGGAGTTAGTTTCCTATGATAGATTTTGAAATTAAGAAACTGTTGCTGTGAAAATTCGGACAGATTAATATCCTGATGAAAATCCAAGTTTTTGACTCATTTCCGTAACCCGGATCGAAAAACTTAAAACACGAAACTTGTTCTTTAGTGTGTTGGCGAGCTACTGCTCGAATTTCAGAATTTTCGATCATGAAATTTATTTTTAAATGATATTGGAGCTAACAGCGTCCTGAAATAGTATATTTTTGAGGAACTTACTAAATTGGGGATTTGGCCCTTAAAGTTTAAACGAATGGAAATTCCTCTAAAATAAATACATAAACAAATGTTTTCGAAATCCTGTTATGACTAGATTGAGCTTTCTAAGTAGAGGGTGAGTGTCCCATCGGGTGCCCCTCTAGCTTTTTGCTTCGTGTCTAAACGGACGAGAGTAATCTACGTAGGAGGATAGTGCTCTGCAGGGCGCCCTCCTAGCTTTGCACGTCGTGCCTGATTGGACGATGGTCTTGAACATGAGAAACTATGCCATAACGGCGAGATATTTAGGGCCTACACTCTCGGGAGTATCCGTATGGGTTTCCCGAGGCTCCAGAGTGGTACTGGGTATGGCGGATTTGGCTACGGCCAACGGTTTCTTGAAATGGGTAGAAATTGCAATGCAATCGAGAGAAACTTGAATACAAATAAAATCTTGATACTCGACTAAGGATTAACGGGAAAATTAAAAAAACTTGAATATTTTCCTTTCTTTATTTAATTTATGCTTTTAAATTATATCCTACAATTATCTTACTTTGCAAGCTATATTTATGATCTTATGGAATCCTTTTCTTTTAAATTATTCCATTAAATTATTATTAGATAAATAAATTAAACTATGTAGTGTATGCACATGTTTTCTTTAAATTTAATTATTGGCTTTGAAACCCCCATAACCATGTTATGTGTTAACTTACTCAGCACGTTGTGCTGACCAAACCATTTCTTTCTTTCTTTTTCCTACAGAGCACCGTGGGTTATGTGTGATCATGTACATTCATGGGAGTTTCGGGAACCTTATCTGTTGAATTTTTGCATTAGACTATGACTTGAATGAACGGGCCTGTTTAACCCGTGGTTTGGTCATGTTGGCCCAATTTTTAAATTCCGCTGCATTATATATGTAAATATTACATTCCGCTGCAACTTTGATATTATTATATTTAAATTATATTACAATGGGCTGGTTGAACATTTTAAATTCTAAAAAACCATAGCCTTGCATCTCTTTAGTAAGCTCGGAGAAACCGTGTCTTGCTAGGGAGGTGTGGCGGTGACATCCCGACCTGGGTTATCAAAAACCGGGGTGTTACAGAGTGGTATCAGAGCCCGGATATTTTAAAACTACGATTTTTTAAACCATTATTATTTTTAAACTATTATTATTATTTTTAAAGTATTATCTTTAAATGCATTATTAAACTGTTTTTAAAGAGTCCAAATTTTTCTCGGCCCAACTTTTAAGCACAATTATTTTTTAGGCCCAATATAGAGGCCAATTCCTTTTACTATTATTAGCTACCCATGGGCCAAAATTTTATTTTAAAATCCCATGGGAAATTAATGTAGTGCATAAATTATTTTTGGGGGAATCATCATTTGCATGTGCATTCTGCATTTTCTATACCTTAGAGAACTTAGAAACGATATGTTCTAACTTAGACCTTGTGCTTGCACTAGATAACTTAGAAGTTTGACATCGAATTAGAAACAATAACTAGAGACTGATCTTGCCGTAGTTTTAGATCTCATTCATCTATGCGCACGCCAAAGCATAACAATCCTCGGCCTTTGTCGTTCCTATCCTCGTACGAAACAAGTTCTTTAGGTTGAGTAATAAAAATCAAATTTTTATTAAAACACACTTTATTCGAAAAATCTTGTTTGGTTTCCCAAACAACAAATCCAAAAAATCGAAATTCGAAATTCACGATTCTCTAAAAAAAATGCGGCTCTTTTCGAGCCCAATCGATCGCTATGTGCGCATATACATCTAGCGCCCAAACACTGTTATAACTACTTGGCTAAACAATTTATTACATTATCGTGTCCTAATCTATACCCATTTGTAGCAGAATGGCACCAAGAGGTAGACCAAGAAACCAGCCTGCTCCCCAACCCACTACTGAAGTGCCACCGAACACTACGGAACCCGCTCAACCCGTAGGAGCACAACCCCAAGGTGCGCAGGACGCCCCCGCACCGAACAATGTGGGCGATCGTCTTCGGACGATAGAGGAGGTCTTGATTGCGCTTGGGAACGCGCAAGTCAATCAAGGGCAAGCTGCAGCGGTACCTCCGCCCCAAGCTCACCCCAACTATCTGGCGATGGTGAATCCTTACCAGCCACCCCACTATGCTGGTGAGGAGGATCCCGCAAAACTGGAAGAATGGATCTGGACCTTTGACAAGTTGTTAGGAGCAGTCAAGTGTCCGGAAGAAGAGAGAGTGCACGTCGCCTCGTACTATCTGGGAGACGAAGCAGACCACTGGTGGCAGGCCACCCAAGCGAAACTGACCGAGGACGATGAGCCCTATTCGTGGGCGGAAATGATGGAGCTGCTCAGGGATAGATTCTACCCCCTGAGTACAAAAGCTGCAATGTACGAGGAATTTCTATCATTAAAACAAGGAGGTCAAACGGTGCAGGAATACTACACCCTCTTTAAGGAACTAGTACGATTTGCGCCAAGGTTGGTGCCGATGGACATGGAGAAAGCCCAGAAGTTCGAAATGGGCTTAAATCTGGCAATTCGCGAGGTGATCACAGGGATGCACTACCCTAACTTACAAGTTGTTTATGATCGTGCGGTAGCGGTTGCACGAGTTCAAGGACTGAAGCGGAAAGTGATAGGGGAGATTAGCCGAGGACCCCATGGACAAGGCAAGAGAGATAAGGACCGCAGAACTGATATTGACTTGGGTAGGAATAATTATCGTGAAGGACCAAATGGAATAGCCCAAGGCGACGATGGAGGCAACAATAGAAAGATTTTCAACCGTGAGGGCTACGTACCCCGATGCCCAAAGTGTAACCAACCTCATCTGGTTAGAGGATGCCCTCAACCCGACACATGCTTCCGATGTGGTCGACGTGGACATCGGATGAAAGAGTGTCGAACCCATATTAAGAATATCACCAAAAGAGAGGATCCGGTCGCCGAACCTGACCAGTCACGAAACCCAGACGGTCAAAATGACAACAACCAAGGGCATCGACTCCAAAATCAATACCCTCAACAGAACCCGAACCAGAACCAAAAACGGGACCAGCTGAATAATCAAGGGAGACCCATGGGACGTTGAACGTAATAAATCAAGCGGACATACCTGTGCGAGGCGACGATACGCGAACCATTTTAAACAATCATGAATGGGCAGTTATGGGGACATAACTGAAGTCCTAAGGGAGAGGGGATGTGATACCCCGTAATAAAGTATACGCATTTATTTTCGAGCTCGACTCAACAATATATATTCCAAATAAATAAATAAACAAATTCAAATTGTTTTGAACTATGTTATAGCTTGATCCCTTCACAGGGTACGTAGGCAGCTTAGAAATTTTAATTCTAAGTTCAGTCACAAAATAATAAAATAAACAAAAGGGGCTAACTTTTAGCTCGAGAAAAGCCGAAACACAACTTCGAAGATGAAGTTGATTCTTAAGGAGGGTAGACTGTAATACCCAAGAATTTTGCAACATAAAATAAATAAATAAATAAATAATAAATAAATGCACTAAATAAATAAACATAATGCATGGATAAGGAATCATAATGAGAAATGGAATTTAATAGAGAAATAGAATTTAATTTAAGAAGGAATTAAATTTCAAATACCCGTAACCCGACACTAATGGACTCGAGAATTCAAGGCGAACATTAAATCCAGACCCGAGTAGAGTTAGATAGGGGATTGGAGTCCGAAAAAAACCCAAAAATTGGAGTCCGAGAACATAGAGGGATAGAAGTCCGAAAGAGAGGAGGAAAGACTCGACGGATCGCACGACCCCCCCGGACCGAAGTCCAGGCGGTATCCGCGCGGTGGCTGCGCGGGGTTTCTTCAATCGCCGCGCCAACCCCGCGCCGGCGAGCAGTAATGAACGAGGCGAGATTTTCTCGCCCGATTCTGGATTTTTCGACTTCGGTTGCTTACCTTTCAGCTCAAGACTCCCTAGGGCAGACCTTGGACGTCCCCTAGGTCCCCTACATCTATAAATAATCGTCTTATTCGACCCCGAACACTCTTCAAACCCTACGAAAATCTCTCTACATATCAAACCCTAATCCCGGAGTCGTCGGAGGCACGAAGGTATTGAAAGACTGAGACTTGGACGAAATTTGGAGACCCTCATCATCGTGGTAAGACCTTGTCTGTTCTATTTCATTTAAAATTCGAAAATGAATCCTAATTAAACCTCTTTTCTATTCTGAACCCCGATCCGGATCAAGAACGAAGAACCCGACGGATCAAGGAGACGAACGGTGAACTGGAAGCCACGCCTCCGAATCGACGAGCCGGAACATCCATAAACCTGTAAGTTAACCTTACTATGGTTTTGGGTGAATTAAAATACACCTAACGTAAAGATCTAATCAAGAAACCAAAAATCTGTCAATGTGAAAAACCTACGGCGCAGCGTTTTTGCATAAATTTTTCGAACCCTTAAAACTGTTCAAACGGAAAAACTTAAAACACAAAAAACGTTACTAAGATACTGATCTAAGTCATGTAAAAATTTCATAATTTTTCATCAAGTTTTGACATCTGAAATCATCCTAAACTAATCTGTTCAAATCTTGGATCTTGAAATCTTGGCAGAATCTTAGTCCGAACTTGTACTCGATTTTGACAGTAGATCTAGGCTGATTTAGAACTTTAGTCGAACATGAAACTTGTATATCTATTTCTTAAGCATCTTCCTGTAAAATTTCATCAAATTTGGAGTTTGTTTGCTATGATAGGTTTCGAAATTAAGAAACTATTGCTGTGAAAATTCGGACAGATTAATATCCTGATGAAAATCCATGTTTTTGACTCGTTTCCATAACCCGGACCGAAAACCTAAAACACGAAACTTGTTCGTTAGTGTGTTGGCGAGCTACTGTTCGGATGTCAGAATTTTCGGTCATGAAATGGATTTTTAAATGATATTGGAGCGAACAGCATCCTGAAATAGTATATTTTTGAGGAACTTACTAAATTGGGAATTTGGCCCTTAAGGTTTAAACGAATGGAAATTCCTCTAAAATAAAATACATAAACAAATTTTTTCGAAATCCCGTTATGACTAGATTGAGCTTTCTACGTAGAGGGTGAGTGTCCCATCGGGTGCCCCTCTAGCTTTTTGCTTCGTGCCTAACGGACGAGAGTAATCTACGTAGGAGGATAGTGCTCTGCAGGGCGCCCTCCTAGCTTTGCACGTCGTGCCTGATTGGACGATGGTGTTGAACATGAGAAACTATGCCAAAACGGCAAGATCTTTAGGGCCTACACTCTCGGGAGTATCCGTAAGGGTTTCCCGAGGCTCCGGAGTGGTACTGGGTATGGCGGATTGGCTACGGCCAACGGTTACTTGAAATGGGTAGAAATTGCAATGCAATCGAGAGAAACTTGAATACAAATAAAATCTTGATACTCGACTAAGGATTAACGGGAAAATTTAAAAAACTTGAATATTTTCCTTTCTTTATTTAATTTATGATTTTAAATTATATCCTACAATTATCTTACTTTGCAAGCTATATTTATGATCTTATGAAATCCTTTTCTTTTAAATTATGCCATTAAATTATTATTAGATAAATAAATTAAACTATGTAGTGTATGCACATGTTTTCTTTAAATTTAGTTATTGGCTTTGAAACCCCATAACCATGTTATGTGTTAACTTACTCAGCACGTTGTGCTGACCAAATCATTTCTTTCTTTCTTTTTCCTACAGAGCACGTGGGTTATGTGTGATCATGTTCGTTCATGGGAGTTTTGGGAACCTTATATGTTGAATTTTTGCATTAGACTATGACTTGCATGAACGGGCCTGTTTAACCCGTGGTTTGGCCATGTTGGCCCAATTTTTAAATTCCGCTGCATTATATATATGTAAATATTACATTCCGCTGCAACTTTGATATTATTATATTTAAATTATATTACAATGGGCTGGTTGAACATTTTAAATTCTGAAAAACCATAGCCTTGCATCTCTTTAGTAAGCTCGGATAAACCGTGTCTTGCTAGGGAAGTGTGGCGGTGACATCCCGACCTGGGTTATCAAAAACCGGGGTGTTACAATGTTCCATGCAAAGATTCTGCTCAACTCAAGGAAGATGAAGATCCATCAGTATCACCTAGTGGTCAAAATTCAGGACAGATCAATGCAGAACAGATCACTACTGGAGACGAGTCCACCGAAGCAGTCCAAACACCCAGTCTGGACACCTTGTCACATGACTCTGAGCCTCAGAAAGACCTCAACAGACATATTCACAAACATCATGATCCTGAAGATGTAATTGGTGATGTCAATGAAAGGAGGAAAACCAGGGGAAGAAGATTGATTTCAAATAACTAGCTGGTTTGCACTGCTACACATCCAAGATCGAACCATCCAAAGTGGAAGAAGCTCTCCAGGATGAACATTGGATAAACGCTATGTAAGATGAGTTACTACAGTTCAAGAGAAATGAGTGTGGACACTTGTTGAAAGACCACGAGATACAAATGTAATTGGTACCAAGTGGATCTTCCGCAACAAGAGTGATGAAAAAGGGAATATCACAAGGAACAAGGCTCGCCTAGTTGCTCAAGGATACACCCAAGTTGAAGGAGTGGACTTCAGTGAGACATTTGCTCCCGTGGCCAGACTTGAAGCGGTTCGACTTTTGCTATCCATTGCATGTTCCTTAGGGTTCAAGCTTTATCAAATGGATGTCAAAAGTGCATTCCTAAATGGATGGCTCAAGGAGGAAGTATATGTGGAACAGCCCAAAGGATTCGAGGATCCTCATCATCCACATCATGTCTACAAGCTTAACAAAGCAATATACGGGTTAAAACAACTCCTAGGGCCTGGTACGAGAGGCTCTCGAAATACTTGATTGAACACGGATTCGAAAGAGGAAGTCTTGACAAGACCCTATTCATCAAAAGAGAAAGCAAAGGAATCCTTATCGCTCAAGTGTATGTAGACGATATAGTCTTTGGATCAACACATCATGTGCTCAAGGACCACTTCATCGAAATAATGGGTAAGGAGTTCGAAATGAGCATGGTTGGGGAACTAACTTATTTTCTTGGCTTGCAGGTAGCACAAAAGAAAGGTGGCATATTTCTCAGCCAAACCAAGTATGCTCGGAACATTGTGAAGAAGTTTGGCATGGAGTCCAGCAAACCAGTCCGAACTCCTATAGGGACTAATGACAAATTGAGCAAAGATCCTAGTGGTCAAAGTGTGGATCAAAAACTCTATCGAAGCATTATTGGAAGCCTACTATACTTAGCTGCAAGTCGACCAGACATAAGCTATGCAGTTGGTGTATGTGCTCGCTATTAAGCCGATCCCAAGGAATCCCACTTGAAAGCTGCCAAAAGAGTGATCAAATACGTTTCAGGGACAAGTGATCTTGGTATATGGTTCTCTAATGAGTCTAATCTCTCATTACTTGGTTATAGTGATGCAGATTGGGCAGGAGACGCGGATGATAGAAAAAGCACTACCGGAGGATGCTTCTACATTGGAACAAATCTAGTCAGTTGGTATAGTAAGAAGCAAAGTTTCATCTCTCTCTCAACTGCCGAAGCGGAATACATCGCAGCAGGAAGTTGTTGTGCACAATTGCTATGGATGAAGCAAATGATGCTAGACTATGGGATTGATCAAGAAATCCTCACTATACTATGTGATAATATGAGTGCAATCAACATCTCAAAGAATCCAGTTCAACATGGGAGAACCAAGCATATTGAGCTTCGACATCACTTCATTAGAGAACTTGTTGAAGAAGGAATTGTGTCCGTTCAACATGTCGGGACTACTGGGCAACATGCGGATATTCTTACCAAGCGTTAGATCGTGAAAGCTTTGAGAAATTGAGAAAGGATCTCGGCCTATGCACGATCACTTAAAATCCCTCAAAATATGGAATAAGATTTCTTTTATACACTTTCCTTTATTACAAATATATTCCATTATTCTGATTACCTCATTACATTTAATATTTTTGTTAAGATAATTTTTTGCAGATCCTCAAATTAGGAAAACAATCCACACTATTTCAAAATTCAAATTGTGATGTGACAGTCGGACTTGACAAGGCAAGAGGCGGGAACGGTTATTCTCTCTTGGCCATTCAAAAAACGTGATCATGGCAGTTTTGGGAACCGAAATTGCCTTTCCAAAATTCAAATTAGGGAAGTTTCCTTCCATAGCTGATTTCCCTCATTCAAAATTACTTACCGTCCTCAAATCTTCTCAACATTCTCTCATAATTCCTCTGAGTCACTCGCACTTCCTCACTCTTCTTTCTTTTCTTTTCAGCGCAACAATGGTGAAAACCCGTGGAAGCCAAAGCTCAAGGTCTCAAGATCCCACATCCACTTCTTCAACTGGAAGAAAGAAAGTAATATCTCTGGAGGAGTCCAGCGCAAAGGGACGAGCCAAAGCAGTTCAAGGCGATTGTTAAACAAACCATCTCGGAAACACCTTCTCTAGTACCTGTTCCATTCCCTTCCTCATCTCCATCCACTGCCGAAGGGAAAGGTGCCACCATCGTTGTTGTTCAAGACCCCATGATATTCGGGCCGAAGAAGCCGGAGCCAACACCATGAAGCAAAAGGAAGTAGGATCCCTGAAGGCAAAAGAAAAAGGTGTCTCCACCACCAAACCACGAGAGAAAGCCGTAGCAAAGAAGAACGCCTCCATCAGCGAACATGTCCAAGCAGACCTTGCCAAGGCACTGGAACCCCTGGACACAATTCTGGCAAACATCCCCTCTATGGGATCTGGGAAGGTGACTGAAGCATCCGTGCCATCTAAAGTTGCGGACCTTGCACCAAAGGATGCACAAAAGGTGTCCATCGCAAAGCCCAAGAAGTAAACTCCATCAAAGAAGGCTGTTGTGCAAACAAGTGTTGTGTCTGAACCTGATCCCGTCACCACGACCAAGGAAAATCCCAAAGAACCTCTGCAAATCACTACCACTGCAACTCACACCAATCCAACCAAGGCGTCGGAACCACTGACTGAACAACCTGATGAAGAGGAACTGAATTCCGATTATGTGCAAGAATCTGATGATGGAAGCTCTGGAGATGAGTCGATGGTCGACATCAGTGATGATGAGAAGAATGATGCTGCGAACGAAATAACAGAGGAGATTGCCTGGACCGCTAGTCTAAAGAGGAAACATCTTCTGAGGAAAGAAACTGAACAAGAGGCCCCAGCAAAAGAACCAGTTCCCACTGAAGCTGAACATGTGGAAGAAGCCGATGAATAATCAAGATCTTATGACAACCAGAATAAGGAGTTCGGCGGTGACACTGAACACCTTCATGATGATGCCCCTGAACCAACTGAAGGGGAGAATCCTACTGAAGACAAGTCCGAGGATTTGGGATCACAAGACACTCAAAGTGAGCAAGAAGGATCCGGGGAAGAAGAAACAGATGAGGAGACTGGAGAAGAAGATGAACCTGATCACATGGAAGGGGAGGAATCTCAAACTGAGACACGTGAACCAACTCCACCAGCAAGGAGTTCACCAAAGGAGTTTGAACTAAAGAAGCGGACCCGTCCTGAACCAGAAGGATCTTCCAAAGCTGCAGCATCCAAGAAGAGGAAGATTGTTGTATCATCTTCCGAAGACCATGAACCTGAGATCATTGATGTTCAGAATGCCATCACCACTGAGTTCTATTATGAAGTGTTTGAACAATATTTCACAACAGTCCTGGAAAAGATGAAGGTGCACCCGGAGATCAGATTTGCTGCTGTTCGATATGAGGAAATGGGGTGGCATCAATACCTGGAGAAGAGGTCCTTACTCTTTTGGGCCACTGAGATAAAGCAATTCAAAGGACAGCTAGTTAGGCATTTTTATGCAAACCTGAGCGAAGATGTCCTCAACTCAAAGAGTCCGTGGTTCGAGCTGTGCTATGTTCAGGGAGAGTTATTCGAACTAAAAGCCAAAGCCCTGAACAGATTTCTCCAGGTACCACGACCATCCTTCAAATCTGTGTACTCACGCTCTGCTAAGTTGAATATGGCGAAAATTGCTGAGGCACTAACTGGGGTGGAAGGAAAACAGATTCATGGTAAAGGGTTGAGTGCTGGTGCTCTAACACACAGGTTTTCACTCCTCTATAAATTTTGTGCTCATAATGTTATGCCCGCGACTAACCATTCTGTTGTGTCCAAGAACATGTGTAAGTTGTTGTTTGCCATAGATCAAAATTATGAAATCAACTATGGAGCTCTTGTGCTCGAACAAATGATGGTCTTTGCTGGCAAAGTCAAGAGGAAGTACAACACCACACTGCCCTTTCCTGCTCTCATCACTGAGTACCTGAACCATCTCAACATTCTCGGGAGCAAGCATGATCGACCCAAAGACGTGGCAGACTTCAAGTTGTCCTCTGCCCTTGTGAAAAAGAAACCAGACCTGCCTGGACCAGGAGGAAGGATTCTTGCCAAAGATGCCTTCTCCTTGGTACGCGATGAACTTGCTGATCATATTAATCATCTGAAAGTATTGGAAGCACAGGTCCACACAAGAGTTCAGGCAGCTGAAAAGCTGTTCAGACAGCTTCCTGATGTATGGTCTGATGAGGACTAAGACATGGATACCAATCTAAAGATTCTGATACAGATTCCTCTGAGGAATCTGAGTGACTTGCCCTTTTTGGGCAAAATGTGCGCCAGATGGGGAGTTCAGTTGATATAACCGTTGCTCGGTTCCTCTGGCATGCACTATAACAAGAAGGGGGAGTCTGCTCCTGGAGTCTACTACTGCTGAAAGGGTAATTCTTTATGTTGGAACTATTTTGTGAACTATTTTTTGATATCGCACAATTGGCCTGTAATAATTTAACTGTGATATTTGATGCTCCATTATGATAATTGCCATGTCATGTTTTTGTGTTCATGCTATTGTACGGAGCATTAGAATAGTTTGTCTTGAAATGGGAATCTTTGTAATCGGTGGTTGGGTGAATTGGATGAACTACTTCATTTCTGTACTTGTGTTATTGGTTAAGACATCGGTTTGATCAACTCATATACTGGCCCACATTCTGCCAAAAAGGGGGAGATTGTTGGGAACCAGTTTTGAGCAAATGTGTTCACAACCGATGTCTGAACTACTTTGTTGGACCAACCATTCCAGTATTCGACAAACTATTTCAAGAAGGAGAAGCTGGCGAATCTGCACGAGATCATCTCCCAACGGTCAGCCGATTCTTGCTCGGATCGTGTTCAAAGAGTATGGAAACTAAGATCTTTTATTTCTGGCAACTCCATTCTAGGGAAGGAAGAATTATGGCAACTCCATTCTAGAATGGAGGTTGTGGCTCACTTCAAATACAACGGCTGAGGAATGAATTACACACGACTTGATTATCCATTTTCTCCCTCGAGCCATTTGAAGTATTTGTGCGCAAGAAACACATTCCTTCCCGTGTTCGTGAATATACTATCTTGAAGGGAGATATTCGATCAACACTGCATTGGGTGAATTGATCGAGATTGTGCTACAGTGATCTTGATTGAAGTCGACGAATTCAGTCAAGTCTTCCGAGGAGTCGTCAACACACGAGCTTAATAGAATTTATCCTTGAAGGAGGGTTTGCCAACAAGTTTCGGCCAAGGGTAACTTGAAGGGGGAGCCTTCAAAGAATTGGAGCAAGGTCGGGGAGATCTTCCCCAAAGCAGGGGAGTGCTTTGGTTCGACAATTCTAACTGCTTGGAGATTGGAGTTGGGCAAATTGAAACACTATTGTTTGATCGTGGATCGAGTTAAACAAGTAGTGAAACCTCCTGGATTGGTATCCCCCAGATGTAGGCTTGTGTCGAACTGGGTCAACAAATCTTTGAGTTCGTTTACTTTTCTGTTTATCTTTATTCCGGTGCATATAATTATTAAACTGAATAACCTATCCACAAAAGGTGTTTGAATTAGTTTACAGGATTAGTTTACTGGTTATCCTAGCAAACGGACCTAACATTATTTTTGATAATCAGCACGCTTCGGCAAGAAAATGACAACTCATATCACATACTAGTAAGTACTTTTATGGTTAGAAAACAAGCATGAATGATAGATATTATGATAATGCAAGCATGCAACCGACATAACGATTTATATTTGGGTTACGAACTTTTCACGATGATAATGCTTTTTTTGTTAAGCAATTTATATTTGTTTGATATACGATTTATGAAATTAAAGGTTGTCTCGAATAATATGGTTCTGATCAGTGGCGAATGCAGAAATTAAATATGTCGTTCTAACTTAATCCCTAATGTTCACATCATAATCATCATATCGAACTCTTGCATCAACCCAAATGTAATTTGGATTAAAATCAACATATTTTCTCTTATCCCGCACTAACTTGCTTATAATAATTTGAGTCTGATTATGCTTAAAGGAATATTCAACTGGACCTTTTTGATAATTTAGAAAAATACCTATCAAGCACTTCCTAAATCAATAAATCAATTGTGGGAGTTTAACACTAATTCATAACAAACCAAGAATATAATTTATAAAATTAAAATTAATATATACTTCATACGTAATGTAAACAAATCAAGTGACAATAATTCATATGTAACGTAATGGAGTTTTTTTCAGAAAAATGAGGTAGGGCTGGAGCCCTAGGAAGCCTAGGCTTGGGTCCGCCAGTGGTTCTGACCCTTCCAATTACCAAAAAAATTGAAAGTAGGAGCGGCTGGCAATGCAATAAAGGTTGGCTTGTAAGTGAATGTCCGATAAGTTTCCCGATGGGGATAATGGAAATTATAATATCCGATGAGGATCCCCAATAAGGTCCCTGACGGGGATCATGCCCGTTTTGAAGAATAAAAATGCTAATGATTTTTGGGACGGGGATGCTACTCCCCTTCACAAAACCGGCACATTGCCATTGGTGTGGTTTACTTCCTCCGTTCCTTTTTATTTGACACGGTAAGAGTTTTGTTACTATTCATTGAGTAACTTTGATTCAATTTTTTAATACAGTTATATAGGACAAAAAATAGTCAAGTGAGATCTTGTTAGATTCGTCTAATCGCATAGATTTAGAATATCAAAGTTCCATAACTTTTACCTGTACGCAATTTGAGTTATTGAAGATTAAAAATGTGTATTGGATTGCGTGAAATGTGGGTCCGTGACAATTAAAAAGGAACGGAGGTAGTATTAATTAAGTGGTGAAGGGGACAAAGACTTGGTCAATATAATTAGTTAAATCTCTAGACTTTGAAGCCCTTAAACCCCATTGGGTGTGTTTGGTTGTTGGTAGAATAGGGAGCATATAGCGGATTGGAGTAGCATATCCTCTCACAATTCTCTCTCCGAATCTGCTATCTGCTAGCGGATCCGCTGACTTCCAAACATCACCATTATCCCTACCGATTCCTATCCCTTCCTTTGTCCCCTTATAATTTGCACAATATGTTCTCTCACTACATTTTTTTTTTTGGTAAACACTACATTTTTCTTAATCTATATAAGTTGTTAAGCAAAATAAATAAATAATAACGGATGTCTTCGTTTCTATTATAAAAAAATAATAATCTGTATAAGTTGTTGAGCACAATATGCAACAGCTACAGAATCAATCAAAATGGCATCCATCGTGGACAAATGCGTATCATGTCATATTCATAACATACCACTAATTGGATCATTTTCAGAAGACAAAACGTAGATAGTTGAATGTTTTTACTTTTGTTTTTTTTTTGAAAATTGTGCTGGAAACTCGTTTTTTTTTTTTTGGAAAATAAAGCTTTAATATGTTAACTAGGCAATGCTAGCTGCAATCCATGGATGATGGATCCATCTTACACATTCATTACAGTGGGTTCTGTTCTGCACGCAGTTTTTGCGAACTTTTGGTAGCTTTAGCTTTTATTTCAAAATAAAAGTCCCGTTCTGCACACTAGTTTTTTGTAGATTTTGGGAGCTTTTGGAAGCTTCTCTTTAGAAGCTACATGTAGTAGCGTTAAAAAATAAGCTAGGAGCTCATTTTTTAGCAATCACAATTTTAACCCAATAACCAACTCACTACCCAATAGTCTACATAAATATTTGTTATTTTGGGATGAGGACCTAGCCCAAGCGGTTAAGTCACTAGACTTCCAACGGAATGTTGGAGGTTCGATTTCCACCGGCCCCCTATCCCTCCCTTTAATTCCCCTTTGTAATTGTGTGGCATGGGCTCCCACCACCCTTTTCCAGGCCTTCAATGGCTCCTCCAAAAAAAAAATATTTGTCATTTTATGTCACTTCATATATTTTTTCACAGCTACAGCTAGTTGTACAAAACACTTAAATAGAACTGACAGCTACAACTCCCACAGCTCCTTACAGCTCCAACTCCAGCTTGCACCTACATCTCTGCGTACAGAACAGACCCAATAGCCAATATAGTAGTAATTTTTAAGACCGAAATGGATGCAACCTTGGATCAATTGTTCAATTAAGACAAAAAATGAGTGGAGTGGTTGAGACTTGAGACATAAGCAGACACTAATGACGAGTGGTTCAATTACATTTTATTACAATTTCAACACTTTTCCTTCAATACAAGACATTATATTATAAACATTACAGCGGATAATAATATACAAGTATATAAAACTCAAACTTTTGTTTCAATCATCCCTTTCTTAATACTGCAGGACAGATACTTCTACAGTTCTACTTCAATAAATAATCTAAAAATTATTCCCTTTACATATTTTTATTTATACTATAGTAGTAGTACAAAATATTATTGCCACATATTTCGACTTATTTTTTGTTTTTATCAAAAAATCCTTTTCGGGAAATGAGCATAAGCCAACGAAAATAAGAAACTTATGCCAACCCGGTTTAACCGGATCGGCCCCACACAGCCACTCTATTTATTTATTTTTATAATACTATCAGTCCCATTTAACTTGTTTTATTTGATTTCTGAACATAATCCAATTCATTTTTTCAATCTTTAATATATCAAAATATGTATATAGAAAAATTATATAAAATATATATTCTTAAACTACATAATCATACAATTCTAACAAGACCCAATTCGACTATTTTTTTTCAAATATATATTGTCAAAGCTGAAAAATAAACAATGTTTAAAAGTCAAACAGTACACATTACATGGGACGGAGTGAGTAATTGACTAGAAATGGCAATGGGACGGTTTTGGGGCGGGGAGTAACATCCTCATCCCCAAAACCGTTAGCATTTTTAGTCCCCAAAACCGGCCCGTTCCCCGTCAGGGATCTTATCGGGGATCCCCATCGGGTATCATATTTCCCCGATCCTCATCGGGGATCTTAACGGGGATTTACTTACAAGCTAATTTTTAAAAAAATTCGGTAATTGGGATGACCAAATCTATATTATTCAAGCCAACTTTCAATTTCATAAATTATAATATTAAAATACACAAATCTATTATTTAACAATAAACCATAATCCACATCAAAATTTCATATTTGTTTCTAATATATAATCAACTCATCAAATAAATGAGTTTTAGTAATTATTTTTTATTTTGCGAAGCCAAAAGGCCAAATAAATAGGTGGTGGGAGTTAATACTATACAAATTATAGAGGGTAAGAGGAAGGATAGGGAGGTTGGGACGCCGAGTGGGAAATCCAACCCTCAATCATAAGAGTTAGAGTTAGTGACATAACAACTATGTCAAGTTCTCATCAATTTTGTAATTATTTTGGATTGACTAAGTAAAATTTATAAAATATAATGTCATAAAATATTAACGATAATATATAAAATATATAATAAATAATATATTAAATATATCAGGGATAGGCCAGGGCGGGGACTACTTCCCCATCCCCAAAAGAATTCCCGAAAAAATCCCAATTCCCGGCCCATCCCAAATAATCCTCTCCCCAAAACCGTACCGAAAATTCGGTTTTCGATTTTCACCATTGGGTATGAGTTTTTTTTTGACATCCCTAAGTAATTCAATACCAAATTGGAATCTAAATCCAACCTCAATAAAAATTGAACACATTATCTAAAATAGGCTCAACCTGTAAAATTTTACTTATTTATAAAATTTGTGTGTTTGAATGTTAATTTCTCCACAAAACCCTAGAAAAATAGTACGGCTAGTAATAAAATTAAATTAATTTTTTTTTTTTTTTGGAAGCACGTTAGGGTTGTTAAGGTGGGACTTCCCTTGCGAAGACTTGGGCTGCTGAATTATTACCTCCTTTCTGACCCACAGCTGATCAGTCTCTCTTGTTCAATCCATCAAATTTCCATTGATGATGCAGCTGGTCCAATTTCGAGCAGGATTCTACCCAACAACACTAGAGAATCGGAGGTGGAAGATGAGGTGAGGTCCCGCCATAAATATTCTGGATTGCCTCTTTCGTTTCAGCTCCAACAAATTTAGAGAGAGAGAGAGAGAGAGAGAGACGTGAGTGTAATTGTGTATGTATATACGTTGAAAAGCAGCGCATCGCATTTAATTGGTTGCTTACATTTGCAGTTGAGCTGGTTTTGTTGTATTGCGCTGTTGGTTCCCACTTCCTACGCAATTTTCCCCCTTTCTTTTTTTTTTTTTTTTTCGTTTTCCAAATTTATTTTTTGCGTGCACAAGATTAATAAATTACTACTACTACTTTGTGTAGGCTGTAACTACTTCTCCTCCACGACCACCGCCTGCCCCTTTCTATTCTCCCCCAAATCTGGATTCTTTTTTTGTGGGTTGAATCCAAGTAGAAAATTTTGGGTTTTAATTTTTAAGTTTTTGGGGTGGGGAAAAAAAGATGGGGAATAAGTTTATTTGCATGAGCAAAAAGGATAGCAAGAATGGGGGGATTGGATCGAAGAGTAAGAGGGGTTCAATGTCCAGGAGGAGGAGTTCAATGGAGGAAGAATTGCTGCACAGGCAAGCACTGGCTATGGCAATTCAGCAGCATCAGCTTTCTCAGAGATTCGATAACGGCTCCATGTCTCGGAGGATTGGATCCACCTCCTCCCGCCGCCGCAACGCGGGGTTTTCCGACCCTATTAACGGTGCTACTGATAATAACAAACAGGTTGAATTTCTCACCCTTTCATTTCTTTTTTATTTCTTATGTTTCCCAAAATTGGTTTTCCTTTTAGATGATGTTGGTGTATGTATTCTTGTGGAGATGGTTTCGTGGGTCTTTGTTTTCAACTTGGTGCTTTTGTTGGGAGTGCGGAAATTGGATCTAAAGTGAAAAGGTTTTCATTTGTTTATTGTAAAATTTTGTGAGGATAAAGGGATGTTGCTTTGTGCTCATTACTTGTATTAGATAGTGCTATTACTTGATGAAAAAGCGGAATTAAGTTTGATGATGCTTCTAAAAAGGTGGGGAATAAACAAAGTTGTGTTGGGACTTTTTTCTCAAGGAATGGGAATAGGGCCTATTTTTTGAGGTAGTGAGGGGTCCATTTCCTGAATTTCTTGCCTTTTAATGAGTCTTTGTGCAGAAATGGTTGGATTGTGTATTGGCTTGTTGAATCAGAGAAGATATAGCACACCATTGCAGTACATTATTTATATGCTAATTGAAAAGTCTTTGTTTTAGTTTGCTGGAAAGGGAGACTGGAATTTAGATTTGACACATAATGAATATGCTGGAACTTTGTTATGCAAACTGATTTCTGTGGTTCTTTCTGGCAAGTTCCTTCTTCATTGGAGATACTTCTAGAAAGAAACTATTTGAGGATTTTTAGATGAGCCTCTGAAACCATGGTTAAATCGAAAAACATTTGAGATGAGGGATTTGTTTCTTGAAATTTATTGTAATTATTGTAAGGTTAATGAAGACGGTGGTTTTGTAGGTGCCAGAGTTTCTGGAGAACATCAAAACGAAAAAATTTGTTTTGGTACATGGTGAAGGTTTTGGGGCTTGGTGTTGGTATAAAAGCATAGCTCTACTCGAGGAAGCGGGATTGCAACCTGTCGCTTTGGATCTAGCTGGATCTGGAATTGACCTAACAGATACTAAAAGTGTTACCTCGTTGGCGGAGTACTCTAAACCTTTGATTGATTATCTGCAGAAATTACCTGAGGATGACAAGGTACAAAATGGGCAAGCGGTTTCATGACATACTATATTTCAAGAGTATATTGACTGCTGACTGGTATTTACTGTTGCAGGTAATATTGGTTGGTCACAGCAGTGGTGGAGCTTGCATTTCCTATGCATTGGAGCTTATTCCAGAAAAGATATCCAAGGCTGTTTATCTATGTGCTACGATGATATCTGATGGGCAGAGACCCTTTGATGTGTTTGACCAAGAGGTGTGTTACTGCTTAAAAATTTGTCTTTCACACAATAGATTATACTACTAAATATCGTGATATACCAATAGGCCCCTTGGATGTGGAATTAGTGTAAGGATCATTATATATTCTATAAAGATATCTGAAAATGCCTGTCAAAATACGTAATGTGGGGTGGGGGAGTGCTTTTGTAGAGTCTATAGATGTATGTTTTCCAAATGCGAATTATAAGCATTTGATACGACAGCTATGAAGAGGATTTATTGATTTGTGTTATCAAATGACTTTTTTCTTGCAGCTTGGTTCTGCAGAACTTTTCTCGTCTGAATCGAAGTCTTTAGTTTATGGCAATGGTAAGGACAATCCTCCAACTGGATTCATGTTTGAGAAGCAGCATCTTCAGGGATTATATTTCAATCAATCTCCAACTAAGGTATCCTCAGTCTCAACATTCAGCAAGCTCTATTATTGAGATATACCTGTCCATATATTAAAAAAAATAAGTGATACACCTTTTTTTAGGCTGTATTTAAATAAGTGTCATGTTACTTTTGTTTTGGCTATTCTTTTTTTTTTTTTTTTTAATCCTAAAGCATAAAATATTCTCAGTATTTTTTCTTTCTGTTTACATTAATAAATAGTACATCATCTCTTTTCAGTCTTCATCCACTATTAAAATACCTCAATTTATCTTATCTAAAATCATGTGCCTAAACCCAATGTATCACTTATTTATGGACAAAGGGAAAATGTTGTGAATGTACTTGACAATTGACATCAACCTTTTATTGTACCATCACCATATATCGTTTGGTTGAGCTGATAAGACTGATTCTATCTTATGTCTGGCAAAACCATTGATTAATTGGTGCTGATGTGTTTGCCCTTCAATTTCAGGATGTTGCCTTAGCAACGGTATCCATGAGACCCTTCCCTCTCGCCCCAATGATGGAGAAACTGTCTCTCTCAGGAGAAAAATACGGAACTGGCAAACGCTACTACATTCAGACACTCGAGGACCATGCGCTGTCCCCAGATGTCCAAGAAAAACTCGTGAGGGAAAACCCACCCCAAGGAGTCTTCAAGATCAAAGGCAGCGACCATTGCCCTTTCTTCTCGAAGCCTCAGTCATTACATAAAATTTTGCTCGAAATAGCTCAAATTCCTTAGGAAACTGTCAAATCTCTTCTACGAAGATTTCGATGGATTATTTACTGTCGTTAGGATGTATAATATGTTATGCAATTGCTACAATATACAAAGAAAATTATCAAAATCTCAGTATTCATTTGCAACCGTTTTTCTTCTCATCATCTCTTTGTGGTGCATATACATCAATTACAGCGGGAGTACAACATAACAATCATAGTTTCAACATCTGGTCTAATAATGATTGGATGTATTATAGGAAGGTACAAAACAGATCATGAATTTCAATGAAAATGATGAATTATACGCAGATGTACATATCATCTCTACATGTTGTAAAGCAAAGCAATCCATTTCAATCACGAGAGCCTCCATGTCGAGCCAGGAGAACAGCCCGGTATAGAGCAGCAACGTGCAGGAAGCTTATGAATATGATAATTAAATCATCCAGGAACCCGACTATACCCAGCACACCTACACAGAGAAAAAGAAGGAAACGAAAACACACTGAGCATGGACTCAGATCTACAAGTAGTAAGTAGTAAAAAAAGGAAAAATAACACCAGTAATACTTTCAGGGATGATGTCCAGCGGGCTAAGAACATACACAAAGCTGAAGAACATCTGCACATTTTGGAAACACAAAGTCAAATAACCAGCATCATAATTTCCTATAGTCATCTGAATGTCTGGAGCCCTTTTCAGTACAAGATATTATTACTTCCAAGTCTTCTAGCTTAATTTTTCAGCGTAATGATTCACACTAGTAAATTTAGAACTCATTTGGTTTTATTCAATGGACTCTTAGATATAACGAGTATTTGCAGCGAAAAAATAAATGGCAAATAGTACAATGCTTATACCTAATCTAGCGACAGAAAGAGTAAACTTGCATCAACATCAACATAAACATTGAAAATGAAGCGCAAAGGATCTCTACACTTTAGTGACTGTGTGAAAGGAACTGCAAACTTAACTGCCAGATAAATGCGCATCTTGATGACGAACGGAAGTGATCTTCGGGGATCTGTCATATCTCGCAACAATCTCCTGAGAAGGAATGGAAGGTCTTGCATCCTCTGCCAATAAGTTAACAAATTATATAATCAGCTGAGGAGAATGTTAATCATAAGGCTAATCACATAAATACAAGGAGAAGAAGCTTTCGTCTTTGTGATACTTGTTGAACCCAAAGACGAATACATTGCAAGACAAAAATAAGAAGCATGCACATAACCAACCAAAGTATTTATAACTTAGTAACCTGGAAGAGACCACTTGGGCGTCCACCATATTGACGATTATATCTTTCAATCCTCTCCAAAATCCCACCAACAGCAGCCATATGTTGCTGCCTCACGGACGCTTCAGTAGGAACCAACAGGTTAATCTCACGTCTGCATAAGGGGCATCTACAGGGGTTAAGGGCAGATCCATGATCCCAAACTTGAAGCATACAACTACCTGAAATGGTATTGAAAAATCACATTTCAATTGAATAAGAAAAAAAAAAATTGTGCCATATGTAAATGCTGTACTTTGATGGCCTAGCTTGGTGTTAACATTTTGTCTTACATGAACATAATAAATTTAACTGGCAACATGTGGCCTAGGTTGAAGTTTAATGTGGAAAAGAAAAGAAAGGAAACATTATTAGCTATGCCAGTGTAGGAGTTCAATTTTGAAGGGGAAACATAAGAATGAAGATCTGATGACAGGTGAAGGACATTTGTGAGCTTAACTTAGGGTGGAAAAGGGGTTCAGTAGCTGCTAAAAGCGTAGTGTAAAATCACATTGTCAAGGATGCATTAAACTTAACAAATTTGAATAAAGCAAACCATATCCCATCAAAGCAAATGTAATAGGTAACAATCAAGTGTGAAATCGTTCTAAACTCGGAAGAGGAAGGAGTTATTATGTTCCTTCCCCCAACAACATCAACACACTGAACAATCCCTTTAGTCAAGAAATGAACGAATATGGCTTTCCATAAGTCAATGGAAAGAAAGGGGAAGGACAAATTACTTTAATACTTTTATTAGCTTTTCACTTTACATTATTCTCTTCATGCCTATCAAAGTATATAACCTGGGCTCAGCTGTCAGCTCCACTTCTGCTGAAAGAAACACACAGATGGAATATCTAACAAGTAAAGAACAATGGCTGACCCAAATTCACAATACATGATAGTAATATATATATATACAAATCAAACAGAAAAAACAAGTTAATACCCAATATTTCTATTCATATGCACGCAAAACCATCACAAATTTCTCAAATCATACACCACATTTCAATTTTCAAGGAATCTTTTTTTTTACAGAAAAGGGCTTACCACAGAACCAATGACCGCAATTAGCTTGGCAAGGAACAGTAAAGTTGCCATGGCATATCGAACAAAAATCATTCACAGGCGGCCCATCCATTTATGCCGATTTGGTGCTGCTTTCCGGCGAAACAATTGCCACAGTGGTGTAAGGTGTTGAAAATTGGTTGGAATTTTGGATTTTGACTTGGGCTGGTTGCTTAGGTTGTAAGATTCTTTGGGAGGGTCGTCACTGCCAATAGCAATAATTTAGAGGGCTTTGATTGAAAATAAAAGAAGATAAAAAAAAAATACTAAATTTTATTTTATTTAATAAAAAAAAAAAGATTGGATTTGTAAAGCATTTAGTATTTGTAGACTTCAACTTTGGGAAGGAAGGTTTTTTAAGTCAACTAGTCCTTCATTTCCTTTTATTCTCTTTCCTCCCTAACTACCAAACAAAAATTTAACTATTTTCTCTTATTTTGTGTAGTTTCTAAACAACTTTCCAATCATGATTTGGATTCGTGCTTGTTAAAGCAGTCTAGAACTCACTACCTGATTACCCAAGTTGTGAACTCAAGATTGTTGAATTTCTACAGCGTTGGTAAATTAGGCAAGGGGCTATTCTTGCATATATTTAAATTTCTCTTGGTTTGTTGAAAATCTCATACTATCATATAATTTGAATTTTTCGCGGTCGGACGTGCGAAAGGGGGAATTCTGACTGTGCAAGCCTAGGGATGGGATTGACTTGGGCGTTGAGTCATTGTTGAAAGTGTATTGTTAATTGTTTAATTTCATAATTAAGCATGTTTTACTATATCATGCGTGATTAATGACCTAGTTGGTCTATGTATATATGGTCATATGATTGGACTAAGATTTGAACTATCACTAGGAATGGATCTCAAAAAGTTACATTCGTATATTTTTGACGAACTGACTCATGTGGATATGTATCTACATGTGATACGTGCCCATGGTATGGGTAGGGATATACTCCTACTAGTTATCCTTTGGACTATAGTCACAAACTTTGTTGTGGTGATTGATTGAGCTACCTTTGGACTAGGTAATGGTACGAGTCTCGTTTCGTACGCGCAGTGATAAGAATTTGACGAGCCACGACTAGACGTGTTTCCGTGACCAGATGTTGTTAATACCTCGTTGCGATATTCTGGGACGAGCCTATTCTATGGCTATAACCATGGATGCCCGCACAACTTTGGTTGGATTAGGGTGTCAGCTTAAGCAATAATTAGGGTGTCAGTTTAAGCAATAAAAATTATACTATGTCGCATTCGTGAATTTATACGCTTATGATAGAATTTATGTACTATATGCATATTTATTTTCTAATATAACTGAACACTACTTGATATGAGATATGTGAGTTGATTAATTGTTATGCCCTTATTTTTTTGTATCGTTGTTATCTGTCTTTAATTTATTGTGATTGTTGTTGATTCTAATATGATTATGTGCCACGGGGACTCCCTTGCTCAATATTGTGTTGATCCCTATGTGCTCATCTATTTCAAGTACATTTGTGCACCATGATCAAGCATCCCAGTGTGGAACATGAGAATCTAAATCGAGTCTAGCATGTTAGCTTTCATTTTTCTGTCTCGTGTAGTGGCTACGTAGCCATAGATGTTTTTTTTAAAAAAAAAAACAGTGACAATCATGTGTCGGCAAAGGTGTGTGGGAGCCCAAACCACACAAATTACAAAGGGGATAAAAAGGGGAGGGATAGGGGGTGGGAGCCCAAACCACACAAATTACAAAGGGGATAAAAAGGGGAGGGATAGGGGGCAAGGTGGGGATCGAACTCACAACCTATGGTTGGGAGAAGGGGGACTTGACCGATAGGATAAGTCCCCAACCCCTACGTAGCCATAGATGTTAGCTCTTGTGTGGTTTAGTTGCTCCGCTGGTTTTGGTTTGGAATTAGCAATTTACTTTGTTTAACCGTAATTGGAATATGTCCAAGGATCCCCAGACCGTTCACGTGGATATTGAAGGATTGCCTCTCCCTAAAATAGAATTTTTCATATATAAAGGCTCGAACCCGAGACATTTGCTTAAGCTGCCAGAGCCCCATGCTACTCAGGCCAACTGCATTTGTTAAAAATAAAATAAAAAATTGATTATTGAAAAAAAAATATAAGGAGATAAAAAACGAACAAAAAATTGTCTCTACAACCCATTACTGGGATTTGATCGAGATAATGAAATTGTAGAGAATGAGAATTGAGTCGGAGAAATGAACCGATTCTCTATTTGGTAAAATAGAGAATTCAACCGACAAATAGAATATAGAATCAATTTGATTATTTTAATTTACTTTCTTTGCTATATTTAAAAGTGTAATATAATTATATATATGTAATCTAATATAGCATAATTCAATTTTATTTATCAATTTAATCTATTATATTCAAATTTTAAATATTTATTATTGTTAGTTGCATTTAAGAAATAATTTTTTAAAAACATTGACAGCTATATGTATCGGCAAAGGTGTGTGGAAATTCAAGCCCCGAACCAATGGTTGGAAGACAGGGTAGATGACCACTGGGGTCAAGTCACATTCCCAAAATAATTTAATTATATACTTTTATTTAGTAATTTTACTAGATTCTATTATTTTGTTTACCACTATTCTTTTATACTATTATTTATTTATTTTTTTAAAAAATTTTATATTCCATATTTTATGTTAGATTTTTATTTTTTATTTGATATTATTTTATAGAAGTAGAAGTTTTACTATATTCTTATACTATTTACTTGAATATAATATAATATTATTGTATTTTATTTAATAGAATATATTTCCATTATTCAGAAAAATTCTATATACTTTGTTTTTTTATTTAATTTAATATAATAATATATAATTAATTAATTTTTTTGGAGGAGCCATTAAAGGCCTAGAAAAATGGTGGTGAGAGCCCATGCCACACAAAACTACAAAGGGACAAAGGTGAGGATAGGGGGTCTGGTAGGGATTCGAACCCCCAACTTATAGGTTGGGGGTTGGAGGACTTACCGCTAAGATAAGTCCCTGACTCCTAATTTATTTATATAAATTTTCATTTATTTATTTTGTATTATTATTTATTTATATAAATTTTGTTCGTTTTTATATTTATTCATATACTCCAATTCTCTATGTATTATAGAAAATCCAAAATAGTGTGAAAAATAATTTATTTCACACTTTTGAAATCTCTAGGCTAAACTATTCCCCTCCCTCAAATTCTATTTACCAAACACACTAGTCTTTTTTAAGTTTCTTTCTTTCTCTTTTTTAAAAAAAAAATTTATTGTTTTTATATTAAAAAAACCGGTTTTAAAAACAACTGCCTATTAAAGTGACAGTTTCTAAATAACAACTGTAATCGAACCATTCAATTCCCGCTGTAGACTTGTGGTTTCAAAACAAAGAATTTGGAATTCGAATGCAGTTGGAGGACCGGTATGCAAAATACATACTAGTAATTACTAATTACTGTAGATATATACAGAATAATAGTACTCCATAATAGTTAGTTGACATAAAGAAGGCAAATTAAGAAATCCAGGTGAGATTCTTTGGAATAGCCTTTATGATTTCCCAAATCCCTTTCCCCTCCTCTTTCTCATCCAATCCATGCGTTACTCTTTCGCATTCCTCCCCTTTTCCCCTCCACATTTCCTCATTTCCATTCAATTCGCCCTCCCGCCGCCGCCGCCCTTTCAAGCTTCCGGCATCTTCTCTACTCCCGCTTCTCCCCTTCCCAATTGAACAGGTGCTTTTCTTTTCATTTTTTGGTTTTATACGTGGAGTTATGCGCTGTACTTTGGCGTCTGTTTTGTTTGATTATTCTTTTCTTTGGTTTGGGATTCCCAGGCGTGTCAATTGGGATATTAATCGCTTTATTGAATTGGTGTGAATGAAAATTTGAATCCATGGAAATAGATGTGGAATAACTTGTCACGAATAAAAATCTGTCGAGTTTGTGGCATATATCTAAACAATCACAGAAGACGAGAGAACAGCTATCTGTGTACTCTTCTTGTTTGTTGATATGGACTGAAGGAACACATGTGCGTATATTGATTCCATGTGTGCCTATTATTGTACAGGTGCTTGTTCCATCTGAGATCAAAATCCTTCATCTCTATGAGGCAAGGTATATAGCACTGCTGGAAGAGGTATATAACTATTTCGTTCATCTTTCAATCATTAAGAGAAGCAATTAAACAGCGCCCTTCAAGAATTTCCTTGTTTCAATGGGGAAGATAGTAGATGATACTTTTTGTTGCTTTCATAAAAGTGTCGGGAAATTGGAAATAATTTGTTTTCTTAAACAAATAAATTAGGGAAATAATATACCAATTTTCTTTCTCAAATGCAGGCTCTGTTTAGAAAGAACAACTTGTTGGTGCATTTTGTGTTAGATCAAGCTGGTTTTGCCAGTACATCAGTGGAAACACCAATTTTTGCTAAATATGGTTGCTTGGTTGTACTAGAGAAAGTGAGTTATTTTGTTCCAACTTCTTCCTGTGCATTAAGCTTTTCATTTACCTAATATCTCATGTGCTTGCAGGTTCAACAACTTGAAATTGGAGCATTAGTCTCAATAAGGGGTGTAGGTCGGGTTGAAGTGTCACATATAGAACAGGTAAGTTATCATTCAGTTTTGTGTCTTTAATAAGGTAAATATTTATAAATATTTCCTACCTATCCTATTTTGCTTTGCACTCTTCAAATGTTGTGTTAATCAATTTACGTACTATGACAACATATTAGGATTTTCATATTCTTTCTGAGAAGAACTAAAAAATTGGGATAGAAACTAGGTCCCATCAAATTCAAAAGGAATGTTGGAAAATGCAATGGCCATGTTTAGCTGCATTCTTTCATTGGTTTTACTATAGGACACAGATTTTCTAAACACTTGATTACACTATACATCAATAATAAATTTCTTCACAAAATTCAAGTTTCATGTGGTTTATAGTTAAGTCATTACTCGTTAATTTTTCATTATTAAAGTTTTAATGATATTTTGCATTTAAGAAATATTTGTAAGTTTTAAAAAATAATTTTATCAAGTTATATGGAATTCAACTTGTTCTCGACTCAACATTTTTATCAAGAAACTAGAAACTCAACTTGAACCTGATCTAAGTTTTTTTCTTTTTCTTCTTCCCTTTATTTTTTATTTTTTATTTAAATTTTAAATTTTAAATTTTATTTTATCCAAGTTATTCAACATGATCAAGTTGAGTAACTTGGTTCCCAATGTTAACGTCAAACTGGGTTTAGAACATGAATACTGACAACAATAGTGGGATGTCAAGAATAACTTTATTGTCAAAAATCTATGCTCTTTAATTAACCTCTTTTGCTTATGCTTTACTTTTTTAATTGACTTGATTGTATTTGACTACATACCTAATTATGAAGTTTGTATTTCTTCTTGATATGGTTGCATTTTCTGTAGACCTGCTCTATACATAACCCCCAGTTACAATAGAATTAAGATGCAACAACACTAATGAGAAATATCAATTTTGAATAGACTTTGGGTGGTATGGATCTAGCCTGTTTCTCGCAAAACTACTTTTATTTGACAAGACAAAAATTCTAAAATTACATATTAGAATAAAGTTTGAGATCATAAGGAAATTTTCCTTGCATGCATGTCTTGCAATTCTATTGCTAATTTCCTGATGTTCCTCCATTATATAAGCTTGTATTTTGATTGCCTTTTGTAGCTTTATAATTGTTTATGATGGTTCGAGCAAAAGTAAGGTACGAGTTTATTGCTGAGGAACGTGCGAGGCGTGAGACATTTAAAAAAAGAAAGTCAGGTCTATTCAAAAAATTGAATGAATTGAAAACATTATGTGATGTTGAGGCCTGTGGGATTGTCATTAATAGCGATGGGACTCAATCAGATGTTTGGCCTACCTCTCAAGAAGCATATCGAGTAGTTGAAAAGTTCAACAATTTGTCTCCTTCCCAATTGAATAGCACTATAAATCAACCAGGATTTCTTAGTCTAAACTTGTCTAGGTTATCCAAACATTTGGATAAAGAGACTAAAAAAGTTCAGTCTCTAGAGAAAGAGCTATTCCTAACTGAGTATGTGGCCAAAGAAGAGGTGAATTCAAGCAATCCACAAGGGTTACATGAGGTGCTTCGCCTGCTGGAGAAAAAGATTAAAACGGTCGATCGGAAGATTACAAATATTGAGTCTGCTAGTTCAAGTATGGTTGCAAAAGAGTGCAACAATTACCCATCTCTTGAAAAGGGAAAGCAGCCTCTGTGAAGAATCTCCTTTAACATCATCTTTTAATTAAGCAGTTATTTGTTCAATCCTTTTCTTAAAGCTCTTTTTAGACTCAAAATAGTTTACGAGCTCATAATTCATACTTCTTTATTCTCTCATTCTCCAGAATTTTTAAGGGCTTAAGTACTTTTTCTCAGTTTCTATGTGCATTGTGTTGGTTTTATTGGATGTTTTTTTAATTATTTCATATCATAGGTGTTTTTATGAGGAATGAACTACACAATACTTCTTTTAATTTTTTAATTTTTTCATATTGATAAGAATTACAAGGAGAAGATACAGTTTGACATAATCAAATGCACATTCTAATTTGAATTTTGAATTAGAATGTTATGTTAGAGTTGAAGAAGCGGGTTTTTATTTCGTCTTTCATCTTATTGTAGTTTTTTCTTATATAGGATGATGTTTTTGCAAAATACATGATGGTTTTAAAGAATGAACCATTTGATATTAGTATATTTTTTTTCCTATCAACTAATTTGAGTCTTGGAGCCTTTGTAGGAACCTTCTATTTGAATTTGATTTTGTGCCTCTTTATGTTTAGTTTAATGATGTGTCTTTTGTTGCCTGAGTTAAAAATTGTATACCTCATCAAATCACTCCAGATGCTTGGGCAACGTCACCCCAAGTTTAGTCATAATCCTCATGCTTTTCTTTGTCATCCTCAGTCCTCATTTCATGATCCCAACATCCAATCATATGAAATCATTGTCACCTAAAAGAATGGAGTTATGACATCTCACGTATCCTATGAACATATCAATACTCTATTCTACTTATACTATGCCATTTAGTTGCTGCATCAAAACAGAGCCTGACAGCATTGGAGACAAAATTGATTCAGATTTTTCAAATAAACTAACATAAGTTTAAAACCTAACTACCACTAAATATAAAATTAGAGCCAACAAAATTTAAGAACATGAAGTAAAAGCAAGTCAGCATACATAATACATTTAAAAGGGGACTGATAAGATTGGGCTTTTTGTGTCTATGTGTGTGTGTTTTTGTGATTTGGGAAAAAAGGAGCAAAAGCCAATGAGATAGCTCCACATTCCTTTTTGGGCTTTTTGAAGGAAAATAGTTATGAAAACAACATTAAATTTTTAGTTGCAAGAGTTCGAGACTCATCGGGTGATAGAGGGGAAATTGATGGGTGTGCCCACAGGTGGATATGAATGAAGTTAGTTTTTTTCCACTTTCCTTTTCTTTTCTATTTTGTTTTTTCTTTTTTGAGCAACAAAAACCAAGGAGATTCCGACGGGATTCTAATTACACATATTTGAAACTGGATTTTTTTAGGGAAAAAAAAACTAGAAAAAGAATGAAATGAAAAAGGGCTGGATTGTTGTGTCGCATGGTACCATGACAGTGTACCAAGCCATAAACACAACAATGTACGCCTTTTGCCCAAGTGCAACAACACACATTGCATTATCAGCATTGCGTAATATTATCATTGATATTGAATTGAATTGATACATTGCATTCTTTTATTTCAAGTGTACGACCTACCAAAGTAGGTATCAAACTTTCAATAATACTTTTCCATTCTACCGAGTATTAATGGGTAAGTGAATTTTGTGAGCATTTTGTTTTTATTGTAAAGGAATATCTACGCCATTCTAATTTTTGCTCTTGCATGTTTACATGAGTAAAATGTGAAATATGAAAATGAATTCATTGTAATAAAAATAGGAATAGTAACGCTATAATTATAAAAACCCAAATGGGAAACGTGTATAATAACTCACGAAATACTAGCCCTGAAAGTAATAAATGAAGAAAAAATATAGTTTGAGACGAACATAATTTCTTTATGTGCTAGAGAATACATGACCTTTCATTCTTTAGGATACAATTATCATAAGAGAATATGAGATATCTATTTTGTACTATAAAGTTTTCTAACCAACAAACTTAGTTTTTGGGGACAATTTCTATCTGTTTTGAATTCTATTGGCCTTAGCTTAACACTTTAATTTTTTTGTTAATATCAACATGTTACACTAATTCCCGATGAAGGGATATATCCATATGTTTCGGAGATAATACGATATGGAAAAGCCATACTATCGAATCAAATCATTTACCCTTATTTCAATCAGCGACAAGATAAAACACGAAAGTAAGAACTCAATTTATATGTAGACAATGGATTAGAAAACATAAATAAATAAATATAATCACTATTAATCACTAATAGGTAACTACCATTAATCACCATTATTTATTTATTTTTTAATTAAAGCTTAGCATTGATAATATGCGTATTACCATATCAAATATGCGAAAGCATTCTCTCATTATAATCAAATAAATGTATCCTCTAATGAGGCTCTTTGAGCAAGTATTTATATCCCCATTTTTCAACAATGCCTCCAAAGTCCATTTGGATTATGATTAATAACCATTCTCCTATTGTGCAACAACATACTTGATTCTTATTAATCTTTCACACTCTACTGTTATAGTACGTTTTATATAATACTCCCCCCGTCCCGGTAATACCGTCCCAAAACTTTTGGGCATGGTATTTTAGATATAATGAGTTATTGTGTTAAAGTGGAGTAATTAGTTGATGCGATGTTTATTTGAATTGAGAAAGTGAAGTAATTAGTTAATGTGTATTGTGCAAAAATTTTCTAAAAATAAATATGTGACAATTGTAGTGTGACAGACCAAAAAGGAAAGTGAGACGGAATTAGTGGGACAGAGGGAGTATATAATACTCATTTCGCTCCACTTAAAGTGGAATTTTTGGGAGGTGGCACTGGATTTTATGTAGAAGATTATGGATTTAATTGTGAGGATTTATGTGATGTGATGACTAGTGAGTTTGAAATTTTAATTGATTTATTAATTTATTAATTGATGTGATGTGTTTGGTGTGTAATTCATTGATGATACTGAGTTTGAAATTTGATTTACTTATTCATTTATTTATGAATGTCATATATAGTTGTGTGTTTGAATTAATTGATAATAGTTAGTTTGAAATTTTAATTGATTTATTTGCTGATGTTACATCTTAGATGGGGATAGGAGGAAGTAATACATTATATAATGAGTACATTGGCCTATATATTGAAGAAAACCCATATTAATTTGTATGGCATCTACACATATAATGTGTAATAAAAGGGAAAGTGTTGGGATGAGGACTTAGCCAAGTGGTTAAGTCCATTGACTTCCAACGGAATGTTGGAGGTTCGATTCCCACCGGCCCCTATCCCTCCCCTTTATTCCCCTTTGTAATTGTGTGGCATGGGCTCCCACCACCACTTTCCCAGTCCTTGAATGGCTCATCCAAAAAAAAAAAAGAAGGGAAAGTGTTACATCTTAGATGGGGATAGGAGGGAGTAATACATTATATAATGAGTACATTGGCCTATATATGGAAGAAAACCCGTATTAATTTGTATAGCATCTATACATATAATGTATTATGTTATATTCATAGTATTAATAACAATCCCCACCAATTTGGTGAATGGATATTCATGCGAACTTGGTATAACTATAGTTATTTTAATTTTTTATATATAGGTAGAGCTTCATTGGTATGTTGCCCAGTTTCCTGCCATATTTCCGGCAATCAATCCTTACATTTTTCTACCATCAATCTGTGTATTCTCTAGTCATACGTAAGGATATATAAAAGGACATTTTATTGTCACCATATTATGGTTGGTATCGATATTTGAAATCCCATTTGTGATATAAGGTGATGATCCGCATAATCTCAGAAGTCGATTGTACCATCGCCCAATATTCATGACTTTTCACTTAATCCATCAAACCAAGTTATCTTCAGTCAATTTATGATTGGCTGATTGCCCATAGCGCATGTAGTCAATTTATGTGAGTAGTGCTCAATTTGTTTGTCTCCACTACTTTTGTACAAATCCTTAATGTATGAATACTAATAACATATCCCAGGATTTTGACCTTGTTAGGTTTTTTTTTTTTTTTTTTTTTTTTTTTTTTTTTTTTTTTTTTCCTCCTTTTTTGCACAGCTTCATATTTTTTCCTTAAAAATGTTGCTATACTATAATACTGTAGTCTGTATATACATAGGGGAGATTAGTTACCAATATTCACATATCCAATTTTAACTTTTCATTTTTTTTTTCTTTCCAACTTTTCTTTTCATTTTTTGTAAGTTTAAAATATTAATATATTTTACAGAATTTTGCAGTGAGATTTATTCTGGAATTTCTTACTTTTTTCTGAATGTGGTTTTTTAAGCCATTATTCCTTTTGAAAGATTTAGTAGTGTTTTAGGGTGGAACCAACATATTGTTTAATTCATTTTAATGAGATTTTTTGCGGGATCCAATCCATGGGTTGATTATGCAATGGTGGTTCCCAACTTAAAATTGCCATGTTCTCAATCTTAAGTACCACCACAATATCACCTAATTAGTGGGAAAAAGAATATATTTATAGGAGTTGTTAAATTTGTCCACCGTTACCAACAGTAGTTGGCTTGAGTGGATTGGGGCTCTAGTCGCTTAAGCAAGGTCTCGGGTTCGAGCCGTGTGTATGCAGAAAACTGCTTTCGGAGAGCCGCCCTTAATTGCCCATGCAGATATTCGGGGATTAGTCTTAGGTCCAATGTGGCTTGGGGATACCCGATTTCACACCAAAAATTTGTTCACCTTTCAATTTTATTAAGATTTTCAATCAATGAAAAAATATTATTTTAAATACACTTTTCGGTGATAATAATACATTATAGTAGATGATTAGAATAGATACTTTAAAAAAAAATTATTTAAAAATAAAGTTCATTATTAAATTAACCACAATTCACATTTATATTTGTTTTTATTTTTTATTTAAAGTACATCTTCAAAACTGATGATTCACGGCATATTAGGCTATTAGCATTTGCCAATGCCATGCATATTGCCTAGGCATCCTCCTTGAATGTCCTTGATCCATGCACTTTTTCAAAAGGCTGCAATTTTCTGTTGCAAGGACCACAGAACCTTCTAGAAGGATTCTGTGGTCTGTGGTCCATATGTACAGCCAGGTGTTTGTTACACAATATCCGCTTTCTTGGTTTGTTGGTTAGTTAGACTATTCCTTTTGTATGTAGTATATAAATGCAGTCATTCTTTGCTAACTATATATATATATAAATGTAGTATCCCCCCCCCCCCCCCCCCATTTTGTGCAGTACCCACATATTTATTGTTAAAAAAATGAATGCAATAGTTTTTTTGCGAAAATTAATCTTTTGTGTTGTATGTGCACAACGATATAAAATTGGGTTTTATCTTTAGCGCAGAAGCACAAAAATTGAGATCATAAATTTGGGCTGATTCTTCATAAAATTATCCATGTTATTTTGAAAAAATATCTACAAATGTTGCAAGATATTGATTTCAGGACATGGGCAATGGAACTCAAAAGGAAAATGAGTCCATTTACTAACATGAGAGGAAATGACCTAACCAACTCAACAGTAAGCTTCAAAAGCTGACGGTCTTCTAGACACACAATGTTTGGATTCGTTAGTCTGTAGAATATTGAAACCGCCCGTTTGATGCGTTCTACTGATTATCATCTTTGTTGTGAAATCCTGAGATGCATATTGGCCAAGAAAAACCAAAATATCATTATTTAACTGACAGGTCAATTGCAACTGAAATGCTAAATGTTGTAACAATTCTTTTTCCATCTTGGGAAGAATGTCTAGTACTTCTATTTCAGCTGCCCTAAAGTATAAGTCATATTCTTATAGGAAGGATCAATAATGATATGCTGGCATGCCTTTTCTCGTTAAAAAAGTATTAGTAAACAAATAATTTTAAAATACTGCATATTGGAGTGTCAAAATGAACGAGGGTAAATTTTATAACATTTGTTTTATTCCTGAAAGGCGTAACAATGAAACAACAATTATGGGACTGGGTGCTTTGAACTGATTTACTCATGAGGATTATTCAATAACTTAAATTACAATTATTGGTGTTCATTTTGATAGTAATTAATTTAGTTTAATCACTTCCACTACTTTACCAACATAAGCGCATGCGAGAAAACCTGATGTATGCATTTTAATTAATGTTGATCGTTGTTTGATTTACACAACTCAGTAAGCCAAGAACAAAAACCCAAAAAAAAAAGGAAAACATAATTAGTCCGACATTGTAGAGTTCTAGTCTAGCATCATGCTTGTCGTATGGTTCCTCACTTTACTTCAGTGCTTTAGTTGTGATCTCAATAAGTGCCTTCAGCCTTTAGTTATAGGAAGCTAATAATTCTTTTGATTTCTTTTCAAATTCATTTAAGTTTTATGTTGGTTAGAAATACTTATGGTATGCTTATATCTAATGTATTATATAATTTGGGTGTGGCATCCTGGGTATATTGTTCAATGTGCTATTACCAGTTATAAGATGGTAATCTCCAACAAAGTATCTTTGCTATGTGAAGTATCATACAGAATATTTGATTTGGTTGTGCTCTGAATTAGTTCATCTTCTCCAAAAATGATGAAGATTTTCTTGTGCAAGCCTCATACATTTGACAAAGGCAATTTGTTTCAATCTCATACATATGCTTAAAAATGGTTATTTTAATTTTGAAAATTGTAAGATGGAATAGTTTTATTTTTATTTATATTTATATTTTTTTTTTTTTTTTGAAGATGAGTAGAGTTGTGCATTGTTGAGGAACTTGTATATAGTATTAGTATTTACAATATGATTATAGTTGGTGGGTTACTATCAAATGTTAAAATTTGATACAGGAAAGATATGTAGATGACCATGCATTTTAACAATGAACTTTGTGAAAGCATTTTAATTTGGATTCATGTGAACAGATACATATTGATTAATTTAAAATCTATTTCAGGCACTACCTTACCTGACAGGTGAAGTAATACCACTACAAGATAATGCTTTTACCAAAATGGCTGAAGTGAACACCAAAGTCCTGGAATTAAAGGACGCTCTTCAGATTTTGAATAGCTTGGAAATAAGGCTGAAGGTACACTTTCTACCTCTACAGAGTAACACAGATGCTAAGTCTATTCAAGCTTCCCTTTGTTTTCTTCTGTATTTTATGTGGTTGAGAGTTTGGGAGATATGACATCATTGCGTGCTTGGTATTTTTATTTTTTTGTCTTTTGTTTTTGTTTTTATGTTTGTGCATGGGCTAAGCTTTGCATTAATAAAATTATCTCAATGTGTATATTTGGAATGATATATTGTTCTGTGATCCAGGCCAGCCCCAAGTACTAAATACTTTTCATGAAGTATATTTTTTGTGATTGAATTTTTGTGGTTTCCCAATGGTAGAAAATACTGTCTTTTAACTTAAATCTGCTACTCCTGTCAAGTACTCTCTTCTCATGGTGTTGATTGATTCACTGTTATTTTATGTTCTGGTGGTTTGCATAAATCTGCTACCAATAGTTTGATTTGTATCATGGTGTGTGCTAGGGAATTCGATGGTTTGGTTTTTCCCCCCTTAGAATTAATAAAAAGTAACTTCACAAGCCCTTCAGGAAAGTTCAACAAAAAAGAATATTGAATTTTCAGTTTGCCATAAGCTAACTTGAATGGATGGGTGAAGTCTCATCTAAAGGGATGATTTATTTATTTGTGCAGTTTAAACTGTAAGATTAGCAAGTAGCTGTTTCTTTGGAGGGATCTGTTCCCTTAGATGATGCTTGACAGAAGATAAAGCACTTGATTGACTTTTCAAGTAAATCTTGTGATATAAACATGACAGGTCCCAGGGGAATTATTGCAAACACGGACTAAAAATTCTCTAGCTTGGGCCGAAAAGCCGCAGTCGTTGGATTGTATAACTGATTTCATTCCGTCCGTTGCTGAGCGTGTTTCTTTTGCAGCATTTCAACCTGCTTCAGGTAACATGAGTTCATTTCTTTTGCACCAGTAGTGCTTCATCTCTTCTGTTTTTATGTCATTGTTTTCAATGAAAAAAAAATGCTCAAAGCCCTGTAACTTACTCACCGTTGTGCGTTGTACATGTATGGAACCTTTGGAATTGTTTATTTTTTAGTTCAGTCCGAACAAGAGGTAAAAGGCTTTCTTAAACTGGTATTGCATTGGCAGGTGCAACGAGAACGGAAATTCTTGAGTTGCAAAGAAAGAAGTTGATAGCAATGGATACGATGGATACACTAGAAAGATTGAAGAAATCTCTTGAGCTAACTAAAAGTAACATTTCAGTTGTCGCTGCCAAGCTTGCTATTCAAAATCTAGGGATGCGATAAAGATTTGAAGCTGAAAATGGTCATTTTGTGGCTCAATTCAACGACAGATTGATGGAATGGAAGGCGTGTATAGTGTTAGTATCCTTGAATTTTTGTAGGTTTGGAGCTTTTGGTGTGTCTGATGTTGGTCTGTTGAAGCTCTTAGAGCAAGACGCCACTTTGGAGACAGACAACGAGAGGATGACTGCCAGTTGAATTCCTCTGGTACATAGTTGTGCATGTAATCTCTAGGTTAACAGAACAGAGTGGATTCATGATTCAATACATGTAAAGGTTCTGAAAAATTGAAAGACTAGTTCCAGAAATGTAAACATGACTCTATATGATTGTTTGATAATGAAAACC